>JAMPIV010003210.1:0-212871 GCA_024509875.1 Oreohelix idahoensis | reverse complement strand
TCTCATTAGTTGAGTTAGTTAGCTTACTCATAGACTATTTCCCCAGGTATTATGCAGCCTGCACTAGGAGGCTTATGATTCAAGGATAGATTATCTCCGAATCAAAGGTCCAATTCCTCTCTTGTTATCGAACTATCTTATTGCTATTCATCTAGAGGTTCGTCATTTTGTCGTAGCCTATTTGCTCGCCCTGTCGCCTGAGATGCAATAGAATGGAGAGGTACTTTTGACTAGGATTTAAGTCACCGGTATGTGTCTACATGACTACTAAGCTTAAACAATACTGTATGGGTCGCTCTAAGATACAACCCAAGAACTGTTGTCTGTGTTTCCAGGATTCGTTATATCACGAGATCACGTCCAAGTCAGATGGTTAGACTTAGGAACTTTATAAAGGTCGAGCTGACCTGTAGCCCATGTATGCTATTATTATTCTATTTCACAGTGCAGACAGTGAACGGACTTATTGTATACAACTGTATCTGCTTGCATCACGAATGGGAGCCCATTTATTAGATTGTTTATGAACATTGAAGATTCTGTAGCTCTGACACTGTTGCAGAAGTTAGAAATTATTAATTATTTATACAGCTTGACGAACTAGCACTCGATGATTGATGAATTTCTGAATCTATTGAACTGCGATGTCTTATGACGCATATATACAACAGCTATCATTGCTGACTACAGAAATTGTTTTCAATGTGCCATATCATCTTGCTGAACTCGTTAACCATGTTGATGTCATAAGTATCATGACTGTTTTGTGGCGTGCAATAAATGAAAGAAACTTATACAACGAAGTTCCCCTTTCTATGACTATACACGTCATGTTGCCTGTGTGATAACCCCTGTGACTGTTCCACAACCACATCATACACACGCAACATCCTAAATCAGAGAAGACACCTACATCTCTTACACTTTAACACCACCAGGTGTCGATAAGGGTGGCAAGTTACCACTTCAGCACAAATCCACCCTTATCACACGGGTAGAAAAAGAAAGAAAGAATATAGAAAATTTATTGATCATAATCTCTATGCGACCGAACGTCCCCCCTTTAAGATATGGAAGCACTCCATGTCTACGTTATGGAGTTTAATTTCCTTTATCCGTAGCTTCATGTGTCTGTCCTCACTTCTCCCTCTCATCTCCCCCCCCTCCGTCTCTCACCAATTCCTACTCAAGTCTACTCCCTAAAGTTTCCTTTCTCTAGGAATGTCTTCCCATGCGCGCTTGAAAGAGCATCGCCGCTTTTGACATTTTGGAAAGATTTCGTGTGTGTGCAGTGGAATTTTCCTGCCACTATCGTCATCTTCGTCAGTTTTGGTGATCTTCAGGAGATGGTCGGAGGTTGGCACCGGTCTTTCCAAGAATTTCTTTAACAGATTTAAATGGAAAACCTTCTCCTTTCTTTGAATAGAGATCTGGTAGTTAGCCTTAGAAATCTTTTTCAGGACGGTAAACGGCCCTTGCCATCCGATTTTCAGTTTGTTGTTCCCGGTGGGGAGTAACACCAAAACTTTCTCTCTTGCTTGTAGTTCTCTCTCTTTCGCGACTTTCCTGTATCGGTTAGCGTGCTTTGTGCGTGCTCGCTTAAAGTTGGTCGTTGCTAGGTCCCATCCTAGTTTCAACCTTTCCTTTAAATCCGACACATATTTACTAGCTGAGACAACTGTCTCATCAGCCTTCTGGTCTGTCAGCGACCAAAGTAAGGCTTCAAGCGGCCCCTTGATAGGTCTGCCGAATAAAAGCGTAGCTGGCGGAAATCCTGTGGAAGTATGAGGAGATTCTCTGTAGCCAAATAAAGCTGCCGGAATGCAACAATCATAATCTTCAGGTTTCACTTGTGCCAGTTTACTTAGCATCATGTTGAGGTTTCCGTTAACACGTTCTACGAGCACATTTCTTGCCGGAGTATATGGCTTAGTGTAGATGTGTTGGGTCATCAAGATCTTAACGATCTCATCCATCAACAGGTTTCGGTATGGAGATCCGTTATCCGTCAACACTTGCTGAGGGAATCCCAACCGAGTGAAAATCTGCACGAGGGCTTCTGCGACATGCTTAGCATCTGCGCATGTTAGCGGGATAGCTTCTGCCCATAAAGTGCATGTGTCGACTAAGGTGAGGATATAACTGTTCCTTCTTTCAGTCCTTTCGAAAGGCCCTAAAATGTCGATCACAACCCCGTTCGATTGGTGTTCCCACTATTGGCATTTCACCCAAAGAGACGGGGGTGCCCGTTGCTTGGGTGGTACACGTTGGCACTGGGCACAGGATTTGACATACCTGATAATATCAGTATTTACTCCTGGCCACCAATAATGAATGGTTATCCGTTGGTTTGTGGCGTTCTGTCCCATATGTCCGCTGAAGGGAAGAGAGTGCCCCATTTCTAGGATTTGGCTTCTGTACTGTTTCGGTACTAGGAGCTGGTTGTAACCTTGGTCAATCTTGCCCATTCTGCGATAAAGTACGCCATCCTTAGAAAAAATGTCCCCGTGCTGTCTAGGTTCCTTAGCCATGGGCAGTTTCCTAAAGCAGGGTGCCAAAGTAGGGTCCTTTTGTTGCGCTTCTTTAAGTTCCATAGGTAACAAATTAGGCGCAGGCTCCCGTTCCTTCTTGGTTTGCCCTCTTGTAGTCACTGCTGCCACAATCGGCTCTTCCGGTTTCCCAATAAACACGTATCTACCGCCAAGTATGACTGGGTAGATGGGGTCATCCATAACAGCCGCTTTGATCACACCTCTGACAAACTCAGAGTGGATCTCCACCAATGCAATGGGAAGCGCTGTAGGTGCCTCACTCTTAAGAACTCCACAAAGTTCGACGGTCTCTCCTGTCTCTTGACCGGATTTAACCAGGTGTCTGGCAACAATGCAATCATAAGAAAGCCCCGTGTCAAATAAACAAGAAGTTTGAGAACCGTTCAAAATAACAGTACCTCGCGTTGAGGGTGTATCCCCAACAGGTTGGGAATCACTGTCAATATTTACGCCTTGCGAGACTGTTAGTAAGCATCCGATGCGTTTAGGCTCGGTGTGCTCACTCTGATCATTAGTCACGTGCTCAGGAGTTCTTCCTTTCCACCTTGTCCTTTATGGCTGCGCTGCCATGAAGGGCGGTCGGGTTGATCAGACTGTTTACTGTGGTTGGGGTACTTGCCTTTGTAGAACTTGGATTTTTCCGGAGGGGGGTTTTGAGGTCCAGTTTCTCTGTGGTTATTCTGATTAGAAGCATGAGAAGATTGGTCTAGATTATTCTTTCGAAAATGCTCTTCTGTCGGTTTACGTTTTGTGGCCGGCAGTTCAGCCAGCGCATTGTGATATCGCTCAGACTTTTCCAAAATGTCTTCAAGCTTTTCTGCACCTTGCTCAGCTAAAATTCTTCGGGTGTCCGCAGACAAAGTGTTCTTTATTTGTTCTGTTATAACAAATTCCTCAAGACCTTCATAGGTAGAGGGGAGCTGCGAGAGCTCAAGGCACTTTGTGAAGTATCCCTTTAGACGGGAAGATAACTGCTGAAAAGTTTCAGAGCTCTCTTTCCTGCTGTTGCGAAACAGTTGCAAAAACTTTCGCGCATTCATTTCAAAGCGCACAAGCAAAGCTTTCTTCAACAAGTCGTAGTTGTCTTGTTGGCTACGTTCTACTTTAGAGTAAACATCATAAGCAGAACCTTTTAGGGCCTGGGAAAGTTTTATATTCCAACGCGACCTCTCTAAACCGTACAGAGTTGCAATTTTCTCAAATTTTTCTAGATACGTGTCAATCTTCTCATTAGGACAAGGGAAAGATTCTAGCGTAAAAGACATAGCAGTGAGATGAGTAGATTGAGTGTTAGAAGGATCAGTTAAGGAAGAATTAGGAGATGACTCTCCATTGCTGGAGGTAAAAGCAGCACCACGACTTTGGAATTCTAGAGTTTTAAGAGCCAACTCATGCTGTCTCTCCTTCTCCTTTTCCTCATGCTGTCTCTGCTTCTCTCTTTCCTCTTGCTGTCTCTCCTCCTTCTCCTTCTCATGCTGTCTGTCCTTCTCTCTTTCTCTCTCCCTGCGGATTTCCATTTCTTCCTCAATCTTCTTCTGCTGTAATTTACGGTCTTCCGCTTCTTTCCTCTCCGCTGCTTTTTCCTTCTGCTCCACATCATATCTCTCAAGTTCGTCCCTGACGAAAGCTTTCGCTTCGTCGCCGTCCAGTCCCTCTTCCATTGCTTCCTGTCTGAGCATCTGCCTCAGTTTCGCCCTCTCGGCCATAATAAATCAGTGACTGAGACTACTCAAGGAAGAAAAAGGATACTCTGGTTCCTACCACTTGCGAGAAAATACCAAAACAAAAGATGATATACTTTAACCTGGGATACCTCCTCCTATACTATAGTATATAACTATCGCTGCTATTAATTGGCAATAAAGCACCTAATGTAGACGACTACGCCAAATAAATGGTAGTTAAGAATTACTCACTAAAAAAATAAGTTGCTACCGTGGAAACAAAATAATTATTGCAAAAATTTAAGGAGAGAAAAAAAATCCCTTAATATTTAATCCACTATCAAGTTCACCCCTGAAGTCAGTTAGGGTAAGGGAGGCAATTACAGAATGTATAGTCTGATCGCGCTCCTTAGCTATGCTCAAACACCTACTTCTTCAGAACCCTGTGACTGTTAGACAATCACAACTTTACAAGCGTTTAGTATTACAAAATCAGTAATTAACATCTATTCCGACAAAATCAACCTGTAACTCAAATGTATATTGCTCAATAATGCTGTGGAAAAACAATTATTAGTTGTGTGGTCAGCACGCCCATAAACAGATCGATTGTCTAGGGGATAAATTATTTTTAAAAGATACAAAACTCACAAGACATCACACTCTTACTCTATATCAGAATAAAGAAAATTTAATCCTGCAGACGAGCTGATATACGTATTACTGAGGACTATAGTTCAATTCCCGGAGAACGAGCCACCATTCTGTCGTATCGTTTTCCTGTTTAAGTTCAAAATCCCGATAGACGAGACTCATTCTGTCGTAGATTTCTGATAGGGGAATTAAGAATTGGGTTGTTCTCTTCTGATTAGATTAGAATACGTGATAGCCACAGTGAGAGATGATAGTAGAAATAGATTTCCACGAGTGAGATGGTAGAAATTTATAGAGGCTGTCCCGGAAAGCGAGAATCTTCTCTCTCTCCGCCTATCTTCTACAACAGATCCAGAGGGGTCAGACAGTCCATAAACTATATATATTAATATATATATTACCACTCACGTGCACACACACACAATTGACGACATATAGACGCACACACGTGGGAAAACTATAACAATGATTATATAGATATTTTGGAACGAGCTGACCCGACACACTGATTAAGTTCAAGGGAATTTTTAATTATCAGAAAATTCCATCACAACACATAAAATTACATCAACGCATATACAAATAGTCGAAAAAGCCAATAAAAATGCTACAAGAATGATAGACCCACAGTTTGATCTTATCCCTCAAGCTATGCCCACAGTCCTGTTAGAAGAAAGTGATAGCCCCAAGGAATCAAGGATACATTAACGGTAATCTAATGATTTTCCCCTTTTAAAGGTATGAACAGACTTAGATATTAGTATGATCTATCCTAAGGAAAAGTATCTTGTTTGCAACAAAACTTGCATAAAGAAATTACAAAAGTGGGTGAAATTTGGTATACCATAAAAAAGAGTCACTCGTTCCTGCTTTCTCTCGGTTCATTCATCAGGGCCCTGTCTCACACAACCTTACCTACAATCGTGCTGCTGTTCGCCGTCTGGCGCGCGTTATGACACAATCTGTTTTATCGTTTGCTGAAGCGGATACCCAGCTCTGCAGATCTTGGTTTCATCCAATTTGTCCGAGGAGCGTCCTCTTCAGGCGAAAATTTTGTTCAGATTTTAAGTTAGTGTCACTTTATCAGTTCAGGTAAGAATTAGTTTTCAAGCGGGCTCACATGATCAGAATCACGAGGTTTCCACTACTTAGGAACAATGTCAGGTTTGTAACTTCGATCAAAAGGTAAATAATTCTTGGTCACACCACAAGTTGACATAATTTGCGGATCGTTACTGTTTGTAATAGTTTACTTGCCACAAGGGCTGAACTGTACTTAAGTTTTCTCAGGAAGAATAAAATCTGGCGCAATAGGCCCGTTAGGTCATTTCCCCTTTAAAGTTCTTGTAAAGATTTTACACCAAGTCTTTCAAGGAAAATGTTTTTGTTCTTCACGGATATTACTCATCAATACTTAATGCTGGCAAAGTTTGGGTTAACCCCAGTTTTCTTCACTAAATAGAGGAAAAAACATATATAAAATAATTATACATACTATGTACTCGTTATAACTTACATTTTAAACTGCAAGCGTACAGCTTGACTTATCATTTAAAACTTCCCGTGAAAAAAGTTATATTCATAAAATCAATCATCGTGAATTAGGAATACATACGTATCCCGTCAATACTCACTGATGTAGCATTTCAGTTATAAGTTAATTTTAAATTATATTCTCGTCTGATTAATAAGCAGTAAAATCAAATTCATTTATAGCTGCATGATTTTAAGCTAGAAATATAATTTATTCTGCTTTCCATTGAAATACGTCACTAGAAAATAATACAGACTATATTTTAATTCTCTCTGCACAAAAGAACTAGTGAAATATGGAATAAGCGATTTAATACTTTAAACACTTCACAAAATACTAGATATCTAATATATAATATTTACCTCCGCACAGAACTACAGATTAATACCACGAACTAGAATCATTCAATATAATAGTAGTCTAGAACTCCGCAAAATTGCCCAGAAACTAAAGATTTTTCAATACACAAGATATTTCTTCTAGCCTGGCGATCTGTCTACTGCAGATGTAGGAGTACGAATGAAAATCTAGTTTCAAACTCTGGTTAATATCTTAAACCAGACAAAAGATCCCACTATTTCCAAAAACCCGATCTCTCCCCTTTCCTAACACCTAGTAAGGTTCTTAGACACGCTGGACATATAACATGCCAAAAACGCGTTCTTAGACCGACATCACTGCTAACGAAGCTGGCCGAGAGTGCCGTGATAGAGGAAATTACCAGACAAATGTCTCATTCTGCGCCGTGCAGATGTCGGTTATCACACCTCACGCCGGAGAAACGTTCGTGTCAGGTGAAAAATGCTAGACCAAAAGTCTGCTCCTATGTCTGAGTATGAAACATAATCACACCTATCGTTTGACTGCAGCGACTGACACGTTATATAATAACATGCAGGTGCGTTTCTAAATGAGAAAAGAAACAGGCGAAAGTATGAATGGGAAAATAGTAATGTTTATAGTCGCAAACGTACGAATGCGAAAAACACAAGAAAAGGATAAAAGAGTGATAATAAAGTGGAGAACACGGGTAGAAAAAGAAAATTTATTGATCATAATCTTTATGCGACAATATATATATATATATATATATATATATATATATATATATATATATATATATATATATATATATATATATATATGTGATGGGGCCGAAAAGGAGACGCCCGCCCACTACCTGTTTCTAGGCATATTATTTTCGATGTGCGCGAAGCATTCTGGGTTGTGAAAAGTCTGAAGTAGAAGATATGTAATGAGGCCACAATAATGCCTTTAAATTAAGTTGTGGTGTAGAATTGTGTTATATTAAATAGCTGTAAGTTTTATTTGTGTTTTCGCTATTCCTAAACGATAATCGCGTGTGATATTTAAGTAGCCAAGATTAATACGCCCAGCGCGCAGTAGTTGAGTGATTAGCCTAGTGCCTATAAAAAGAGATAGCGAACTACCAGCGGCCCTTTTTTAAGTATCAGTCCAGACAAGAGGGAACGAAACGAGGCGCGCTGTGTACCCACACAGAAGAACACAAAGACATGACATGTGAGTTAATTTAAATTAGAATTAGTTTTATTTAATTCGGAAATAATATCGATGTGGCTATTTTAATGTTGAGTGATATAGATAGATGTGTTTCCAAAGGAAATGTCTTTTTTGGACATTATAATTTAGTCTTGAAATGATAGATGAGTGAAAATAATATTTGATAGGTTTTATTAGGCACGCAAAGCCTAAATCCAGATGTGAGAATTTAGTATCAAGTATTTCATCCATCAGACCGGGCAAATTTAGTAGGAGAGTGTTTTATACATGAACTGGACAGAAATGTTATCAGAAACTGCAATTTAGATAATATTAACTAGTTGGGAAGAATGGCAACAGGGAGAGCCACGTAAGTGTGATGTATAAAAGCGGCGCGAGCGGTCTGCGGTAACACTCTAGTTATCACTTAATGTTACGCAGTTTTATATTGTGTGAAATTGACGACGGGGTGGGAAGCAGATAAAGATAATGTTCCCCAGTAAAGGAAAGAGAGAGTTTTCTTGGTAAATGTTACGCCATGTGGCACGTTGTGTATTTAGTCCCAGTTTGGCTTAAGTCGAGAATAATTATATTGTATTCTTTATGTAAAAGTAATTGAGTGTATTTCACGATAGCCTACTTATCATAATTCTACTGTATATATTTAATGGGTTACTGTGAGGTGAGAATAGTCATTTAGATTTCTGGAGAGCGCGAGGCCACTCCTTGGGCGTAAAGCGCATTTGAGACATAAATGTTGCTGTTTGCTCCTTGCTCCTTGCGGAGCAGGGCGACACCAGTGCGGCTGAATCCAACAGAAGCCTGCATGAAGCATTTATGTGCTATGGCAGTGATTTGTTTCGGTAACGATGTGTTTCATGTGATGAGATTCCCAGTCGCACCAGTGGTCATATACGACACGCTTGTTGCCAGGCGCGCCAGTCGTCACATACGACATGCTTCAGAATGCAGTAACGAATATTGAGATAGACCAGTTGTGAGGTGGTGGCTTATTCTCATTACTGAGAGTATTTGTTGTACATATAGTTGAATATTATTTTATGTCCATTTTATGATTATTTAATTATGGTTATGTGAGGAATGGTTGTGAGAGCACGTGGGATCACTTCAAGGTAAATATTTCTCTTCTCCGCTCCTGAGGGAGCATGGGGCCAACAGTGTGGTTTGCCTCCATATTAAGTATTCATATGCTAGGGCAGTAGTGTTTCGGTAGCAATGTGTGTTACATGGTGAGATTGCCAGCCCCACGCACAACACCTTACTAGTCTCATTGGACGACATGCATGAGTGTGTGTGTGTGTGTGATAGCTGAGTGTGTGCTCTTGCAGTAGTGGTTTCTGTAGCAACCTGTGTTACATGATGAGATTGCCAGCCTCATGCACAACACCATACTAGTCGCATTGGACGACACACATGAGTGTGTGTGTGTGATAGTTGAGTGTGTCAGGTGGCGGCGTAGGACAGTTTGACAGGTGAGAGCGTGGTGTTTCTCATTCAGTATTATATTATGATTTTAACTATTCTGTGCTTTGTTTGCTTCTTCAGATTAGCATCGGGCACTGTTGGGTGTTTTGTTTAGTTTTGTTTAGTTTTGTTTTGTGATGTTCGCTAGTTTGTTTGTTTAATGTTTGCTTTGTCACTGAATGGGCTGTAAAAATAAATATAGCCCCTGCCTCTAGAATCAAGAGTTTTATTGTTGTTCGGGTCGGTGCGAGTGTGACAAGAGAGTGATATCACAATCACAACATAATCATCATCATCATCTCGCCCACCCCATCATATATATATATATATATATATATATATATATATATATATATACTATTAATATTATATTTATATATGCACTGTATAATATATATATATATATATATATGTATTTATTTATTACTATATATTAAATATATACTGAAGCACATTAAAACGATGTACTATTTATTATATATATATTTCCATTGATAAAGTGGGAAGGACTGACAGAGAAATATGAAGTAAAAATTACCAATGCAGTGACCTATCTACAAATCCTACTTTTCATAAGCACCAGAATATCATGGATACAAACTAAAAGATATCGATAACTGGTATATCCTTATTGCTATAACAACACTGTGGATAGAGAAAACCACAGGTTGACAGAGAAAAAGTATGAGACAAAATGTAAAAAAACAAAAAACCAATGCAGAAAAAACTATAAATCAAAAAAAAAAACACTTACTACTTTTTTCATAGCAAAAAAAAAAAAAAAAAAAAAAAAAAAAAAAAACAAAAACAAAAAAAAGCCAACCACCAAAAAAAAAAAAAAAGAAAAACAAAAAAAAAATAAACAAAAAAAAATTTAAAAAAAAAAACAAAAAAAAAAACCTAAAAAACAAAAAAAAAAAAACAAAAAAAAAAAAAAAAAAAAAACAAACAAAAACTCCCCCACCCCCCAAAAACCCCCACCACACACACACCAACAAAAACAACAACACCCCTCTCAAAAATACTCCACTGAACAAAACAAAAGCGGTAATATCATAAAAGTTCCTTATAATAAAAAGAAACTTCTTCGGCGCTTGTTGATGGCGACTCAATAAATATAAACTTGAAAAAAAACAAAGATTATCCTGCTTGAAATCATCAAACTTTAATTAAACAAAATAATTGTGCGAATCCAGAACAAGAACATGACCAACAAAAACCCAACCAACTAGTACTCACTCCTGCACCTCTCAACATAACTACCAAAAAAAAAAAAAAACCACAATTCGCCACCAATAATCTTCCTATGAGGACTGTTTACCCATCCTCAATACTTAAAAAACAAACATGCATCAAAAAAAAAAAACTTTAAAGTCATTATCGTTACCAGGAGAGACAGTGAGAACTGATAACATTAGAACAAAATAGCATGGTAAACTATACATACATCCTTCATCAAATACATATATTCACCCATGTGTTACCGGGGCCCGAAAGGGGAGCACAGAATAGTAACACTGTGCCCTACCATGCATGTCGTAAAAAGCGACTAAGGAGGGTTGGGCATTGGGCTGGTTACCCCATCCCGTAAAAAACTGTTTACCAAAAAATTTCAACAAACACGGACAAGTCAAATACAGAATATGAATCAACTCAGCCGCCCAAGACAGAAGAAGGTCATCTGGAAATGAGGCACAAGAAGCAACCCAGAGAAAGCCGAAAGGAGTCTGGGTTGCCAACTAACCTTCTTTCGTCTAGGAAAATCTCCAGGATTGGCACCTGGAATGTTCGCATTCTATGTGAACAATGGAATACTGCACAGGTAGCAGCGGAAATGACAAATAACAGGATTGATATTCTGGGTCTCTGCGAGACACGGTGGAAGGGCATAGAGAGGAGGAGATTGATCACAGGAGAAATGGTGTTGTCCTCAGGACACGAGGAGGAAAGAGCCTACAGTGAAGGGGTGGCCATAATGTTGTCTAGGGAAGCACAGAAGGCACTTATAGAACGGGAAGCAATTGGACCCCAAATTATAACAGCAAGGATTAAATCAGCCAAAAAGAAAGTAAATATAAACATCATCCAGTGTTATGCACCAACAAATGATAAAGCAAGTGCCCATTATGGAGAAAGGGCAGGAAAGGCTGTTTACACACAGACTACACAAATGTCCTTGGGGGGACAATAAGAAAAGAACAGGACATCCCATTTTTGATGGAGGGACACTAAACGGGAAATTAGGATACAGTACAACAATCGGCTTTGATGAAGAAATCATGGGAAAGCATGGAATTAGGTATGATGAAGAGTGAATGGGGAACTAATACCTAGACTTCGTATTGCTTCAAATCAACTAGCTATAGGAGCGATAGTTATTTTCCACATAAAAGAATACATAACTAGACAACATGGATATCACCCAGACCACAAATCTGAGAATCAGATTGATCACAACATATGCTCATAAGTTAAGAAGTTTAGGTCATCATTGCAATGATGTAAAAGTATTGTAAAAAGGAGCAGATTAAGGTATCATTTACCACACCAATCTACTGTTGGCTCTTAAAAAAAATAAAGAAATTTACAATAGTATATAGCTATAGACAACAGTATAATGTGGGATATCTAAGAAATCAAGAAATAAGAGAAACATTTTCAATCACAGTATCCAACAAATACCAAGTACTCCAACAGCTGGAAGCAGATACGGAAGACCACTGGCAACAAGTAAAAAATATATGGAACGAGACATGTGAAGAAGTACTGAGAAAAAGAGAGTATCAGCACAAAGCATGGATAACAACATAAACCATTACCAAGATAGAAGACAGGAAAAACGAGAAAGAAGACTTAAACAGAAGCAAAACCAGAAGCTCCAAAGCCAAGGCTCATAAAGTGTACCCGGTACATAGAAGCAAACAAAGAAGTTAGAAGAAACAGTGAAAGAGACAAGATGAATTATATTGAAGAGTTGGCAAGGCAAGCAGAGGAAGCTGCAGCCAAAGGAAATATGAGGGACCTGTACAACAACACAAAGAAGCTAACAGGGAAATATAAGAAAGCAAATGGCCTCATTGTCACGGATTGACTGATAATTTTATTTTCCAAATACGTCCCAGTTTTCTTACTCTTTTAATGTTTCTGGTTTCCTCGACTTTTTGCACTGTCGGTTTCTTTTCCTTCTGATTTTTTACCTATGTAGCCCATTATTCCCCGCTCAGACCCCACCCCGCGGGATATGGCTTTTGATTTTCGCTGCTGGTCTTCATTAAAATGCATCGCTTTGTCTGTAGCTACCAGCGACCGGCAACGTGTCGTAAGCTTGCCTAATTGCACGTGGTATTTGCCAGAACAGAGAACTTTTACTCGTAACAGTGTTCTGACCGCTGACCGAGTATTAGATTCTTTGACGTGCGCCGCCGTTTCATTAGATTTTGCAGCAGAGCGGCGAGTAAAACCTTTGATAACAAGTACCTCTTTATCTCCGTTCAAGGGAAGCAACTCCCATTCAGTTATGAGTAGCGGCCCTTGTTCGCTCGTGTGTCTAAAGCCAGTTAGCGGGAGAATAATATTACGTATATTCACGAAAATTTTCTCGCGTCGGTTGTCTTCTGATGTAGACTCTAGAATAACATTTATCTTACTCATGATTACTTTATACGCCGAACATCTGTGGAAATATGCGATGCCAGGTGGCCGGGGTTAGCGTCTCCTGTAGACTATAAATCTAGATAGTTTTACTCAGTCAAGCACACTCGTAAATTTTTCCTGCCCGTAGATGACCAAATGAGACAAAAGCAGTTATGGGCACAAAACTAGATTGCGTTGCGTCATTGTTAAAGTAATTTATTAATGTATTTTTTGCATGTTGACCACACTTAGTCTGTTAGCAGTTAATCTACGCGGTAATGTGTCTATCTGTGGTTCATCATGTATTTATGAGAAATTATATATTTTCATGTGGCTTAAAGTGTTTCGAGGGCCGCCACATTGTACTACAAGTAATGCAGAAGTAAGAGAGAAGATTCACATATATTTTGAGAAGGAATTTCATTAATATTCCTTAGTCTACATAATCTGTCCTACATTACTCCGGCGTCGTCGTCTGCACGCACCTCAGTACAGCGGCCAGTTATGTATTGACCAGACAAGACTGAGAGGAGCTTAATTAATATGTATGTACCATAATTTTGCCATGAATGAACTATTACTCGTCGTAAATAAAACTGTCGTTTCATGTGGACCCATCCACCAAAGCATTATGAAGTTCTTCAACCTTTGAATGTTTTATTGTAACCCCACGTCATTCTTCAAGGTGTTATCAGCACGATGCATTAATGTCACATATTTCAAAAACCATTTTCAACATCAATCACTTTCAATAATACCAACTGTAACAGTCATCTCGGGGTAAGTTGAAATTTTGTTGTAATATAATTCATGTTAGCTTTAATATATATATATATATATATATATATATATATATATATATATATATATATATATATATATATATATATATATATATATATATATATATATATATATATATATATATATATTAAAGCTAACATGAATTATATTACAACAAAATTTCAACTTACCCCGAGATGACTGTTACGGATGGTATTATTGAATATATATATATATATATATATATATATATATATATATATATATATATATATATATATATATATATATATATATATATATATATATATATATATATATATATATATATAACTGATAGTAGTGTGACTTGAATTATTTGAGGTGATTTCTCCCTGGTAATTAATTTAGTGATAATGTAGCGCCGTCACTGCCTAAGTTAATTGGTGCTTAAGCTGTTAGGTGTCTCCTGGTGTTATTGTTTACAATGGGTTAATGGTAAACTTATGATAACAGATAGTTACTAGGCGATGAACCTCATAGTCCATTCAGTGCTTACCATGGGTTAAAGAGTAAGCTAAAAAAAAAGCTACCATTGCTTTAAGGAAATGTCAATGGTGTAAGTTATTCACTTAAACCTGAATAGTGATGTGCGTGCGCTATAACTCTTGAATTATAAGAGGTAGTCATTCATTTCTTGTGAGAGAACCTTCCCGTGGTTGACGGTGGAATTAGGATAGGCCTATTGTGTAGCTAGACACCAGTTTAGAACTTTCACGGCAATCCAGAAAAGCAGCCACCGGCCAGGCATATAATTATATCTTATGTTTAAGTCACAACGTATTATTATAGCAATAACAGTGCATTTTTTTGCATGTGTTCAATTTTTAGGAGGTTATTACTTTTCCCTTTTTGTGTATCGACCCCAAGGGGCGCATACCATTTATTATGCAATGTCTAGTGCTTGTATTTTCTGTAAATTCACTTAATGTTGTCATTGCATATTGTCGTAGATTTATGATGTAGGGAATTAAGACTGGGGTTGGTCCCTTCTGAATAGAAATAGAACAGGTGATAGCTCCGTGGGAGATAATAATAGAAATAGATTTTTCACGAGTGAGATGGTGGAAACTAGGTAATTCTGTCCCTGAGACTCGAGGAGATCATCTCGCTCAGCCTATCTCTAAAACAGGAAGTATTTGTCAGACAGATAACTCAGTTATATAGATGTACTCTATATATCAACCACTCACCGACACACACATATACGTTACGACATTTTGACGTACAAACGTGAAAACTATAACAATGGAATATGAATATTTTTAGACGAGCTGACGACACACTTGAATACGTTTATGCAAATTTTATTTATCATAAAGAATTTCACAACACAGTAAATAGATTTAGGCTATCAAATCAATACACAAATAAACATAGGTTACGGAATCTATAACAGAGTTGACCCATAGGTGTAATCCTTTCCCCCTCTGTTGAACCAAGATCCCGTTATAAGAGAAGTTATTCGCCCCAAAGAGTCACAGATTTATACACTAAGGTCTAGGATTTCTCTCTACCGTAAATAACAGAGGTTGTTCCTGTAATCTACTCTGAAATAGATAGCATATGTAATCTTTAAGAAGAAAAAAAAATCAATAGATGTATGGATTATAGAATCAAAGAATTATACGAAAAAAAAAATCCCTGCATTTTCTCGCTCTGATACACTTGTGATCACAAGACATGCTCTCTTACCTAATAGGCACTCTCACCACATTTGGAGCAATTGTTTAAGGAACATACAGCCCATCCAATGGTGTGTTTAGGCGAAACAAGCCCCACCTTCTCCAATGCTAATAAATTCAAACCTTGGGAAGCGCTCGCTTCACTATGGAATGCAGGATGCTGATAAATGTCACTTCAATTTTTGTCCAGGTAGTAAATAAATAAGATGTTTAATGTTCACAAGGGTACAGTAGCTTGAAATAATCGATTGTTACCTCGAGTTGCAGGTAAATAACTCTGTTCAGGATTTATCTCCTTCTCAACACAGTGGTTGTTATACAAGTAATGTCACAGGTTGGATTATGTTAAATGTTTGATTTAGTCGCCACCACGTGCCGACTGTAAAACTTTGATTATTGGAAAAGAACTCTGGAACTCAATGCCAGTTACAATATAAATTTCAGAAAAATAGTTCTTTCGTCTAGTTATTCTCTGCTATACATAAGCAGAAACCGCTGTTAGGTTTTGGGCTTGACCCAGATACTGTATAAGGAAGAGAAAAATATAAATACTCAACCCTAATATAGTATACACGATCCTACGAGTAAAAAGAATATGTTCACTTCGGTCATTTATCTTAAATTATAAACCGCAAACTTAGAGCTTGTCTTATCGTTTAGAACTCCCGTGAAATGAATTCTAGTCATTAAAAAAAATCAATCATCATGAATTAGAAATAAATCCATATCTCCTCAACACTCATGATGAATCAGTGCATTTACTTAGTTAAAATGTTCTCTGACTGGTTACTAGCAATTTAATTAAATTTATTTATAGCTGAATGAGTTTTAGCTAGAAATTATAATTTATTCTGCTATCCACTGTAACACAGTAACTTAGAGAATTATAATGACGATTAAACTAGTAAAACACTCTGCGCACAATCTAGTGAAGATATAATTCGAACTAACAATTCTATCGCTCGACAATACTAGTTATATATATTTTACCTTCACACAAACTTCTAAGATTTTCTCCACGAGAAACTATTACGGTGATTCTAGAACTCGCGCTAGAAGTCTCTCTAAAGCTGTGGTAGTACTGAATGAATGAAGTCTAAACTGCTGGGGTATAAATATCTGAAACTGACAAAGTAAAAAAAAAGGTAAAGGAACCCGTTACACGCCCATTTAGGCATATTGGGAATATGGTGTTAGGCCCATATTATCTTGACCGTCGGCACACGAGGGGTGATGTGGTCGGCATCACGCCGGCCGCCTTAACCTTCCCAGAGTAGCTCTGGTACCCATTTGGGGCTGGGTCGACCCAGGAGCCGTTTGTGGCCTAAAAATTTTTCCGCCTCATCTGGGGATCGAACCATAGACCACTGCGCTAAGAAGCCAGTGCACTAACCACTATGCTACCGCGGCTCCATGAAACTGACAAAGAATCAAAGGGAAAGTTGTAACTAGCAGACTCTTGTCAGATGTTGGCACCTTTGGCAAATCTACATAAATTCTATCTTATTCTGCAAATCAAACAACTTTTGTCGCACCAATGTCGAAACCAACTCTATATTAAGATCTAGATGAAATAGAATCTACTTATATTATCACCTCACTCTCGCCATCTGCAGAAGTGGTCGTAAAAGAATTATAGCGAGAGTCTTTGATATGGTGGTTCGCATCTTGTAAATTAACTTACAACGAACGAATCCAGGCAAAGGTAATAGACAAATTGTCTCCCCTTTCCATCACCGACTGATCTCATTACGGCGATTTTTATGATCGCCTGCCGAGATAATTACAGGTGAGCGGGACCAGGTCTGCTCGCTAGCCTGCATCAAAGAGAATGCAATTAAATGCTACCAGCCATAAACTGCTTGCTAAATTATAAGAAAAACAGAGGTTTGAATATATGAGGGTTAAATTCCTACAGGCGTAGGTGACAGAGAAGGTAGAAGCAAAAAATGAAGATACAGAAAAAGATATATGAAATCACTTAATCATAATCTACCATACATATCCACTCAGCTTGAACTACAGGGTTAGATATCACTTATGTTGTGTTGGAAGAGGACTTGGAGTAGATTTTGCGGTCAGGGCATTTGCTGACAGGTACATGTATGTACAAGATATATTAGCCTATGCAAGCGCATGCTGATAATTGATAGAGGGGAAGTAACAGGAGGGCGACTCATATGGACAAAGACAGCCCGAGACTATCCCAGCAATGATAACAATAATTATAAATCCCATAGTGGGGCATAACTGTTTATTATAACGTTATTGTAATTTTATTGTTTGCTTGATGTAAAGGTTGTTTGTTTTTTATCTCAGTTCCAGGGTACCCCACAGCTACCGCATAATTCCAGTCAGGCGAAGAACGTAACATTCTCATCGATCTCACGGTTCCTGAAAGCAATTAGCGTCACGAGTTTTCATCTATACCTGAAGTACAACCCTTTTTCGACGTCCATCCCTCTAATGGGAAATGAGCTCACGCAGTGTATAACGAGCCATAGCAAATCTGAAATCATATTTGGCAGTAGTGGTTTCCTACTCGCCTCTTGAACACAAGTCAGAGCATAGTGGCTTCCAGCATATCGATCAGCACAGCGTCTTCAGCAGAATTGAAAGCACCAGACTATGTGTTTAAACTGAGCGCTCAGTCACAAATAAAGTTCAAACCAGCCAAACCGGATTTAAACATCAAGTACGCAGGCCTATTTCGCGCGCTGGATAGTAGCGCGGTGGGCCGTTTGTCCTAAATTAACCTCGTCTTGTATGTGTTTTCTGGTTACTCGAAACCCCCCGCACGTATTAGCGGTCAGCCGAATATAAACAGAGTAATCTACAGCCTATCTTGTTGTTAGTGTGTGAACAACGGCGCATGGATAGCGCCTACAGTGGATTTATAGTGTAATTCATAATTCATCATCTGTAGGAGGATATGCGTATAAAGACACTAACTGGAGTTATTGGATTTGGTTCCAAAGAAGCGGAAGGATTATGAACTCTGTTTATTCATTTGTAGGTGTTCGACAGGAGGGTTTTTGTGTTGGTGGATTGTTTGTTTCGTTGGTGTTTAATTGAATACTTGTTAACTTGATGTGAATATTGATGCCTTTCTTATGTTGTTGTGCTGATATACTTATTTCACATATAATTTCTTCCTTCAAGAACCTTTAATACATTTTACTCATTTATTAACGCGCTATTCACGACCCTTCATCCATACTTAATATTGTAGCTCTTACTTTTGTCTCTATTTGACGGTGAGAAAGGAGAGAGAGTGGGTGGTTCTTAAGACTGTATAAGTGTGTTAGGGCTTGGAAAAAGAGATAGCTTTAATGAATCCTCTTCCAGCTTTGTCTCTTCACCCTATATTACACATTATCTGTGTTTTGTCTATAATTCTGTCAGTTCACTCTCATTGTCGATTTCACTAAACTTGTCTGACTCGACTGTCACGTAGGTTTTATGATAATTAAATTGCCTATATCTTCTTCTTTTTCTTTCACCCGTATCCTCTATTTATTATCACTCTTTTATACTTTTTGTGTTTTTCGCATTCGTTCGTTTGCGACTATATACATTACTATTTCCCCATTCTAACGTTTACCTGTTTCTTTTCTCAAAACTGAGAACGCAGTTATGACGTAACGTGTCAGCCCCTACACGAGACGCAGAGTGTTAGAATGCATTCCGTCAGACAGGGGAGCAGACAGCTGTCTACAGTTTCCCCTGGGACAGTGTTTCTTCGGTTAAGTTTCTGGGCCTGAAGTGTGAGAATTCACTCCGTCAGACATGATGAGGAGACATTTGTCTGGTAGTTTGCATCTGACATGTAGTTTCCAAGGTAGATTCTCAGTGTCAGGTAATATGACACTCACGCTCCAAGGCCAGTTTTGGCGTAAGGTGCGAGAAAGAAAAGTGTCAGTTGTGGTTCTCAGGATGAGTTTCTCGGAGAGGTGTGAAAAACTGCTTCTGCACTGGAGACGAGCTGTCTGAGATTCGCAACTGACACGCGCCCTCTCGGTCAGTAGGTGGCAGTTACGGCATGCGTTTAGGTGTTAAACGTAAGTGTTAGGAAAGACGAGAGATTTCGTGGTTTTGGAAATAGGGCACATTCTTTGTGTGTGTTTCATATATCTTAAACTAGAGTTTGAGACTTAATTCACTCAGTAACTTCGCAGTCAAGACTAGAACAAGCCTTCGTTCGATTCCAAAGAATCTCTGTTAATAGAGATGGCATTTAGTTTGGTCGAAGTGGTTTAAGTTCTTAGTAGTTCTGTGTTGAGGTAAATATTATATATATATTATATCTAGTATTTTTCGAAGTGTTCAAAGTGTTAGATCGCTTGTTTTATTTCCCGAGTTCTTTTGTGCAGAGTGAATAATTTATAAGTCTGTTATATTCTTTAGCTGATGAGTTACAGTTGAAAACAGAATAAATTATAATTTTTAGCTTACACTCCGTCGGCTATTAATGAATTAACTTTAACTGCTAAATAATCAGACGAGAATAGTTTTTCTAAACTAACTTATAAATGATAGATGCCTCATGAGTGTTGACGGATACGTATGTATTCCTAATTCATGATGATTGATGATTTTGTGTATATAACTTATTTCACGGGAAAGTTTTAAATGATAAGTCAAGCTATACGCTTGCAGTTTAAAAATGTAAGTTATATTGAGTACATAATATGCAATATATTTCATATGTGTTTTTCTTTATTCAGTGAATACTGGGGTAACCCAAAACTTTGCCGGCGTATAGTACAGAGACATACCTGTGAGAAACATAAACAGTTTTATCTTTTAACCACGTGGGTTTACAAGTTAACACCTGTCTGCCAGTGCGTGTGTCTTCATAAATAGACAGAGTATAACTCTCACTAACGGGTTTTATTAAAGACTAACTGTTTATACTGGGCCTTTGAGCCAGATCAGATTTTCTGCACAAACTCTATGTACAAATTTAGCCGTTGTGGCAAATAACATATTAACGTCAGTAACATTCCGACGGAGTTTCGACTAGTGGTGTGGTGACCAAATATAGTCCTTTCCTGAAAGTAGACACCGATCTGACATTCCTCAATTCTAGAAACCTAAGCTATTGACACTGTGCTCGTTGTTAATGTTTCGTGCCTGGACAATTTTAATGTGACCTAAACAGACATCCGAAAAATAAGAACACCCAAGGAGTCGTTCCCGGAAGCAGAGAATTCATCCTGTCTTTTTGGAACTGGGGATTTCTTGGTCAAAGACTGCCCTTGACGAGTCTGTAGGGGAATGTCCTAAAAATTGTATTACCAGAAGTGGCTATCTAAGCTGTGAGTATGAACATGTGCACGTGTGCTCGGCTGAATGAATAAAGTGAATGCAGGACGGAGTGATTTTTTTTATTGTTGTAATTGGGCACCCATTTTGTTATCTTAATTTCCTGTATGCAATTATTGCAACTCATATTTCCCTTAAAATAGAGCAGAGATACCAAGTCTGTCCATACCTTAAGAAGGGGAAATATTAGACCTAATCCTATGTATCCTTGTTTCCTTGGGGCTATCACTTTCTTCCAACAGGACTGTGGGCATACCTCGAGGGATAAGATCTAACTGTGGGTCTATCATTTCTTGTAGCAATTCCTTGATTTTTTTAGGACTATTTGTATATGCTTTGATGTAATTTCTATGTGTTGTGAAGAAATCTTAGATGATAATTAAAATTTCTCTTGAAATTAAAAAAAAACCAAAAAACAAATATATATAATCATTTGTTATAGTTTCCATACGTCTGTACGTATAACTGTCGTCTTGTATGTGCGTGCACGTGAGTGGTTAGATATCTATCTATCTATCTATCTCTCTCTCTCTCTCTCTCTATATATATATATATATATATATGTGTGTGTGTGTGTGTGTGTTTAGACTGTCTGACTCCTCGAAAGCTGTCGTAGAAGATAGGTGAGAGAGAGAGAAGATTTCTCGATCTCAGAGACAGCCTCTTAATCACATGCTACCATCTCACTCGTGGAAATCTATTGCTATTACTACTTCTCCCTGTGACTATCACTTATTCTAATCTATTCAGAAGGGACCAACCAAAGTCTTAATTCCCCTATCAAAAATCTACGACAGAATGGGGGCTCGTTTTTCCGGGAATTGAACTCTAGTCCTGAGCAAATACGAATATCAGCTCGTTTGCAGGATTAATTTTCTTTATTCTGATATAGAGTAAGAGTGTGATGTCTTGTGAGTATTGTATCTTTAAAAAAAAATAACTATCCCCTAGACATATCGATCTGTTTTACGGGCGTGCTGACCACACGGCTAATAATTGTTTTTCCACAGCATTATTGAGCATTATACATTAGGTTTACAGGTTGATGTTGTCGGAATATATGTTAATTACTGTTTTTGTAATACTAAACGCTGGTAAAGTTTTGTGAGTGTATAACATTCACAGGGTTCTGAAGAAGTAGGTGTTTGAGCAAAGCTAAGGAGTGCGTTCAGACAATTACGTCCTGTAAATTGCCTCCCTTACCCTAACTGTCTTCAGGGGTGAACTTATAGTGGATAAAAAAATAAAGGTTTTTTTTCTCCTTAAAAATTTTTTTGGCAATAATTATTTTGTTTTCCACTGTAGCAACTTTTTTTTCAGTGAGTAATCTTAACTACCATTTATTTGGCGTAGTCGTCTGCATTAGGTGCTTTATTGCCGATTAATAGCAGTGATAGTTAGGTACTTTACTATTTTTGGAGGAGGTATCCCAGGTTATAAGTATATCATCTATTGTTTTGGTATTTTCTCGCAAGTGGTAGGAACAGTGTATCCTTTTCTTATTTCTTTCCGGACTAAGTCTCAGCCACTGACTTATTATGGTAGAAAGGGCAAAGCTTAGGCAGATGCTCAGGGACGAAGCGAGACAAGAAGGTTTGGACGGAGAAGAAGCGAAAGCTATTGTCAGAGACGAACTTGAGAGATATGACGTGGAGAGGAAAGAAGAAGAAGCTAGGAGGAAGGAAGAAGCAGACCGTCTATTACAACAAAAGAAGATTGAGGAAGAAATGGAAATTCACAGGGCGAACGAAAGAGAGAAGGAGAGACAGCATGAGGAAAGAGAGAAGGAGAGACAGCATGAGGAAAGAGAGAAACAGAGACAGCATGAGTTGGCTCTTAAGACTCTAGAGTTCCAAAGCCGTGGTGCTGCCACTACCTCCAGCAGTGGAGAGTCTTCTCCTCATTCTTCTTTAACTGATCAAACTAACCCTCAATCTCTTCAACTAAACGCTATGTCCTTTACGCTCGAATCTTTCCCTTGTCCTATTGAGAAGATTGACACATGGCTAGAAAAATTTGAGAAAATTGCAACCCTGTACTGTTTAGAGAGGTCGCGTTGGTGTATGAAACTTTCCCAGGCCCTTAAAGGTTCTGCTTATGATGTTTATTCTAAACTGGAAAGTGGCCAACAAGACAACTATGACTTGTTGAAGAAAGCTTTGCTTGAGCGCTTTGAAATGAATGCGCGAACGTTTCTGCAACTGTTTCGCAACAGCAGGAAGAGAGCTCTGAAACTTTTCAGCAGTTCTCATCTCGTCTAAAGGGATATCTGTCAAAGTGCCTTGAGCTTTCTCAGCTCCCCGCTACCTATGAAGGTCTGGAGGAATTTGTTTTAACAGAACAAATAAAGAACACTTTGTCTGCTGATACCCGGAGATTTCTAGCTGAGCAGGGGGCAGAAAAGCATGAAGACATCTTAGAAAAGTCTAAGCGAAATCACAATGCGCTGGCTGAACTACCGGCCACAAAACGTAAACCGACAGAAGAGCATTTTCGGAAAAATAACACTGGCTAACAAACAAAATTTTTTTTTCTTTCTCTAACATTTCTATGTTTTTCTGGTCAATTTTAATGCGCTGTTTTTAAATCTGCAAACCGTTTTTCTCTATCAGGTCGGGATCTCTAGCAATACGCAATTGAAGTTTTTTAACAACGCATACAGTATTACAACATCATTCGTACAAGAAGTATAACAGTTAAGTAGGCTTGAATTTCTTTGCAGTCGACTTTCGTCGGTAAATGGCATGTGGTACATCGCGATGAAGCATCCAACAATAATCGGCAAGCATGGTCACACTCCACCGTTTTTGATAACGTGACTCCATTACGGCGATATCTTGATGGAATCGTTCTCCATGTTCATCGCTGACTTCGCCAAGGTTGTCAGGGAAAAAGTCAAGATGCAAATCGAGCAAATGAATTTTGAGGGACATGTTACAGCCCATAATTCTGTATGCATCTATGCACTGCTTAACAATATGCACATAGTCGACAGATTTGTGATTTCCCAGAAAGTTATCGACGATCGATTTGAATGCCATCCATGCGCGAAGTTCACTACCATGTAACAAGTTCAATAACTTTCCTAATCTGAGATCCTACAAAGATACCTTCCTTTATCTTTGCATCGCTAACTTGCGGAAACTTTTCTCGAAGATAAGTGAAAGCTTTGCTCGTTTTATCTAACGCTTTTACGAAATTCTTCATGAGCCCCAACTTTATATGTAACGGTGGTAAAATGATGCTGTCTTTGTTAACTAATGTTTATGCAATAACACGGCTTTCAGACTAGTCATGGAAGAGTCGATGAAAAATCGCCATTCGTTGACTATGTGCACATGACCGAGGTGCACCATTAGACCGTTTACATCTTTGCAATAGCAAATGTCATCATCCATCTCAAAGTATTGAACACGTTCTCTGTGTCTATGACGAAATTTAGATATCGGAGTATTGGGCGCTAAAAGATTCCATTCTTTGAGTCGCGAACCGAGTAATTCCGCTTGTCCTTTGGTAAGAGCGAGATCACGTATTAGATCTGAAAAATCTGAATGGTTAATTAAGTGAACACCATCATTCACCGGTATATAATCCGAGTCAGAATTAGTTTCTAAAGCAGGTAAACTATCACTTTCTGATGGTTCATTCACGTCCAACGGATATTGTTCTGGTGGAACTGGGATCGGACACGTGATTGGATCATGAGGCACTGGTTTCGAAACCGGTTCAATATTTGGATAAACCACAGACTTTCTAGTTTTAAAAGTGAAACCATAGATATTTGTCAAGCAGAAGTAACAATCAGTAGCGTGATTTGTCGGTTCACACCATATTACTGGCACTCCAAAAGGCATCGACTTATGCTTCGGCGATTTTCGTAACCAACCTGCCAATGTATTTGCACAAGTCGAACAAACTGCATTTGGCTTCCAAGATTTATTTGCATCATCAACTTTCGAATCGAAAAAAAGTTCATATGCTTTCTTTAGTAATGGTGTAAAGTTTTTCTTGTGAACACGATCGGTAAAATATCCGCACACGTAACAGAACAGATCAGCAGAATTTCTACAACTTCTAGAAGCCATATTTCGCTCAGAATTATACTGTTCAAAAAAAAGAAACGCATAGCTATCGGAGGGCGCGTTTTTATGAGTTTGTAAGTAAAATTTGGTGCTAGGGTATATAAAAACCAGACTCAAATGTTCTTCACAGTGTCAAATGCACATGTTGACCTGAATTGCGTTCGTTTTTGTAATCGTTACAATGCAATGGTAAGTAGTGTTCATGACGCAATTTTTGACCACAGCTCATGTTGCGAGCACGTGAAAGCAACAAAATTTGGGGTGAACTCTATTCACTGACTACGCAACTGAAACCCTATAAAAAGATAACGCTACACACACAAAAATTCAGTTCATTTTCAAGCAGACATTTATGGCGTCCCTATCCATAATTTTAAGGAACATTGCTATTGGCCGGCTGCATGCAGACGAAAGTAAAAGTCAGGTTGCCAGGCATCTAAACGTGCATCAGAGTACCATTAGTCGAAGACCGGCATCGCAGTGGACGATCCAGAGTGACAACAGCAGCGGATGATCGCTTTATTCGTCTTCGTCACCTCAGAGACAGGTTTACAACAGCTTCCTCAACTGCCCAGTCATTGCCTGCAGGACGTCATGTGTCTGATCAAACTGTCCGGAATAGACTGCATGACGCTGGACTTTGGGCACAACGACCTCACCGAGGACCTGTCCTTACGCGCCGCCATCGCCAAAATCGACTTCTTTGGGCCAAGCAGCATCGTCCCTGGGCAGCTGACAATCAATGGAGATGTGTCTGGTTTAGTGACGAATCTTTCTTTTTGTTGCAGCGTCATGATAGACGGCGTAGGGTCTACCGTAGGCGAAATGAACGTTTTGCCCAAAATTGCGTTGATGAAGCTCCGCCGCACGGTGGTGGAGGTGCAATGGTGTGGGGAATGATCAGTTACAACGGAAGGAGTCAATTGGTGCACATTGAAGGAGGCTTGAATGCGCAACGATACGTCAATGAAATTCTTCGATCCCATGTCCTTCCACTTTTGGCTGCCCAAAGGTCTGTGTTTCAACAGGACAACGCCAGATCCCATTGTGCACGGTTGACCACGCAATTCCTGACTGCCAACAACATTCTCACCCTTCCCTGGCCATCCCTGTCTCCAGACATGAGTCCGATTGAGCACCTGTGGGATGAGCTGCATAGACGTGTTTGTCACCGAGACGTTGCTCCAGCCAATCCCCGTGATCTGTTCCATGCACTCCAGGAAGAGTGGGCAGCCATCCCACAGGCCCACATCAGACGTCTGATCGCATCCATGCCCAGGAGATGCCAGTCGCTGATCGATGCAAGAGGAGGCCACACACCATACTAACGGGAAAGCCCGTACGCCAAACAACTCTCGTGACCCAGATGCAAAACAACTGTCAATTGATTGGTTGAACCCTAAGGTATTCTTGTGTGCGATTTGAACAATTAACTCATTAAATTAAAAAAGTTATTGAATGTCAAAATTATGGCTATGTGTGTGCCTTCAGTAGCTATGCGTTTATTTTTTTGAACAGTATATTTCAAAATACAGTAACTATTTGAAAAATATCGTAACATATGTCATGCATCTTTTAGCAGTATAAAAAGTAGAATTATTTTGCATTTTATTAATTTTTAATAAGTTATATAGTAAAAATGAAACGGAGCAAATAACGGTTTCCCAAAAATATATTTATTCACAAATATCTTAAGAACCCGATGTGATAGAGATAAACGAATTTCAAATTTGAAATCAGCGCAAGAAACTGACCTAAGAACGCTTATTCTTATATAAGAAAGTAAAATGTTGTTTGTCAGTGTAATCTAGACCAATCTTCTCATATTCCTCATGTTTCTAACCAAAATAACCACAGAGAAACTGGACCTCAAAACCCCCCTCCTGAAAAATCCAAGTTCTAAAAAAACAAGTACCCCAACTACAGTAAGCAGTCTGATCAACCCGACCGCCCTTCAGCGTGGCCAGAAAGGTCAAGGTGACAAAGGGAAAACCCCTGCGCACGGGACTAATGATCAGAGTGAGCACACCGAGCCTAAACGCATCGGATGCTTGCTAACAGTCTCGCAAGGCGGAATTATTGACAGTGATTCCCAACCTGTTGGGGATACACCCTCAACGCGAGGTACTGTTATTATGAACGGTTCTCAAACTTCTTGTTTATTTGACACGGGGCTTTCGTATGATTGCATTGTTGCCAGAAACCTGGTTAAACCCGGTCAAGAGACAGGAGAGACCGTCCAATTTTGTGGAGTTCGTAAGAGTGATGCACCTACAGCGCTTCCCATTGCATTGGTGGAGATCCACTCTGATTTTGTCAGAGGTGTGATCAAAGCGGCTGTTATGGATGACCCCATCTACCCAGTCATACTTGGCGGTAGATACGTGTATATTGGGAAACCGGAAGAGCCGATTGTGGCAGCAGTAACTACAAAAGGGCAAACCAAGAAGGAACGAGAGCCTGCGCCTAATTTGTTACCCATGGAACTTAAAGAAGCGCAACAAAAGGACCCTACTTTGGCACCCTGCTTTAGGAAACTGCCCATGGCTAAGGAACCCAGACAGCACGGGGGCACTTTTTCTAAGGATGGCGTACTTTATCGCAGAACGGGCAAGCCTGATCAAGGTTACAACCAGCTCCTAGTACCGAAATAGTACAGAAGCCAAATCCTAGAAATGGGGCACTCTCTTCCCTTCAGCGGACATATGGGACAGAACGCCACAAACCAACGGATAACCACTCATTATTGGTGGCCAGGATAACTGATATTATCACTCATTATTGGTGGCCAATAATGGGAACACCATTCGAACGGGTTGTGATCGACATTTTAGGGCCTTTCGAAAGGACTAAAAGAAGGAACAGGTTATCAGATATGTCAAATCCTGCGCAGATGCCCAGTGCAGATTTTCAGCGGGATTCCCTCAGCAAGTGTTGACGGATAACGGATCTCCATACCGAAACCTGTTGATGGATGAGATCGTTAAGATCTTGAGGGTCCAGCACATCTACTTAAGTAAACTGATCTCCATGAGGGTAAGGGCCAGAAATGGGCTAGTAGAACGTGTTAACGGAAACCTCAACATGATGTTAAGGAAACTGGCACAAAAGAAACCTGAAGATTGGGATTGTTGCATTCCGGCAGCTTTACTTGGCTACAGAGAATCTCTTCATACTTCCACAGGATTTCCGCCACCTACGCTTTTATTCGGCAGACCTATCAAGGGGCCGCTTGAAGCCTTACTTTGGTCGCTGACAGACCAGAAGGCTGATGAGACAGTTGTCTCAGCAAGTAAATATGTGTCGGATTTAAAGGAAAGGTTTAAACTAGGATGGGACCTAGCAACGACCAACTTTAAGCGAGCACGCACAAAGCACGCTAACCGATAGAGCAAAGTCGCGAAAGAGAGAGAACTGGAAGCAGGAGAGAAAATTTTGGTATTACTCCCTACCGGAAACAACCAACTGAGGATCGGATGGCAAGGGCCGTTTACCGTTCTGAAAAATATTTCTAAGGCTAACTACCAGATCTCTATTCAAGGAAAGGAAAAGGTTTTCCATTTAAATCTCTTAAAGAGATACTTGGAAAGATCAGTGCCGACCTCCGACCATCTCCTGACGATCGCCAAAACTGACGAAGATGACGATAGTGGCAGGGAAATTCCCCTGCGCATACACGAAATCTTTGAAAAATGTCAGAAGCGGCGACGCTCTTTCAAGCGCGCATGGGAGACATTCCAGAGAAAGGAAACTTAGGGAGTAAACTTGACTAGGAATTGGAGAGAGATGGAGGGGGGAGATGAGATGGAAGAAGACAGACACCCTGAAGCTACGGATATAGGAAATTTATTTCCATAACGTAGACATGGAGTGCTTCCATATCTTAAAGGGGGGACGTTCTGTCACGTAGGTTTTATGATCATTAAATTGCCTATATCTTCTTCTTTTTCTTTCACCCGTATCCTCTATTTATTATCACTCTTTTATCCTTTTTGTGTTTTTCGCATTCGTTCGTTTGCGACTATATAAATTACTATTTTCCCATTCTAACGTTTACCTGTTTCTTTTCTCAAAACTGAGAACGCAGTTATGACGTAACGTGTCAGCCCCTACACGAGACGCAGAGTGTTAGAATGCATTCCGTCAGACAGGAGAGCAGACAGCTGTCTACAGTTTCCCCTGGGACAGTGTTTCTTCGGCTAAGTTTCTGGGCCTGAAGTGTGAGAATTCACTCTGTCAGACATGATGAGGAGACATTTGTCTGGTAGTTTGCATCTGACATGTAGTTTCCAAGGCAGATTCTCAGTGTCAGGTAATATGACACTCACGCTCCAAGGCCAGTTTTGGCGTAAGGTGCGAGAAAGAAAAGTGTCAGTTGTGGTTCTCAGGATGAGTTTCTCGGAGAGGTGTAAAAACTGCTTCTGCACTGGAGACGAGCTGTCTGAGATTCGCAACTGACACGCGCCCTCTCGGTCAGTAGGTGGCAGTTACGGCATGCGTTTAGGTGTTAAACGTAAGTGTTAGGAAAGACGAGAGATTTCGTGGTTTTGGAAATAGGGCACATTCTTTGTGTGTGTTTCATATATCTTAAACGAGAGTTTGAGACTTAATTCACTCAGTAATTTCGCAGTCAAGACTAGAACAAGCCTTCGTTCGATTCCTAAGAATCTCTGTTAATAGAGATAGCATTTAGTTTGGTCGAAGTGGTTTAAGTTCTTAGTAGTTCTGTGTTGAGGTAAATATTATATATATATATGTATATATATATGTATATATATATGTATATATATATATATATATATATATATATATATATATATATATATATATATATATTATATATATATATAATATATATATGATATATATATATATAGTATTTTTCGAAGTGTTCAAAGTGTTAGATCGCTTATTTTATTTCCCGAGTTCTTTTGTGCAGAGTGAATAATTTATAAGTCATATCAGCTCGGCTATTAATGAATTAACTTTAACTGCTAAATAATCAGACGAGAATAGTTTTTCTAAACTAACTTATAAATGATAGATGCCTCATGAGCGTTGACGGATACGTATGTATTCCTAATTCATGATGATTGATGATTTTGTGTATATAACTTATTTCACGGGAAAGTTTTAAATGATAAGTCAAGCTATACGCTTGCAGTTTAAAAATGTAAGTTATATTGAGTACATAATATGTAATATATTTCATATGTGTTTTTCTTTATTCAGTGAATACTGGAGTAACCCAAAACTTTGCCGGCGTATAGTACAGAGACATACCTGTGAGAAACATAAACAGTTTTATCTTTTAACCACGTGGGTTTACAAGTTAACACCTGTCTGCCAGTGCGTGTGTCTTCATAAATAGACAGAGTATAACTCTCACTAACGGGTTTTATTAAAGACTAACTGTTTATACTGGGCCTTTGAGCCAGATCAGATTTTCTGCACAAACTCTATGTACAAATTTAGCCGTTGTGGCAAGTAACATATTAACGTCAGTAACATTCCGACGGAGTTTCGACTAGTGGTGTGGTGACCAAATATAGTCCTTTCCTGAAAGTAGACACCGATCTGACATTCCTCAATTCTAGAAACCTAAGCTATTGACACTGTGCTCGTTGTTAATGTTTCGTGCCTGGACAATTTTAATGTGACCTAAACAGACATTCGAAAAATAAGAACACCCAAGGAGTCGTTCCCGGAAGCAGAGAATTCATCCTGTCTTTTTGGAACTGGGGATTTCTTGGTCAAAGACTGCCCTTGACGAGTCTGTAGGGGAATGTCCTAAAAATTGTATTACCAGAAGTGGCTATCTAAGCTGTGAGTATGAACATGTGCACGTATGCTCGGCTGAATGAATAAAGTGAATGCAGGACGGAGTGATTTTTTTTATTGTTGTAATTGGGCACCCATTTTGCTATCTTAATTTCCTGTATGCAATTATTGCAACTCATATTTCCCTTAAAATAGAGCAGAGATACCAAGTCTGTCCATACTTTAAGAAGGGGAAATATTAGACCTATTCCTATGTATCCTTGTTTCCTTGGGGCTATCACTTTCTTCCAACAGGACTGTGGGCATACCTCGAGGGATAAGATCTAACTGTGGGTCTATCATTTCTTGTAGCAATTCCTTGATTTTTTTTAGGACTATTTGTATATGCTTTGATGTAATTTCTATGTGTTGTGAAGAAATCTTAGATGATAATTAAAATTTCTCATGAAATTAAAAAATATATATATATATATATATATATATATATATATATAGATATATAAATATCTAAATATATATATATATATATATATATATATATATATATATATATATATATATAATCATTTGTTATAGTTTCCCTACGTCTGTACGTATAATTGTCGTCTTGTATGTGCGTGCACGTGAGTGGTTAGAGATTTATATATATATATATATATATATATATATATATATATATATATGTGTGTGTGTGTGTGTGTGTGTTTAGACTGTCTGACTCCTCGAAAGCTGTCGTAGAAGATAGGTGAGAGAGAGAAGATTTCTCGATCTCAGAGACAGCCTCTTAATCACATGCTACCATCTCACTCGTGGAAATCTATTGCTATTACTACTTCTCACTGTGACTATCACTTATTCTAATCTATTCAGAAGGGACCAACCCGAGTCTTAATTCCCCTATCAAAAATCTACGACATCGACAAATACTCTAAAACCCTAACCCAACCACGACACTCATAAAAGATAAGAATGGAAAATTGCTTAGTAATATACAAGAACAAATAAAGAGATGGACAGAACATTTTGATGAACTTCTCGATAGACCAGCTCCAACTAATCCCCCAGACATCCAGCCAGCAGTAGAGGAGCTACTAATCAGCTGTGAACGACCAAGTAGAGAAGAAATAAAGAAAGCCATAAAGCTTCTGAAAACAAATATTGACTCCTCTACAGAGATATTATACAAACTACTTGACAAAGTCTGGGAGAGACCGAATAATCCTTGAGAGATAAAGAGTCCATAGACAAACAACTGAGAGATGAACAAGCAGGTTTTCTACAAAACAGATCCTGTACAGACCAGATAGCCACATTGAGAATAATAGTTGAACAAAGTCTGGAATGGAATTCACCGCTATAAATCGGATTCGTGGACTATGAGAAGACATTTGACAGTGTAGACAGAGACTCACTTTGGAAATTGATGAGGCATTATGGAGGTCCCATGAAGATCATTAACTTAGTAAGTAAGACCTTTGAAGACATGTCATGCAGAGTTCTTCATGAAGGACAACTTACAGAACCGTTTAGGATTAGAACGGGAGTGAGACAGGGAACTCTCTTGTCTACATTTCTTTTCTTACTAGCAATAGATTGGGTTATGAAAACATCGACATCACACAACAGAAATGGAATCCAGTGGAATCTGACTAAACAGCTTGATGATCTGGATTTTGCAGATGACTTGGCTCTTCTGTCCCATAACCATAGTCAGATGCAAGAGAAAATGAAAATTCTCGATGAGAGGTCACAAAAACTGGGCCTGAAAATACACAAGGAAAAGACGAAAATTATGAGAATAAATGCACGAAATGATTACGAGGTTGAACGCGAAGAAACACCACTCATATATAATAAAGAGGTTGGGAAGAGATCAGATCACTGATGGAGTTGTCCGTGTGAAATGAAGATTTACTTTTTCTGCTAAACAAAACATACATTGACAAAAGCACCGATAGATATTACTCTGAGTAATAAATAAGTATCAATCAATTTGTTTTTTTTTAATGGACTTCGCGGAAAAGAAACAAAAATCATGAGGATAAATTTGCACTCATCCATAAAAAAGAGCGAGCTGGGTGATACTGTGGTTTCCGGTGCGCCTTCTGGCCCAGTGTCGACGACTTCAGCACCTCTTCAATGGGAGAGTGGGCTCATCCTTGTCCCAACTGGCTGGGAAAATGATTTCGCCTGAACCTCGTCTGCTGTCCCATCCAGCTTTCCGCTAGGGATTGAAACCCCAACCTTCAGTTGGATTACTGGGGAGAACAGGGTCCGCCGTTTGTAGGTGAGGTAGGCTTGAGCATGAGAGGCTGAGAGACATTGTGAGTCTTATGTTTTGCATCATGTCCCATGGACCCCAAATCCCAGCGACGACTACCACACTCTTGACCGGCAGGGACAGATCACCGTTTTTCGCCTCGGGACAGGGCATGGCAAACTAAATAAACACATGTGCAGGCTGCGATTGTCTGCTTCGCCACTGTGCATGTGTGAATTAAACGAACAGGCTGCTGGGCATGTTCTACAGGATTGTCCTCTGTGCGACCAGTTTGGAAAGATATACTGGCCCAATGACTCAACACTAAACTCAAAGCTGTATGGAGCTAAAGAGGAACTCCAGACAACGGTCGAGTTCATCATGAGAACTCATCTGACGGTGTAAACATCAAACAACGGTCGAGTTCATCATGAGAACTCATCTGACGGTGTAAACATCAAACAACGGTCGAGTTCATCATGAGAACTCATCTGACGGTGTAAACATCAAACAACGGTCGAGTTCATCATGAGAACTCATCTGACGGTGTAAACATCAAACAACGGTCGAGTTCATCATGAGAACTCATCTGACGGTGTAAACATCAAACAACGGTCGAGTTCATCATGAGAACTCATCTGACGGTGTAAACATCAAACAACGGTCGAGTTCATCATGAGAACTCATCTGACGGTGTAAACATCAAACAACGGTCGAGTTCATCATGAGAACTCATCTGACGGTGTAAACATCAAACAACGGTCGAGTTCATCATGAGAACTCATCTGACGGTGTAAACATCAAACAACGGTCGAGTTCATCATGAGAACTCATCTGACGGTGTAAACATCAGACAACGGTCGAGTTCATCATGAGAACTCATCTGACGGTGTAAACATCAAACAACGGTCGAGTTCATCATGAGAACTCATCTGACGGTGTAAACATCAAACAACGGTCGAGTTCATCATGAGAACTCATCTGACGGTGTAAACATCAAACAACGGTCGAGTTCATCATGAGAACTCATCTGACGGTGTAAACATCAAACAACGGTCGAGTTCATCACGAGAACTCATCTGACGGTGCAAACTCAAACAACGGTCGAGTTCATCACGAGAACTCATCTGACGGTGTAAACATCAAACAACGGTCGAGTTCATCATGAGAACTCATCTGACGGTGTAAACATCAAAAATGCGATCGCTAGAAGAAGAAGAATGAGGATAAATATGGACTTGCGGATAAGTCATTAAAAATCAAATGTTTAAAAAAAAAATGGACTTCGCATAAACGGTCCTAGCAGCAAACATTATTTATTAGCATAATCTAGAGTTGTTTTTATTTATTCATTTATTTTTAAAATTCTATTTATTTATTTAATTCATTTACTCGTTTGCGTTTTTATTAATTACGTTTTTTTTCCTTTCTACACTTCTCGTTGCCTTCCAGTTTAGAAAGATCCTGCATTCATTTTCATTATAAAATAATAATAATTATTATGTTTGTAATCCTGAGCTTAAGCTACACAAGAGCTATAATAATTATGTTGTCGAAGGTCTTGCCCAGCGCTCCACCTCATCGTATTCCTTAGCTCTCTTAACCAAACATGAACCCAACACCGTAGCTGGAGCCTTGCAGGAAGCCTGCAACATTCCACATGCTACTGCAGCGACGATCTCTGCAGCAGTGTGTTTACATGATGAGGTATGCCAACACCACGCATAATCTCATTATTAGTCGCCTTGTACGTCATGCCCGAAGGAATTCTAGTCCTATTCTGTTCTTGTCTCATACCAAATCTCCGGGAGCTACACGACGAAGTGGTTATGGAAAATTCTTTCGTCTGCTGCTATTAAACGGTATCGTCTGCTTATCTTACGTTATTATTAAAAGCTTACATGTGAAGTAGAGCCTTTCACGTTACCAGGAGCGACAGCATGAGAATTGAAGACATCAGTTAAACTGCAAGAATTACATCCTGCATCAAATACACAGAGAGACAGAAAATAGTGATTTGGTAATCTTACGTGAACAGAACCCAATCAGTCACCACTACACGCCTACAACAGTATAAGGTTTGGTTTTAGAGTATGAAGATGACCAAGAGATAAATGGACATATAATATTTCTAGAGCCTACACCAAGACGAGCTCAAACCAGCAAAATGAGGTACACTGGCTCACAAACAAAAACTTCAGCTCCCAACAACGCTTCAGCGCAAAAGTGAACTTAATTCCTATATACACACATTGTGATTCTCACCGGTACTACGGAGTTCATTCACTGTGCTGAGATCTTCTTTGCACGAACTCCGTAGTACCGGTGAGCATCACAATATGTGTATATAGGAATTAAATATTCTTTAAATATTTTTGTGGTGGGTAGGTTTCCTAATTTTGAAATTTTACCAGAGCAGCAGCCGTGTGGCTTTTTCTTTACGATTTCCAACTTCAGAGGGATTTTTAACGGGCGCAACTTACGCATGCCATTATCCGAGAAGGTTAGGCATCTGATCGCACTACCCAGGAGACCGGGGAGGGGGGGGGGTGTGACATCATTAGGATCACTGGTTCTTTAAAAAAAATATCCATGAATTATATTCCCTCAACTGGGAATCGAACCCGGTACCTTTATAATTCGAGGCGAACGCTATAGTCACTCCGACTTACATACATGTACCGAAACGTTTGAGTATTTGTCCGTCCCACTTTTTTTAAAACTGACAAGCCATGTTATTTAATTTTATAACAATATTTCTTTGATCGGATTCATTTTTGTTTCTTCTACTTTGTCTGTAGGTCGCATATAAATGCTCTGAATCAAAAGCTGATTCACGGCGTAAAGTGACTAGCTGCAGTATTAGGTTCATGCCCCATAGAGTCCAGACCTCCAGGACAACCCAGAGTTTGCTGGGAGGACAACTTTAGACAATCTCTGAAGGACCGAGGACTAGATTGGAACAAGGTCAAAAGGAAGACAGCCGATATGATAGCATGGAACTCTCTCTCTCTCTCTCTCTTTCTCTCTCTCTCTCCCTCTCTCTCTCTCTCGCTCTGGGAAACCTCTACATCCCTGGATAGAAGAGGAACGACTAAGCAAGTAAGTAAGCTCCCTAGGGATGTTTAAAAAAATGAATAGAATGAATTAAATTGACAAAAGAAAGAAATCTCGCTAGTTATCCCGCCCATCTCCACAGAGGCGGATCTACTATGTGGCTTGAGCCCAAGTCCAGTCTTCTCAATAATACGTTTCTTTTATAATATATTATATTAACCTTTTCAACCTATGTATATGTAAACGTTTTTTTAAATAAATGCAGTGGGTGTTATCCGCTCATTGGGATTAACATTAATGCCCAGAGAGGGTAAAGATCTGAGGCAGATGGGATGGTGGAATGAAAGGTAGGCACACCTGATTTTCGTGCCAGGAGACCCAATACTCAGAAGGAATATTTTTTTCTCTCTCATTTCATACTAGTCGGTGGTACCAATTGGTGGTACTAGTCTGTGGAACAAGTGTGTGGTATAAATGGTTCATTGAAAGCTAGACACCAACATCAGACGGGTTTTGAAGAAGATAGCCCATCTTCGTAATTACCTCGTAATTACCTCATGATACTAAGAGGACTGTCTTACAGCCACCAGATTTATCCAGAAGAACCAGTCCATAACCTGCAAGGAACCAACATTGGCTGGAGCAAAAGCCAACCGACACCTTACTGGCAGCTAACTACCCACTTAAAGCTGCCAAGTGAACTCTTAGAACAAACATTTCAGACCATCTTTGTGATGAATCTTCAAAGGCTAAAATTTCCGATATTACCCCCCTTATTTATTTTACTCTGTTAACTATAACTGATTATTAAATTTGTTATCTGTAAATCTACAAATTTATATTTGATTTAATCATTTTTTGAGTGAACTGTACCAGTATGTCTCAGTCATTTTAAGTACACATAAACAGAGCTATTGAAATAATATTTTACTTATTGAAATCGGTTATGGGCTCATCAAACGAGCACTGGTTGAAAATGTTAATATAATAAGTATGTACATCAGTTCTGTCATCATCCACTCCCTGTTCAATATGGAACTTGGGATTACCTCTGCTTTTGGTTCTCTATGAGAAACCTGCATAAAGCTGTCACCAGCTCTTGCAGTAGTTGTTCATGAAACCATCATTCGGGACTGTCGAACATGGCTTCTGATATATATATCTTTCTCTTTACCTTTCTGGACACTCCAGAATCATCAGGCTGTGAAAAAAGCTGCCTTTCTCTACGTCCTCGACATGTGGCGCGGTCTCCCACGACTACATTGTGGCAATGTTTCACGAAGGGCAACTACAGACCAAGGAAAGAGATTGAAAAATGCTCCTTGTTCTCTATTTATAGACTCTGTTCTCAGAAAGCCATGTTATCTGTTTTCACTGTCTCCTATACTGAAAAACCTCACCATCGGCTTCAACTCTTTATTACTCTACCCATCCTTACTTCTTAACAGTAGCGTCCCTTAGACCATGCCTTTTTATACCTCATGACACTTTATATTCTATGTAATCACTCATTTATGCAGAGACAAGATAGTACTCACAGACTCATTATCAGTCATCAAAGCCCCCAGGAACAATAGAAGCAACGAATTAGACAGCATGACAGAAGTACCAATGAAAACCAGCTATGAATTCAAACAAGTAAAAGAACAGTGGATCCATGCACACTGCAAGATATGTGGAAATGAGAAAGCAGATAAACGTGCCAAAGAAGGGGGTATGAAAATCCAAACAGAAGACAGGGATACATATGAAGAGATCAAAGGAATAATAAGAAAAAAAAAACTATAGAGAAAAATGGTATATGGAACACCCAGACTCCGATATCACACAGCCATACTATACATTACCAAGACGAGATCAAGTGATAATTTTCAGACTAAGAACCGACCGGTCATTGCAGACTCAGATACCATCTGTAGAACAAACTGAATATCGGACAGACAGATTTGTGTCCATGTGGGGAGGTTAAACAAACAGTTGAACATTTAGTCCAAAGATGTCGGCTCTATGAGAGGAACAGAGTGGCAGCATGACCTTCTCTAACACGCAGTTAAGGGAGAGGCTGTGTGGTGACGACAGAAGCCTGAGACGGACTGCCAACTTTATAAGAGAGATATATTTTTGTTGTTGTTGATTATTAAATAGGGCTACTGAGTTCGAGGCTCTTGAGCAGTCAATGCCAAGCTGAAGAATGTGCATGTGTTCTACAGTTGTTGAGTCGTGCTGTATAAAGTGTTTGTGATTGTTGGGGAGCCCGGCAATAGCTGTCGTCTTTCTGTGGAGAGTCCTGGGCAGGTCAGCAGCACATGCTAAACTGTCTGATACGGGTGGGTACAGTTGCGGCAATTAGGCTCATGTGTGGGGTTTAATTTATTTAAATGATTGTTGAGTCGTGTGGGTTCTGTTCTTAGTTGGAAGACTGTGCTCTGCTCCTTACGTCGTGGGTTATTAATGTTGTTATTATTTTGGGATGGGCCATTTCTTTATACAAGGCATGTATAAATGTCTTTATTGGAACCTGATGTCTTACAACATTTGAGATGAAAGCTAAAGACAAAGATCTAACTAATGGCAAAGAATAATCTGCGAAAGAAGAATTCTAAATCTGACTTCTAGATTATTAATGCACTAGAAATTTAACTTTTGTGCTAAGCTGACTCCAATATGGTTGTCACATTTTAAAAATTTATTTTATATCATCCGTTTTAGATAAGACAACTACCAGCCTCACACTATGTTCTTAAAAATATTGATACACTGACTTGTACTTCTATATTTATACACAGAGTCTTCTATTTATTACAATGTTTTATTTTGGTTTTATACACACAGGTTTCTGTTCATGCATATGGTTTTCTAGTGTTTATGTTTTCTAGCTCTCTACATGCTGTCTTCCCTTAATGTGCTTTGTTTTCTAGTTCTTTATACTTTCTAATTCTTTATGTTTTCTAGTTCTTTATGCTTTCTAATTCTTTATGTTCTCTACACGCTGTCTTCTTTTAATGTAAATAAATTTTGAGTATTTGATCTTTCAAAGTTACGATGGACTGATACCTGAGTTTTACCGCCGCTATATTGATGATGCAATTGGCATTACAGACATGTCTGAGGTAGACCTCCGTCGATTTATTGACTATGTTGGTAATTTCAATCATGCCATCAAATTCACTTCTGAGTCTTCTACGACTGCAGTGAACATTCTTGACATCACTGTGACTATTAGCCCTACTGGTCTTAATACGTCTGTCTATTATAAGGCTACTGACGCTCATTTGTAAAAATTCTTTCCCTTTTCTCAACTTCTTCGCTTGCGTCGGTTATGTCACGATGACGATGATTTCCATGCGCGAGCTCAAGAGATGCTCGTGTTTTTTCGCCGGCGTCTTTATCCAGAACGTGTTTTATCTGATGCTCTTAATCGCCTCACACACGTCACTCGTCAGATGGTACTCACTACTAAACCTTCTGCCAAGTCTGACAGACTCAAACTGGTTCTAACTTTCCATCCTCACTGTCTGGCTGTGAAGAGAATTCTATTCCGGCATCTGCCTATTCTCAACTCTGATCATGTTACCCGTGAATTGTTCCGGGATCCCCCTCTGGTGGCATATCGCAGGGATAAGAATTTCAAGGACATTCTCGTACACAGCCGTTTGATGAATACTAGCCCTCCATATTTTGGTACACAGTCTTGCCACCGCCCAAGATGTCGTACGGGTGCACATGTGCTCCAGACTCCACCTGTTTCATTTCCGAAGGGCTATTTTATTATTAGAGAGTCATTTACATTTGAATCTAGGAATCTTATTTATGCCATTATCTGTAAAAGATGCAACATTACCTATATTGGTGTAACTTGCAGACGTTTGGCAGATAGATTCTGCGAGCACTTAAATGCCATTTATCACAGAGAACAGAAACCCATGGCCCTTCATTTCAATAGCCCAGACCATTCCGGTTCCTTTGACATCCAGGTAACCGGTTTACGCTCTTGCTTTCTAGATGACCGTAGATTGATTTTCGCTAGAGAATCGTTTCATTTTCGAAATGGGTTGTCTTTCTCCTAATGGTCTTAATGTCCAACATCATTGTGCTTTACTCTGTTATTCATTTTCTTTCCTGTATTTCAGACTTCTTTATTTCATCCGTCGCTTTTTTCACGATCTTTCTTTTATGAAGTTTTGTGTTTCTATTTCCGTATTTTTATGACGTCACTTTTATTCATCACTGTTTGACGCCATTGGGACCATTGTTCATTGATTGCCCGATTCTTTCAGCGAAGAGTCTTATAGCAGGACTTCTTGTTTTTTAATTCCATTTTCTGCTTTTGATTTTCGTTGATTGTTGAATTTCTTGTATTGATTTATTCTTTTCGGTTGTGTAGTTTCCTTGCTTTATTATTGCTCTTCATCTGTGTTAATATATATTACGTATTTGCAGTCTGTAATCTATATTTCTTGTCCTTGTTGCCTGTTTGTAACTGTGGCTGACGAAGGGTGAAACCCGAAACGTCCCTTGTTTCCTGTGAACCGTTAGTTTGTAAAACTAATTCAATACCGTTTTATTTCATTCATTCATTCATAACCCTCCACTCCCAAAGGAGCATAAGCCTTCAACAAACACACGCCAAGTCCTCCTGTCACGTACCATCATCTCAAGTTCTTTCCATGTTCTCCTCCTCATTTTAACCTCTGTTTCCAGCTCTCTTCTCCATGTGCTTCTTGATCTACCTCTGCCTCTCTTGCCCTGGGGGTTCCAGAACAAGGACTGCCTTGTAATGCTATCAACAGGTTTCCTCAGTGTGTGTCCCATCCATCGCAATCGTCTTCTTCTCATCTCTTGTTCCACTAGCACTTGTCTGGTTCTTGTCATCAGTTCCATGTTGGTAACCTTGTCATACCATTTTAATCCTTCTATTCTACGCAAGCACTCATTTATGAAATTCTGTAGCTTTTTGGTTTTTGTCTTTGTTGTTCTCCATGTTTCAGAGCCATATAATAGTACTGACTTCACATTTGAGTTGAAGATTCTTATTTTCGTGTTGGATCCGATTTCTCTTGATCTCCATATATTTCCCAATGCAATGAAAGCTCCTCTTGCTTTTTGTATTCTTATTTTGATATCACTGCCTGTCCCTCCAACTTTGTCTATATTACTGACAAGATATGTGTACGATTCTGCATCTCGTAGTGGTGTTTCTTCAAATTCAACCCTGTTATCATTACCTGCATTTATTCTAATTATATTTATTATTTTTGTCTTTTCCTTGTGTATTTTCAGACCCAATTGCTGTGACCTCTCATCGAGTGTACCGTTTTATTTGTTTATACATATATACTTCTCTTAGTGTGCTTTGTTTTCTAATTCTTTATGTTTTCAAGCTCTCTACACGCTGTCTTCTCTTAATGTACTTTATTTTATAGTTCTTTAACACCGTCTTTAGTTTATGTTCTTTGTTTTCTAGTTCCTCATACACTATCTTCTATCTTTATGAATTTCTCATTTAGGTCTGCGTGCGTAATTTTCAGTCCTGCCCTTACTGAGTTAAAAATTACTTATCTCCATTTTTGTTTTTGATAAAGATACGATAAGATATGGAGAAGATACTCTTAATGACAATGGAAAGCGACTCCTTGGATACTGCACTGAGCAACATCTGATCATTACAAACACAAAGTTCCCCCATAAGCGCATACATGCATACACTAGGTGTGAACAGTGGCGGCTTTCTTTAATGTGCTGTTGAGCTGCAGCACTCCCTATAAAAAAAGGACTGCATACTGTCTCTACTAACGTAATCCGGACAGACCAAAAAATTGAGGTTACACCGGAAGGGTTGAATAACTTGAATACAAGACCAAAAAAAAATTATCTAAGACCGTATCGTGGAGTGCTGCGAACGATTACAGTTCAAGTGACCTTGACCTCTTATAAGCGAATGCTTGTTATACACAGCTGCGTTTGGGTTGAATTTATTTAACTCTTTGACTCCGGAACAACGCTCTGAGCATGGTTTTTAGACTATCACGAATGAAAATTACGGCACAGGGTGAAAAATAATTGCGGAGTCAAAGAGTTAACAAGTGCTGCAACGAAAGACAGCTCCAAGTGCGATGAACTGTAATTAAAGGGAAGTTACAATGAAAATTTTAAACACGAGACATAGCAGCATAAATGTCTGTGTAACCTGGTTTGAAACTCGGGAAACTGCTTCGACTGACAAGGATTACTCCTAGTTGCAGTAAACTTTTAAAATAACTTTTTAGATGTTCTTGACAGATTTTAGATGAGATAAGACACTAATCATTTGTGTCTGGGTGGATATTTTACATGGTGGTCACAATTTGTGAGTGTTATGTACCGTATAGTATTTTAAATGAATAAACAGTGCAGCACCCCCAAATGAGAACCCCCTGGAACCGCCATTGGGTGTGAACCAACAAGGAATGGGAAATCAGTGATCGACTATTCCATAGTTAGGAAGAGCTCATTCAAGTGTGTATGGGATGCTAGAGTGTGGAGAGGGCCAGAGATTGGAAGTGATCACTACCTGCTAACAGTTAAAAGAACAACTGAAAGAGTTGCTCGGCCTAGGAATCGCCTAACATCACACAAGAAGCTAAATAAACGAACAGGAGAAATGAGCATTAAGACCTACAAGCTGAGAGAGCCAGAAGTTAAGACCAGATATCAGGGGCTTATTGCTGCAGCAGTGAGAAACACAGAAGAACAACCTGATGACTTGGAAACCCTTTGGTTTAATTCAAGCACATCATAAAGACAGCTGCAGCAGAAGCATGTGGTGAAGGCCGACTTGGGAACAAGAGAAAGAGGACACCTTGGTGGACAGAGGAAGTCAAAGAGAAAATAAGAGAGAAGAAATTGGCATGGAAACAATACTTAGGAGCTAAAAACACAGCAGGAAAGACAGAGAAATATAGAGATTATGTGATAGAACAGAAGCATAGAACAAGGTACTAGCAGCAAACCAGAAGTCCTGGGAAGAATTTGGAGAAAAGCTAGAAAAAGATGCTCAAGAAAACCAGAAAATGTTCTACAAGACCCTAAAGATCATGAGAAAGGAAAAACAGTGCCCCCTTACATTTATAAAGGACAAGGAAGGCAAATTGCATACTGCCCCAAATGAAGGAATGGAATGATGGAAAGAATATTTCTCAGAACTCCGTGATGATGAGCAAGGTCAAGCATTAGAAATGATAACTACTAGCACAGAAGAGAAAACTAATGGTAGTGAAGATGGCATAAAGATGGAAAAATTGAAGGCAGCACTGGAGAAAACCAAGATGGGCAAAGCAGCAGGGCATGATGGTATAATACCAGAAATTTTTAAGCATGGGAGCAGCAGGCGACCTATTACTTCTGAGGGTTCTACATACAGCTTGATGCATCATCATCATCATCAGCTGCCATCTCCACAACGAAGGTTGGCTGTAATGGATCTCCAACGTCTTCTGTCTCTTGTCTAGGTGGTGCACTCTGAAAGACTCCCTCCAGTCCATCTCTTGATGTTATCTTCCCACTTATAGCGCTGTCTTTCCCTTGCACGTTTGCCTTCAACTCTCCCTTCTAATATGGTCTTCTGCAAGGTATTATGCCTTTTTATGTGGCCAAAGTATTTTAACTGCCGAACTTTGATCTCCCTCATTAGTTCTCTTTTCATACCTAGATTTTCTACGACTTCCTTATTTGTTTTCTTCTCTTTCCATGAGATACGTCCCATTCTTCTATATATCCACATTTCAAGAGCCTCAATTCTTTCTTCCAAATGCTTATTCATCGTCCATGTTTCTGCACCATACAGAAATGCAGAATATATATAACACTTTATGATTCTCAGTTTTAATTTGTGAGATAACTGTTTAGATGTCAGTATATGTTTCATGTTGTTGAATGTAGCTTTGGCAATTCCTATTCTCTTCTTGATTTCTGTTTCACATCATCCATCTTCTGTTATTATATGACCAAGATATACGTAGCTCTTGACTTGTTCCAGGATTTTCCCATTTACGCTTATCTTTAATGTGGGCTTATCGTCTATTTTGCTAATTATCATAGTTTTTGTTTTCTCAATATTAATGTCCAATCCATATTCATGACTTATACTGTTCACTTGCTTCACTAGTTCTTGTAACTCCTGTTCACTTTCAGCTAACAACACGGTATCATCTGCATATCTAAGGTTGTTAATTGACGTTCCACTGATGTTCAGTCCTGGTATTTCCTGTATCTGGTTGAAAACGTTTTCGGTGTATAGATTAAATAGGCAGGGGGACAGCACACAACCTTGTCTGACACCTCTTTTTATGTCTATGTTTGGTGAATAATTCCTTCCAGATCTTACTGTGGCAGTTTGCTCCCAATAAATGTTACTGAGTATTCTTATGTCTTTTCCATCAATACCTATGTCTTCGAAGCATTCAATTATTTTCTCATGATGGACTCTGTCAAAAGCCTTCTTATAGTCAATGAAGCACATGTACATACTTTTTTTGGACCTCTGTATATTTTTCTGCTAATATTCTTAGGCAAAATATTGCCTCTCTTGTTCCGCTGTTCCGTTCAAAACCAAACTGTTCTTCTTGGATTTCGCTACCTTACTTTTTATTCTTTCCTGGATGATTTTGAGCAGTATCTCAATTGCATGACTCATCAGGGTGATTGTTCTGAAGTCTGAACATTCTGTTGCATTAGGCTTTTTGGGCAATGTTATAAAGACTGATGTCTTCATGTCGTGTGGTATATATCCTGTATTGTATATATCGTTGCATAGATCTGTGATTGTATCTATACCAAAGCTCTCCAGGGCTTCTATCATTTCAAATTTTTTGTTGTCCATGCCTGCTGATTTTCCTTTTTGTAACATATGTATTGCATTCTCCACTTCGGATCTGAGAATGTTAGGGCCTTCATTAGAATCTGGTAATGGTTTTTTTTACCTCTGTTGTCCTCGAATAGTTCTTTTACGTACTCTGCCCATCTGTTTGATATGAGTTTCTCATCAAGAAAGATTACACCATTTTTGTTCTTGATACAGCCTCCTCCTTGGGCAAACCGCGACCTATTTGATAATTTCTTTATTTCTTTACGCATATCTCTTGTCATGTGCTTTGCTTCCAAGTCTTCTATTTCCTTGCATTTTGTTTCTATCCACCGTTCTTTTGCTTGTCTACACATAGTACGTATGTCTTTGTCTATTGTTTTATATTCTGGAGTGTTTTTTGCTTTCTTTCTTTCTGCCATTTTATTCAAGATGCCATTTGTCATCCCAATTTGATTTTTCTTAGGCACCCAAACCCTATACCCATTACACCCAACACCACACTCCAACTCATCCTCTCCACCTCCTCCACTCATCTCCCCCCCCCCCCCCCAATTCATCTTACCCTATCTTCAACCTCTCCCCCCCTCCTATACACCCCTCCCACCACAACCCCCCCCCACCTCCCTCATCTATCCCCCTTCCCAATCTACACCTCTATCTCACCCACAATAAACCACTCACATTCCCCTTCTAAATCCCTTTATCCCTTACCCATTCTCCCCCAAATTTCCATAATTCCCTTCCTCCCCAACCCTCCCACATCAACCATCACACCCTCTCAACACCCCTACAATCCTCCCAACATATCTTCCCTCCCCCCCAACCTACCTCCTCTAACCTTCCCCCCCCATTATACCTCCCCTTATCACACCATACCCCCAACACAAAAACCAAGCACACCATTCCCATCATACCACCCCCAATTCCATACCTTCTCTCCCCCTCCCTACAACCTATTTTACCATTCCTCATCTCCTGTGATGTTGTTATCAATAAACACCTTGTTCCATCAAACATGTTCAACGACCCACTTTTCTCATCCCATCAATCTACAATAACAACCCTAGGCTCACTTACCTCACCCATACAATCCAAATCAATCCAATGTAAACTCATATAGAGATGGTCCTCAATCCAGAGACTAAAATCCATCAGGTCCTGGTCTAACATCTATACAGTCTGACATCAAACTTAAAATTCCCTTCCGTATGGTTCCTCCTTATCCTAAATCCACTCAAATCCACAGACTTTAATGACATAATCAACAATTACCTCCCCTCGTACGTTTTATACTGCAACCTCAGGGTGTGAACTATTAATCCTGTGCAATGGATCACCTCCCCTCCCTTCACACACTAATATCATTAAGGGCCACCCTAGTAATCTAATAAATACCTAATTCGCGACCCTACGCCCAATCAGTGCGCGTCTCATTATAGTATTAAACAAACCTCCTATGTAACTCTCACTCTACCCAACAAAATTCCATCTTGTAACCCATAAATAATCTCAATACTCCCTGTCCCAATACACCACCCATTAACATTTTGTCTAGCTCATCTTAATACCTCAAATCTCGCTGACGCTTTCTCCTCTGAGAGCCCTATTAGTCCTAAATAACTGAAATTGTTTCTCCTGATATGCACATATCAATACTCAAGACACTTGCCTGGGGTCCTAACTGTCCTCCATACTAATCTCAACTCTCCCTATTCCGTGTCATCATAAACCTTAATTGTATAATAATCATAAACCTCATAACGGTTGATAACCCCTCCTGATGTTCACATCCCCCAACCCATAGTCTCTGCACTTCACTACTCATCTGAGATACAACTCACCTAAATGTTACTCTGACAGTATGACAATCCACCTGTGATGTGGGCTGATCCCTAACCTCTTAATTCTCACAATTACGACAACTCCTCACTTCCTAACCTCTCCTGGCATAATCAATCACAACCCCCCATTTGTGTTCCCTCCCAACTCAAACAACTCAATCTCCCATAACTTCCCTCACCCATAAACTCACTATATCAAAACTTCCCTCAGTATATCTCCCTCACTTCATATAAATCACTAATCACCCCATTACTCCAAAACAATAAACACCATGTGTGACCCATTAAAACCCTCCCCATTCTCAAACTATACGTGTTCTCATAATCACCTCACCAAATCCCCTCTTCCATATCTTTCACTCCACATCCCTTTCCTCTTGTTCACCTACCTAAAATCATATACAATAAATCTTCTACCATATAACCACCTCAGTATTGATACAACCTAGACGATATTTCTATTCCAAACAAACAAGACCAAAAACACTATATCTCCCTGTAAAAAAATACATATTCACCTACAAATATTTCATTTAACTTGTTGTTCATCTACCTAACTCTGTAAATCTTAACAACTCATCAAATATAAACTCAATGTAAACCCCATTAAATCTCCTACTATCTACCAATCCATTATTAATAACAAAATCCTCTCGATCTCTAAATACAATCACTTCCCCTCCCTTACTTCCTATTATATCAATACCATTCGTAACTACCCTACTGTATTTCTCCACCTAATTCATCCATTCCTCCCCTCCTCTAACTTCCCCCTATAAATCACTCTGTCCCATTTCAAAACCTCAATCCTAAAATACTCATACCAATACAGAGTGATCATCAACTCTCACACCTTAAACATATCACCTCACTACAATTTGCCCACTCCCTCCTTCATAACGTTATCCTGTCTCAACCTTCACGACAGATATATCCTCCTCACTAACCTAGTACTGATCCTCTCATAACAACTATCCATACCCTCCTACTTGTATCACAACTCTTACATCCAATTATTTAATCCCTTACTACATATTCCACCCATAAATATCTTCAATTCCTAAATTTTCACTCTGTCACCAATCATAAGATCAATAGAATCCTCCTGATTCCCTTTTCATACTATCACAAACTCTCAGATAATACTCTATACTTCCTACAATTTTTACCTCATTTCAACCTAAAATAACTAACCTACTCATACTATAACAGTCACCAATTATATATAACCATCTTATAAACTAATTAACTAAAAATCAACTACTCAACCTATCTCACCGAACCACTATATACCCAAATATACTACCGGCGACCTCTATAAATCACAATTAAAAAATCATTCCTAACTCCTAAAAAAAACAACATTAATATTAATCCCTATCCAAATCCTAACATTTAACTACAATATCCAACTAAACTGTGTTAAATCCATTCTACCCAATATATACACATACTCCTGTAAAAATCCAGTTAACTTAATACTCTTAATCTTCCACTATTCAAACAACATAAATCTTTAAATTCCCAATACTCTTACCACTTTTAAGTAATAAATGTTAACTCTTGAAACTATCCTCTAATGTAAAAATCTTCAGAACTTCAAATTGAAACGTTCCATATCAAACCCTCTCATTGTACTTTTAACAATATCTTACCAACTCAGTATTCACAAAAACACTAACTAATTCCCTCATTCCAAGTTTAATAACAATACCACCAAATTAATAAACCCAACTATACAAAATTTACATGATCACATACGAATTTTAAAACTAACAAACAATACCATATACATCCTCATGTAATCCCCAATTTCTACAACACTAAAAATACTCCTTCAAACTAAATACTCAATAAACCAATATTTCAACCACTTACATACCCTAACATTTTGCAATTCTTCTATATTACAACTAAATCATAAATATCATGTATCTTACAACCAAACATAATGAATCTACTAAAAGCTTCATCAATCCCAAATGTCAACATTTAACCCATATAAACCAACTAAAATCGCCTTATATCATTCATACACCAAATACAAAATACATTAACCCACTATAAACTAATCCAGTGTATTCTGTGTCAAAATCCTTCATTTCCAATTATATTATAACCATTACTGTACGTCTTCTTAATTACAAATAAATCATACTTAACTACTTCTAATCCAAATTACCCACTCAAGATATCATAATCTAGAAAATCTAAATACAATCATACCACCTTAACCAAAATTGCGCTATAATCAAATACTTACTAATCTTGTGCATCAATATATAATAGAGATATAAATCAATAATTAATACTCAATCATATTTTACCTACAAAAAACACCATACTTAACTTCCTTAAAAAAAATTCACCATTACTAATACCTACTAATTTTCCAATTCCACACCATAACACTTCTAACACATCATATTACTCCAAAACCTACCAAAACTCCACAATTTAACATCTAAACCTATTACATTTCAATCCCTCTAAAAATTCCTACCCACATCCTCTTAATTTATTCTACACCATAACCTAATGTGTGCTTATATCCTAACTCTTAAATTTTTCCTTCCAGATTAACATCCACCTTTAAATCAAATATCCTAACTCTCAAACTATCCTAATATCCACATCCAATAAATACTACTTCTACCCTTAAACACTTATTTCAACTACCTCTCATAAATCTCAACAAATACCCCTTTAATAAATTACAACTCCACATGTCCAACATTCAAACCCTACACTATCTACAATCAAAGTTACATAACTCATAAAATCCCATATATATATGTACCCCCACCTCAAACCCACTATAATATACAAACTCTTTCCAATACACTAAAAAATATACCCAAACATAAAGAGTGTCACATATATCAACCATATACTCACCTCATAACTGACACAATTTTAATAAAATATAATAAAACACCTATTCTCTCTACCTAGATACCCCGCAATAATCAATGTATAAATCCTACCATAACATTACTCATTAAATAACCTATATTTTTTTACTCAACACATACTATCCAATCTTTCACTACAAAACCTCTCTTTCATAACTACCTCTAATCAATAAAAATTTTTCTCCCAAAAAACCCTCTAACCCAATATCTACATTCTAAATTTTCCAACCAATTAAAAACCTCACATTCCTGACCACATAAATTCATACAATATATCACTCAAATGTTACCCAATTATTTTTGTGAGTCACACATCCTCTTCTCCTAACATTGTATATTAAATTGTTGAGTTAACCTCACCACTACGCACATAGCGGATGCTCCCAAATCCTCAACTTTTGTCGCATTTGTGTGTGTCCACGCCATCTACGCACTACTTTATAATGTGGAGTTACAAGGAAATAACCAACACTACACTAAAATATCCTTAAAAATTATGCACAAAGAGAACAACGTTTCTATTCTAAAAACACCTAACCCAAATACAATAATACAGTAAATTTTTAAAAAAATTTCATTCAACATACCTATTCTCTAACTACTAAATAAATTACAACTCTTAAATATCTTAAGATAAAAAATAACTCAATTCACATACTTTAAACTATTATCTAGAAATAAACATCTATTAATGTCACATCCTAATACCCATACAACATCCTACCTTAACAAATCCAACATATTTGTGTAAACTGATCATCTTAATTAATTATACTCATAAATCCATACAATACACACTCATTTACTGAACCTCCAAAAATCTGTCACTTAACCTCCAATCATTCAAATTCAACATTATAATTCACACCCTAAATCCACTCCATTTATATATTAATCATGTCTCAATCACAACATCCAATAATTTACCTCAATCACTACATCTAATCATTTAACACTCTTCTCCTACAATCCTACACCCAACACTGCCCATGTCGTGTGTTTTAAATACCCTATTCCCTAACAAACCATCCCGTAACCTAACCTAACAAATACAACAACTTTAACCCCAAACATTACACATACATAAGTCCGCAAAAAATATCTATTCTAAACAAACCCTGATTTCAATAATACATTAAACTCTACTCCCAACCAAACAACAAAAAAACCATACAATTCCACTACCTAATCAATTCTAGATTATCCCCTATCTTCTACTGATCTATTATCATATATTTCTCTCTCTTCCAAATCTCTTCAAACTCATTCATTATCTCCTGATCAGATTCATACTACTAAACTTCATCAATCCCATAATACCCTACGTGTATTCTCTTATGTTACTCTCTACTTACCCCCCAACTCTTCTAATTAACCTAACAAACAAAGTCAATACCCCCAACTCCTTCCACCACCCAACATCAAATCCCACTTAACTCCTGACCTCTATACAAATATCTTAAAAATGTCCATCATATATCCCATACTCAATTGAATCCAACTAAATCTTATCTGACTTATCAACCCATCCCATCATTCATCAATAAACTTCCTTCATCATTACAACTCCCCATATTACTACTACCTCTGCCACTTGTAAACTTCAAAATCAACAATCACTTGTAACTCTCCCTCATCAATATAATATTACTAATACATACATATCTACTAAATACCCAATTATAAATACCCAACTACCCATCGCGTATGAAATTATACTCAACCCAACCCACACTTATCCCTACCCAACTAATTCCTCTAAGCATATAGATTCACTTATAAACGCATAACACATATTTAGATCTCAAAAAGTAACCTAAGCCTAACTACTTAAAAATACACAAACTCCTAACTATTAAATTCTTAAATAACACAAAGAAAATTCACTAATTATAACATTTCGTCTATTTATCCACTAGGACCACACGTAACAAAAACATCCCCCAACCATACCTTCTAAAATCACCCCATCCACAACATACCCCAGACTAAAACCTTTAAACCACACAATCATTCAACATCCCAAGACCATTAATTATATATCAAATCCACTCATTAAAATATCGTTATAAAACAATAAATTGTCTCTTTCTTGGGACAGTAGAATGACACAAATCCACATATTACCTGAAATCTAATATGAATATTTTACAACTTTTACGCATACTCCCTATAAATTGTGTACATGGTCTGACACACATACAGTCCACAACATTCCTTTAAATAAACCTAACGGGCTACCCCCATGTCTTGGACGTCAGTGTTTTACATTTAAATCAATAACAACAACATACAACTACAATTTGAAGACCTAAACCTACAAACGGATGTTAATGGGGCCTTATGTGTCTTTCATATTAATCACAAAAGTTTTATCTTGAACCTTGGTACGTATTCTCTATTTATGTTTCTACAACCAACAAAAATACCAATTCATCCATTAAGTCACCCCACTTTACTAAAAACCTCAACATAACCCTCCCAAACATAAATCACACCTCCAATCTTGGAAAACATCATTATAATTCCAATGTTGATAACTATACAAACACTTCCAAATCCCTTCATAACTTTATCCTAAGGTAAAACCCTCACTGAAACAATCTTTATCATTATCCATTCATACTTCCCATATATTCTTAAAGAAATAAACTATATTCCCCCACCAAAAAAAAAAGTTCCCTTCCACTCATACTTTTCCCACATATCCATCCTACACCCCAAAATCCCCACCCCCCCAATACCACCCATTAAACCCCTTAACATAACCATTAAATTAACTCCAATACTGACCCTACATGACCTCACCCCCAATTTTACAACCCTTCAAATGCACATATAGGCCTACCAACCCTATTAAAACCTTTATTCCATATCAAAACACACCCACGTCCCTCAACCTCAATTTAGTACCTACCCTCACTACCGATGTAATCCCCTAATAAAAAATTACCCTGCCCCTAAACCCATTTGGGCCCCCTCGCTCAAAAAGGTGACCTCCCTTGTACAATTTCACGTACGTATATTACAATCCTGATCCATACCCCATTACCCTACAACCTCCTAATCACACCATAACATATCTCAACAAATCACCTATCAATCTAATTACCAACACCCTCCCACCCATTCCTATCAAATCCCTCCTAAAAATCCACCACATAACAAACATACACTACTATATCAAACAACTACCCCCAAATAAACAGATCCCACACCTCCCTCCCCCATAACTCCATACCTTCACCCCAACATCACCATAATATATATCCACCTCCCCCAACCTTTAAGTACAATCCCATTTAAATACCACCCAACCCTAGGAATATACAAATAATCCGTTATCAAAAATCCCCCCAATTCCACCTCCAAATAAACCAATTTACCTATTTTTTATATCACCCACTCACATTATTATCTTCACACTATATAAACTTACCCTCCCTAAATAACACACCCCCCCACCGCCAAAAAAAAATATATACCCCCTCAACCTCACAAATATACTCCATTATCAATCCTTACAATTCCTTATTTAAACCTCCCACCCACCCCCCCACAACTATTACCTTATACAAACCCCTAAACCAAATCAAATACCCCCCCCAATGTCACTATTTTGTCCCCCCCACAACCCTCCAAACATACAACACAAATCTGTCCCCCCCCACCCCCATACCCAAATTTTCACAAACCTAACACCCGAAATTTCAAAACTCATATTCATCTGTTGTATCCCACACAACTCCTCTCTTACCTATTTAACACTTACCCCCTACTCCCCAAATCACAAACACACCACTAATCAAATTATCCTCTATACATTGCAACAATTAACCACCTTTTACCATACCCCACATACCCTAAATCTCTTTACCCAAACGTGTTATAATTAACCCCATAATTTCATTTAACTAAAACTTCGTGTTAACATCTTCACCCAGCATCCCCATTAATTAACCCCTCCACCATATAAAAATCCCAACCCCCCCTATAATATTACCCCCTACCAACCCACCCACAAACACCGATAATATCTATACACATAGCCTCTTCTAAAACCTCTACTATTCCCAAATCACAATAACGTAAATATACTGTCCACCCATTACTTTCCATTTAAATAAATATAAACCAACCCCTCACACTAAACAAATTAACTACCCCACCCCCATCCCCTCCTACAAACACATCAAACCCCCAACCATACCACATCTACAAACTCCATCTATTAAACTTATCACCCCTACAAGCATTAAAATATTATCAACCCCATTAATTACCACATCACAACTCCAACCCACCATACCAAAATCATCACATCAAAAACCATAACCATAACCATTACCCACCACACAATTAAACCCCCCGTAAAACCCAATTACTAAAATCCCTTACCAACAACCCTCCCTAAATTCCCCAACCCACTTCTCCATCTTCCCCCTACCCCAAAACCAACCCCCCACCTAACTTCGCCCACCCCTACCCTTATTCCCCTCAACCTACCCCCCCTCCCACCTATCACTCCCCCTCACCAAATCCCCCAAATCCTTCCCCCCCCATAACCCTTCAAATTCAATAACTTCCAAACTTCACCAGTTCCCACAGCCTCTAACCAAACAATCCTACTTTTCCAATTCCAATCCAAACACAAAACCCTAACAGTTAACCACCCCAATATAAACCAATATTTTAACCCTGACTTCAACCCCCTATACCAACCCACAACTAAAAAATACCTTCCCTATCCCCCTCCAAAATTATACCCCCCGCACCACACTAACCTTCCTAAAAATAAAACAATCAATTCCACCTCAAATCCCCTACATATACAACACTCCTTCCCCCTTCAAATAACATTAACACCATAACACATACCTATCCATTAAATCCTCATACACACGGTATGAACCCCATTAAACCCTAAACATTCCCCTCATTTCCCATAAAACCTTTAACCATTTAAAAATTACTATTCCTCACCCAAAAACACCCCCACAAATAACCACCAACCCCCCAATTAAACAACCACCTCCCCCCCCTACAACCCACCCCTTTGCTGCTGAAATACACCCCCATCCTTAACCCTCACCCGTATCTCCTACTCCCAAACCCACAAAACAAACTAATTCCTACCCCTCCAAATCATACCAAAACCATTAAAACCCTCCCAACCCCTCTTTTTATTCCCACAATATCACAACCACCATAACCCCACCCCACCAATCACCCCCAACAAACCACCCCAACACCAAACCCAAACCTCCTATAAACCGGCATACCCGCCTTTTCACAAGACTCTCCCCACCCAAATTCAATCCCATTCCCCCCCAATATCCTAAACCCTCCCCCCTAAAAAACCCCACCCACCCTTACAAAACCCCCTAATTTACCCCTTAACCACCAAAATCCCTACCTTACCCCTACCTCATTCACCCCACACCACCAATCCCCCATCTACTCACCATCAAACCAACAAACCCCACACCAAACCCCCCTTTTCCCCTAAACAACGACTATAACTCACCCCTCATAAAACTCAAACCCCCATTTACAACACAACCCCAAAAACATTCCTCCTATACTTAAAATCATACAAACCTCCAAGCGTAACCTACGTACCACACACTCCCCCAAACTCCCAATCCCCCCCCTCCCAAAATACAAATACCCAATTATCCCCCCACTCCCAAAATTTCTTACTCAAACCAAACACACCTTCCAACTTCCCCCCCATAAACTTGACTTCCCCACCACATCTTAAGCCCCTCCATGGCTTCTTCCATTACCTCGTGTCCCGAAACTCACAACTTGATAACCCACTCACCCCCCCCCATACCTTACCCAATATCTCAAAACATCAGGTTGTTACCTTCACCCCCCTATACCAAAACCTCCCTATATAAACACCCCCCAAAAAAACCCAATTATCCAACAATATTTCCCTCAACCCATGTTCCCGAACAACATCCATACTCAAATGTACATCCCAATTCCATCCCACATCCACAAAACATCCCCCAAATCTCCCGTCATATAAATCCCATTCACAACAGCATCCCCTAAATTCTACCCCACACCCCCCTACACTACCCCCAAACACCCATTAACCTTGTTGAATATGCCACATACATCATCTTCTAAAAACTCCTAAAAATACCTTCCCCTTCATGTTGTACACCACAACCAACACAAAAATTATCTGACAATAATGTTCCCAAACATAGTTAATGAGTAGAGATCAAAATGATCCCCTAACCTCCCCCAATAACCCATCTACCCCTTAAAGACCATGTTTCTGGCGGGTCATCTAGCCCTCTCATCAACAAATTTACCCAAATTGAATCAAATCTACTTTGGGTGAGAATTTAACCCTTAAAATTCATAACTATACATCCATAATCCCCCTACATCCAACCCCAAAATTCAACACAACCCCTAACAAAACCAAATTCCCTTTGAATTTACAATAATCCTCCCCTTATATTCCTACATCCCCAGAAATATTACATCATTGTTCCTTATACCAAAAATTACCCCCGTGCGGGTTGGCAGCCATAGAGGTATATTGGGAAGCAATGGGTTTCTTATCCCCCTATTCATCAATGCCCATCCCCAACTCATAAATGTTCCCCAACCATCACCAAAATCCCCCTAACATCCTAATAACTAACCATCCCCCCATTTTACTCCCAAAAACATTATACCTTCCCCTTCCTCAAACCTAACCATATTATTTCTTCCCTCAACAAACAACTCCGCATCCCCCAATCCCCCACCACATAAATTCCATCTATAGGATTCTCCGTCCTACTTAAAATCAATAATTCCTACATTCCTTCCCCCCCCCCACCCCCCATAAAATTATGGTCTAATCTGTCTTACCTATTAACTCCATCCCCAACTACCCCCTAACCTTCTCTCCTTTTTGCCCCCGCATTACTTCCCCCAAATAATTCTCAAAATCTCCCTTGACTTCCCCATCCATAACCCCCCATTTCATATTCTACTAATTATTTTTAATATCCTCTTAATTGGTTGCCCTAATAATAACTTCTAACCTAAAACACTCTTGTACACCTCCCTCCATTAACCACATTTTTGCTGAAACCCCTAAATATTTTGGAAAATGGTAGTCTTAACTTTTATTACTCAAATCCACCATGGCTCACTCTAATACCATACCCCATTACGTCTTCCTACTCTTATACTTACATATCCCTTGTAACCCACCCCTACCACATAATCCTATATTTATCCCATTAACAAACCTTATCAATCTCCTAATAATTCTTCTCCACATGGGACTTCCGTAATCCATTCTGCCCCAAACAACTTCCAACCCCAATTTACTTTAAACCCTACTTTATAAGCCTAACATAACATAATTCTTTTCCCCATATTACCCTCCAACCCCCACTTCCCTCCATTAAATCCCACTTCATCTTACCCACCACATACCCCAAAATCCCTCAATAAAACACCCAGTATAAACCCTTAGTGAAAATAATCCTTCCACTCTTTCAAACATGTATACCCCCCCCAAAATATGTCCAATACCTCCTTATAAATATCCCTTAAAACCCCTCCCCCCCCCTCCATCTAAAATCCCCCCTCAATGAAACTAATATCAATTCCCCCAACTCCACCCAATATCCCCCCCCCAAAAACTAGATTCTTTATGATTAAAAAATTTTCCAAACCCCCATATTCACAAAAACAAAATCCCAGAGGTCTTTAACAGTCTCCCATGAACTTAATTCAATCACCCCACCGACCCGACCCTCAACTCATGACTTCATTAGGTGCCTACCCCTAAATCCCATAACCCCCACCCTATTAACTTCTCAAACGCCACATCCCCCCCCTAAAAATGCCACACACCCCCCCTCTTCCACTAATATCACTCACCCTCCACCCCACCCCACTAGACATCCCCAATAATGTACAACCCCTTATGAACCACCCAAACATCATCAACCACCCTGTGTTTCGCAACCCCCATACCAAAACCACCCGAATTTCTTATACTTTGCAACCCCTTACCCCCCCCCACAAAATATAACACCCCCTTACTCCATATCATCATAAAAGTAAATTATCCTTGATGTATCTTTCCAATTTTTTACCTGGAGAATCCCATATACCTTTAACCCCCCCTATACACAACGGTTTTATTTGTGTATAATGTACATGTGTGTAACATCAAATATTACCTCACAACTCACCGTAGGTCCTCCTTTGGACTATATCAGGGACCCACGTCCACAATGTCACCAACCTTTTCCACCATTATCCTATCACCCTTTTGGTTACCCCATACCTACAAACCATTGCGTTTCTTGCTCACCCCCCCCCCAAAAATTAATAAAATTACCCTTTAAGATTAATTACCTAAGGTACATCATTTAATTATTACCCCTACCTTCCCGCCATTGCAACTTTTCCACTTTTCAAATACTGTTTAATATTGTTCCATATGTTTATGGATAACCATCCAACACAACACCCTGTACCCCCCCATTATTTATTATTAATATTACATCCCTCCATTAAATTATAGAACTCCCATACACTATGGCACCCATTCAACCCAAAATTGTGTCTCCTCAGACATTACTAGATGCAACCACAAATACCCCCCCCCCTACTAACCGTCCTCCCTCCCTCATATAACTCCTGTTCCTATCAAATTAGTAAAAACAATATCACCACCACCCCAACACCAACCCCTAACAATTCCAAAAAACCCCATCCCAAACCAATTCAATCACCCTAATCACACCTTACCATTTCTACCACTAATGGATCAATCAATCTCAATGTACCCCAACAATTCAATTTTACTAATATAGATCCAATTTTTTATCATATACAATTACAAAACCAATCCTAAAATTATCCCCCTTCCAGAACACCCACTATACCAAACACCCCCAAAACTAAACCACACATATTGTCTACACCACCACCCCAAACCCTAAATAATTCCCATCAAAACCCATTTACACATGTCTTACATAATAAACAAGTTATCCTTAACCCTACTCAAAATTCAACCCCCACCAATTTATTCCTTATCCTAAAAATTTTTAATCCCCTATACGTCAACCATCTACAAAATTTTCAACCAAAAACTACACACTTAAAGGTACCCCCAACATAAAACCTCAACAAAAAACAACTCCCCCCTATAAAACCTCATCTAATATCACCCATCAAACCCTTCTACCCCCCCAAACCACCCCCACCCCCCATTAATACCCAAAACCCAAATTATTCCCCACCATTACCCTCCCACCACAACAACCAAACCCCAACCCCCCCATCCCCTCTTTCAAACCCCCCCCAAACCAATCACCCCCCCCAACTCACTTTACTTACCATAAACCACAACAATAAAACCCCTCATTCTCACCCACCCCCCATATCCCCCCACTATATACATTGCAAAACCCAAACTCCTAAACAAAAACCCCCTCACACCCCATATCCACACCATAACAACACCCCCCCCCCAACCTTACAAACAAATCCCCCCCCCCCCCTCCTACCATCCACAATACAAACTATCCACCCCAAAAACCTAAATACCAACACACCCATATTAATCACAAACCCCAACACAAACCCCCTCACCCAAAAACACCCTAATTCCATACCCACCACCCACACCCACAAAACCACCTACCCACAACAAATTACCCACCTACACAACTACATGAAAACTTCACCAAGACCACAACAACCATCAAATACCCATAAAAAAAAAAACAAACCACATACCTCACACACCTAACAACCCAAAATAAAACAACCCCCAATACCCCAATAATTAACCACTTACTTATCAAAACACCCCAAAAAACTAACCCAACCCACCCCCTAATCATCAAAAATAACAATAAAAAATAACCCATTACTCAATACACCACATCCACCATACCCCCCACACCCACCACCCCCCACCATCAATCTTAACACCCCACCCCTTACCCACTCCAACCCCCCACAACCACAAAACCCTAACTCACCCCCCCCCCCAACAATTTAACCCCCCCAACTTCCAATTTACCACCCCCACATAACCCCCCCCCCCCCAAAAAATATCCCTCCAAACTGATCCATCTATAACCCCCAGCATTACAATAAACCGCCCCTGCAACTACTATAATAATCTTTCAACAATCAAATCCAAATTGCCTTATACAATGTCCCTTAATAACCAAGATTTCCCTCCTAACCCCTCTTATTGGCATTATACAACCATCATCTTATCTTCACATTCAAATAAAACGAACCCTGGTACATCCCACAACCCCATAAACTATAATTACTCATGTGTGATCCACCTTCCATGGTCAAATACATACCCCCCCAAGACAAACTTTACTTAACTAGAGTCAATACAAAAACAGAACAACCCCCACAAATCCCAAAGGACAATCCAAATAATATCGCCCCAACCTCCCTTGCACTTTTTGATTTCACCCCAAACACATTATGAGTGATAACCCGAACAGACCCCAGTCCTGTTGCATATATAATACTTCCCTCCTACCATAACCCCACCCACCTCACCAACAACATTACAAGGGTCCCCTCCAAGAGAAGTATGAGTACCCCCATCCCACATCCGATGAGTATTCCCCAATCAGAAAGCCGTCCGAAACCCCCCATAATAGTAACATCCACCCCTCCCTCCTCACATTTACCTATTTTACCAACAACCAAAACACCCATCAAATTTAGGCAACCCTGACCCCTCTACCACAGATCCACACAATCAGAATAATTGTCCGAACTACCCCCAGAAACCAACATTTTCATTACCTCCCATGCCATCCAAATATTCCCCACCCACCCCCCCCCCTTTAATCTTTATCAACATTAATTCAACATATTACAACCTTATCCCATCACTTAAATCCTAAACATCAGTCAACCCCCATTGTGTGTCCCTAATACACGTTTCGCTCTATACATACACTACATCATCCCAGAAACAGATACCTCACACTATACACGTGTAAAAACTCCGCTCATAACTTAAATAAAACTTCTTTCGAGTTTATACAAATAAAATAAACTTCGCACGCATCTAACACTAATGAGACAACTCTCTATAAATACTAATAAAACGTCTATATATAAACTAATAAATAACCTCTCCTAAAACTAATAAATCTCTCTAACACCTGTGTAAAACTCTTCTAATAAATAATAATAACTAAGGCGTATCTATACACTAATAATAACGCTCTCTAGTACAGATAATAAAAACTCTCTCTAACATAATCAAATACTCTGGTTTGTAAATCCACTAATATAAATCTCTACAACCAACTGTAACCACTCTCCATCTACCCACTCTCCCTACACTTCCCAACCCAATCAATACAACTTTTATTGTGTGTATGTTGTCCCTGTTGATCTAAAACCCAATATTTTAATCAACCAACCGTCAACGATGTCTTTATTCTCCCATTATAGACCAATATACAGACCCTCCCCACATAACCATACCATCACCCCACATAAAAGATAAACTCTAAACTACACAAAGTAATAAAACTCATTCCCATAAAAAAAACCCCCACCCATCTTCAAGAATAAAGATACACCACATTTTCAAAAAATGCAAATAATCAAACCAATAAAACACGTAAACACCAACTCCAAAACAAATAACACATTCCAAAATATTCAACTCGTGTAAATAAATATCGCCCCCCCCACATCCAACACACTATATAAATGTGTATACTAATCTCCACAATAACCCTCACCACATAATATCATAAACAAATCTATAAAAATACACAAGTGTCAACCTAACTCAATCTACATAAACACACACAACAGCTTGTTTTATACCTCCCACTTTAAACTCACACCACACCCTAACATCCCCCTCTATACCTTCATAAACCAGAATACAAAGAATCTCATGGTTACATGTCCTGAGTTCAAACCCACCCATCATCCAGATACATCCCAACCCCCCCTCATAAAATTATACTAAATACCACAAAATAACCTATCTGTACTACCACCTCAACACATACCAAACCTCCCACAATTTCCTGTTAACAAACAAAAAAAATAAAACTCCCTTCGCGTTTGTGCAACACACACACACACACACATGACATCACTCACTAACAGAACACTTCACAAACAACCAAGATGTTCACACAACACAACACACACAACTTAACACAAACACACACACAACTTTTAGTAAAACCTGCGTACTGTATCGCATATATGTGTTGATCCCCCACAATGACTCGCACGCCTACATCACAAATCTTTCGCTTTAACTCACATCCACCACCCCAAAACCTCCTTTATCCAAAAAACTACTTAAAACCTACCATTTTTTTCCCATAAACATTACCTATAAAATAAAAATCTTTTTTTTTTTTACATCCTTCAAACACCCCCATAATTAATAAAACAACACTTAAATACCAACAAACCCACATCAAACCATTTTCACCTAAAAAATACACCCATTTTATTTCCCAAAAAAATTTCCCAAAAAAATACAACTAAAATTACCCAACAAAAAATTAAAAACCCAGCTCTCTCCAATAACAATGATTAATGCTAAGTAACCACCGAATGTGTAGTGTGACTGTATCACATTCTGAAATACTGTGTATTCTGTCCCCCCACAGTAAGTACTAAAACCGCTGTGTCTCTCATGTATTTTTTTTTTTGTTCCACCCCCAATATTAACTGTAGAGGACTCCTCCTAAGTTGTGTGTCGCTGATACCAATGTGAATCATGCTATCTGTTTTTGATGTTGTTGTGTCCTATGTATATCACCGTTTACACAATGTGAAAATGTGTCCAAACTACTCTCACACTATCTTTCTCTGTGCGCCCTGTTCTTGCGTGCCAAGAACGCCACCTGTGTGTAATAGTCGCCTTCTTTATTGTTGGTTTTGTGTGTGTATAATAATCTAGATCTATCAACATACTCAAGACTAAATATAACTATGTGTTATCATTCCTACTACTCACGTCGTCGCTCCGCGAGTGAGTCGTACGCTCTGCTAGAGTCAGCGGGATGCCGCCTAAACACCACTATCCTTCTCTCCTCTCTCTCAACATCACGCTAAACCACTCAAACGACTCCCCCAAAATAATAGTTGTGTGTGTGTCGCCGTCGCGCTTCGTTTCATAAACTCCATATGTCTGAAATCATATGCACCTCGCAGACAACTATACAGTAGGCGCCGCGTGCGCCACTCTCACAGTTGTGTCGGTTTCGGGCGGCTGTGTTCTCCTCGACGCGCGAGCCCCTATTATTTTTAGTGTTCGTTAGATCCAAACTGTGTCTGTATTCTCATCATGAAGACTCATTGCTGCTGTGTTCTTCCGTTTTAGAAGCGAGTCTAGTGTCTCCTCTGAGAACATATCTCTCTCTCTGGTGAATACCATCCTTAAATCAACTCCCTTACTCATCATTTTTTTTTTACAACAGTTGTAAACAACACTGAAAGATAATCAGAAACATATACGGCTGTGTGTTGAGGATTGACGCGAGGCGCCTAGCTGAGTCTTGTTTGTTAGCATAGTGTTGATTTTTTTTGCCTTCCAGTGCTTGTGTGTGCCCGCGGATTTGTACCATATAACCAATCTACATAACGAAATGATAATGAAATCTACTCCTCTAGCAGTGCAGCACATGTGGTTGCTTGCACTACATAATCACACTTTCAGAGATTAACACTGTACTATGTACACAATAGCAGTAGAATCCGTAATGTCATAATACCTCTAACTGAGTGTCATACGTCTATCCTCGTGTGTCAGACTAGTCGATCCTGTGTGTATGTAGAGAGAGTTGTTTTGTGTAGATGCTACTCTCAAACTTGAACTAGAGCGTATGCGTGGATTCAATATATCGAAGATATATCACCGTGTCCATTGCTCCAGTTAAAACAGAGACAGCGACTGTATGTCTCTCTCGCCTTCTGTAATCTTGTGTATTGTGTCGAGAGATTAGATTTGTGTGTTCTTAGAGGGGTGAGGAGATGAAGAAGAGGAGCGCGCGAAATTGTTAAATTTGTTGACTGTTCCTCTCGCTCTCGCTCTTCCTCGCATTCGCTCTCGCTCTCTGCTCTCCGCTCTCGTCCGCGCTCCTCTCTCTTCTTTGTACAGAATTTTATTTTTAAATAGCCCTCAAGTGAAGGGGAATGTGTGGTGTAGTGAGAAGTAATTAAATAATGTGTATGTATATAGAACCAGATTGTGTTCATGTAAAAAAAACTCCTCTAGAAACAAGACCGCTATTGCTTGTGTATGTTGTTTGTAAAGGCGTGGGGGTGTGGCAGTTCAGATTTCTAGAACGTTTGTCATGTTCAGAGAGAGAATATTTATGTCTAGATAACTTTATGTATACATGACAATATCTCATACATAGATCTATCTCTCATGTCTATGAGAATTTTTTATTTTTTTTTTTATTGTGTCAAGAGGGAGTAGGGTATTTACAGTCATACAGTGTGTAAACATACTATAAACCTCCTAAGTCAACATTCGCGCGCGCAGAGAGAGAATATAGAACCGAGGGGGGGGATCTAGGGACGGGTGCTCGCCTCCGCAGTCGCTATTGTCGCGGTCTCGTTATAAGTTAAAGAGAGTGAAGTCTGTAGAGAAGATAGGAGATCCTTGAGAATAAATCGAGTGGGGTACTAATGTGTGTGCTAATTCTCTCAAAAAATGTAGAGAGATTTGGTGTCCCACTTTATACCCCTCTTTACAACGATGAAGGGACTTTAAAATGTCAAATGTCCCGGGCCTCATCAGAGCTCTCGCAAGGCCTGAAAACAACTACTGCAAGAGCATTTTAACTATTTGACTGCGCAGTTATTTTCCACTCTGTGCCGTAATTTTAATTCGTGATAGTCTAAAAACAACGCTCAGAGAGTTGTTGTGGCTTGGGTGTCAAATCTAACCAACGATCTGAGCGTTGTTCCGGAGTCAAAGAGTTAATTAATGCTTTGGTGCAGGATTCCTACAAGAGAACTCGTTGCAGTGGTGGTCCCATAATGTATAAGGAACACTAATAGAAATGATGAAAATATCAATATATATACGGTATATAATCCGGCTTTTTCTGTCACTAACGCAAAGGGATGCAACTTTGGTTGAAAGTTAGACATTAATTTTATTGTTTCCCTTATTTGTACTCTCCCGAAAATAGTAACACTCGACAAAGAAAAGTGCGCAAATGACGGTGTGCACAAAAATATTTATAGAACTGTGGTGATGCGCAGTGTTTTTAAAAAAATACTTTTGAGTAAGTAAAATTGCCGTTAGGTATTGGTGCTTTTGAATTTAATTCCATCTTATGACGGGCTTTTACACTAGTCAGTAAATAATTAGTGTACAGGCAAATAATCAATTGCTAGGTAGCAGAAAATCATGTAAAACTACGAGAGCCTACTGCTATAAGTTGTATGCATATGCTTGGTGAAGGCTTCCTCGATATAATGCTGCAATATTGCGTCTATGCTCTGTAAGGAGCGAATGAGTTAGTGTAGGCTCTCTAATAATAGCTACACTGCTGGCTTCAAGCTCCATTGTTAGAAGCGACAAGTAGGCAAGATCAGGAGGCAGCAGGAAGATTAGAATGTATCGATAAACACAGATAAATAGGCAGGCATAGCTATAAAGAGTGTACATACTTGTTCTACTTCCGTGAAAACTCGGACCAGATTCCGGCCAGCAAGCTTTTCAAGATCATCCGGAGACCACCCTCGTCTGAGCAGTTCAGCAAACAAGACGGGATATTTGGACACATCTTCTAGCCCAGTAGTTGTTCTGATGTCATCAAATAGAGGGAAGCAGTGTTGTGATAATTATCAGTCTCATTGTACTTATTAATACAGTCGCAAAACTAAACAGTCTGTGGTGGATATAATATGAAGATCATTACATCAAAGGCAGGAACTATGAAGATTAGAAAATCACCAAGAACACTTAACATACACGCCAACAACATCAGACTTAAACAGGTTCCAGAGTTCAAATACATAGAAGCATTTTACAGAAAATAGAAGACTTGACAAAGAAATGGAAACAAGATGTTAAAGAAGAGAATGCAGTGACGCACGACTGTCATCACTACTCAAACATCAGAATATCAGTACGGAAACTAAACGATAATTTATAAATAGCATATTCTTACCAACTCTTTGCTATCTGGTTCACACATTGTCTTTCAAAAAACCATTAATGTTTACCAGGAGAGACAGGGTAAGAAATGATGACATCATAAAAATTGTAGGAACTACATCCTGCATCCGGTATATAGAGACAGAAATCTAAACTGGTTTGGCTATCTCATGAAAATGGAGCCCGATCAATTACCAGTAATCGCCTACAAGAGAAGAAGAACTGGTTTCAGAGCACTGTGAGACCAAGAGGTCGGTGGAAAGGCAACATTACAGAAATCCTTCACCAATTGGCTCACAGCACCCAAGGCGACACACTTGTCTCAAGAACGCAGACTTCATCTCTCCATTATGCTTCATCACACGAGTAGACAGAAAAAGTCAAAGTAAGTTGTAGATTCCAGACACTGTTGTTTCCATTTGTGGAATCATTTAGAACAGTGTTTCTCAACCCTGATAGTAGCAACGCCCCTTTTTGACAACTGATATTTTAAAAAGCCCCTCATTCTTTTAACACCCCCTTGCTCTTTATCGTGTATACACAAACACACACACACACACACACACACATATATACATATATTCCACCATACTTTTAAAAAAGCAATGCAGTTAATGAGTTATCTTTTCTTATAATATAAAAAAAAAAGATAAAACACATTTATAAAAGCATACTTATATTAAATATGTGTAGAAGGAGACGCTGGAGATGGATAGGATACTCTGAGAAAACCTGCTCTTATCATTATCAGATAATCCCTGTTCTGGAATCCCCAGGGTAAAAGAGGAAGAGGAAGATGAAAGAACACATGGGGAAAAAAAACAACCAGAGACAGACATGAAGGAGATGAAGAAGATACGGAAAGACTTTGAGCAGATGGCACGGGACAGGAAGACTTGGCATAAGTTTGTTGAAGGTCTATGTTCCTTTGGGAGTTGAAAGGGGAAGAAGAAAAAGATGTATGGTGCTCCACTATATGGTAATTTATTCTAACTAGGACAGCCTGCAATGCCTGTTTGGCAAAAGTCACATTTTTCATGTCTGCACACTTCGCGATACAACACAATGTTATTTGTTCCATATAAAATTAGCAACGCTTCAAATTATTCTCCCGTAGATTTAGAACAATTTGTAATATTCATTCAATCATTCATCCCCTGTCACATCCACAAGGAGCATAGATCTTCAAGAAACATATACCAAGTGCTCCTGTCCCATGCCATCAGCTCAAGGTCTTTCCATATTTTTTATGTCTGTCTCCAGTTCTCTTCTTCGTGTATTATTTGGTCTTCTACATCTCTTGGGAATTCATTCTAGAACAAAGACTGCATGGAAATGATATACGAACAATACAGTTGCCAATTCTGGAGATTCTGCTAGAAGAAAAAAGTGAGTCACCAACCCAGAATCCTTTCGGCTTTCTCTGGGTTGCGTCATGAGCCTCCTTACCCAAGGACCTTCTTCTGTCTTGGATGACTGAACTGACTTACTTACTTTATTTGACCTGTTCATGTTGTTCGCTGAGGTTTTTCTGGTTTAAAATTGTCTACAGGATGGGGTAACCGGCCCCATGCCCCAAGCTATCATTAGTAGCTTCTTGCGAGATGTGTTGTAGCTTAAATTGTTACTATCTTTGTCCCCTTTTCAGTCCCCCGTAACACATGGGTAGATTTGTAGTATAATGCGATATATTTTCTCATATACAATATATTTACGTTTGTTCTTTGTTGTAAAATAAAACCCATCGCTTGTGGAAAACAAGGCATCGACTGTGGTGGCAGCCGAGTAACAACTAAAACTACACTGGACACATATAGTTAAAATCGTTGTTGTCTGCGATGGTAAAATTTGATTTATAGGTAAAGATAGTCCCACAGAAGATACTACAGTAGGAAAGTGAAATGACTGACATTTCATTTATACTGGGTTTCAGGTTTATAAAGTGGTGTGGCCAGTTCCCTTCCTCGCTCTCTTTGCCTTCCCTATCTCAGAAGCAAAGTCAGATACCCGGTACTTTTTTACAACTGTGTATTCTGCAGCGTTAAAGAAAAAAAAAAAAAAAAAAAAAAAAAAAAGAAAGAAGAAGCAGCTCTAAGTTTTAAAATGTATCACGTTACTGTAGTGTGTTAGAGTATGAATTTATGTAAGGACTTTAAAATGTTAATTTTGTTTTAACAAACCACAAAAAAAAAAGACTATCATGTGTAGATTTTGTTCTATTTTGAACAAAATCTAGCAAATCACGTAACAACGGGAGCAAGAATATCTCAAACGAGCTTTCGCAGACAGAAGGCTTGGTGGAAGGAGAAAACATATGAGACTGAGACAGAAAAAACGAAAGAAAGATAGACAGAAAGAAAGCGTCAAAGAAGTTTCGCATAAATGGTTTTCTATTTTGAGAAACAAAGAAGACAGTTTTCTCTTCTTACACTTCTATGCCATCAAAGTCACAGCCAAGCCCAACGTGGTCTACTCCGATCTCATTTTTGATGTAGTCGATATGATCTGTGATAGATACACGATTACAAAGAGTATCAATACATTTACTATTTTCATACACGTTATTTAATGGGCCATTTTCCTGAAATTACCTCTCCTAGATCTGTATAGGTGGCGTGACGGGTTCTTCAGTGAGTCGACTGGAAAATCATATCTATTTTTATTTTTATTTTTTGTCTCATTAATTCCAATTAGCCGTTCTCGTATTGATAAGTGTATTATTTAATTGATAATGTACAATTTCTGGTTCCCGTTTTAATTAACATATGCGCATGTGCAGCAGTTTTACTGTTTTACTTTGTTCTTTAAATATGTGGTTATATAGGTTGATCGAGGTCTCTCCGCAGTGGGTTCAGTGCTTGAATACTATGAATCAAGGGAAACAATCCAAATGATAAAATTATTATTAAAAGGTCGTAATTTACAACTCTACATTTCTTTATTTTCTATAGCAATTTAAATTATTTAAATAGACACTAATGCTTTATGCGAAAATATAAAAAAATATTTTTATATTGTAGTAAAGTAAATCTAATTAAAGTCAATTTAAATAATACTGTTTACTGTATCATAAAATGTTACATTCATATTAGCACTGAACCCACTGTGGAGAGACTTCTCAATCTCCTTGTATATGTTCTGATTAAGCAATAATACAGTTAAGGTCGGCGTGTCAAAGAGGTACCGCTTCTAGTTCGGTTCGCCGTACAGGGCATATTTCTTTTAAATTATGTGCTTCGTATTCTTAGTTTAAGAAAAATGTAATCTCAATATATGTTTGTATTTCATAACTCATTTGTTCATTTAAAAAAAAAAATATTTGTTTATATATTCTAATTTTACCCGATTGGGGTCCCTCTGCGCCGACATTAATTTCTCAGTTCTGCTAGAGTTAGATCTCCGAATCTCGATGCAATTTTTAATTAAAAACAAGTGAAAACAAATTTCATGATGTTTTAAAAGTATTATTTGTAGGGGAAATATCCGGTATCAGCTAAGACGTATTATGTTTATAGTTTTATATAGAAATATTAAATAATTCGCGTATACGTAAAACACAGCGTGAAGATTGACTATGGAATTTGCTATGGCTTACGGTAATTAATAATAATGACACCGATAGTAAAGATTTGGGAAGATTATACTATTTTTACAGCTGTCGTTCAGAATGTAAACTAAATAACAGCTGATACTGAATTCTTAAGCGGAGACTAGTTAAATTTACTCTAAAGACATAAAAACAAAAGTGTTATGAGAATGAAACTCGCAGTTCTTGTACTTGGGAAAGAAAATAAAAAAAAAAACATACTGTTCCCAGCCTACTCAGTCGCAGTCACCAACGACACTTTATTAAAATGTTATTGCTATTGTTAATGTTCTGTATAATCGACATCATTGCACTGTGGGCAAACCTATAGGTACTCAGTCTCCCTCTTAAAATGCCGAAGAGTATAAACTCTGATCGTTCCTGTTGAACGCTGGTTCTATATATTCCGGATGCATCATCTCATCCCTGCTAGTCTTACGTTTGATACCAATATGACTATCCAGAAGTCTTAGACTTGTTGATTCATCGATTGTAGTGTCGCTCTCTAAGATGCTTTTGCTATTTATTTTTAGTATCTTTCCCTTATAAATATGCCGTGTCCCTACAATGGGTGCTGTAAAAGCTGCTCGGCCATCTCTTTCATTTCCAAATACGCCTGCGTGACCAGCACAGTAAATCTACACTAGTTCCAGAAGGTTTCAGGCTTATTATTATCATGAAAAAAGCACACTATTAAATAAATAAAAAAATTTCATACCCCTTTCTGGAAAGGGAATGAAACATTCATAAAACCTTAATTAACTATTAGACAAACATAAAGGTATGTTTTCAGGCACTCGTAAGTGTCTAAATGAGAACTGACACGTAGGAATGCGCGAAGATACAATAAAATGTCAAGAAAAGTAAAATAAAGCGTGGACAAAAACAGGTAGGAAAAGCAACTTGATTGACTCAGATGATGAAAGACCAGATCTGATCGACCAGGACAGTTGTGAAGGACCTCCAATACTTGTGGAAAAGGTAGAGAATGTCATACGCCACATGAATAAAAGCAAAGCGCCTGGACCGGATAATATACCAGTAGAGGAAATAGAAGCTTTGGGATAATTTGGAGTAGAAGTGACAACAAAACCCTTAAATGATATCTACAAAATTGGTCAAATACCTGATGATCTGCTAAAATTATATTAACAAACAAAGCAGTGTCAAAAACTCTCTTAGAACGAACACGTTAAAAACATCTTGGCACAGATTAAATTAATACATTAAAAACAAAGTGTCACAAACTCGTTTTAAAACTTAAGATTGCTGTGACGTAGTGAACGTCCTATCCTTTCTTCACTCCTCTCTGTCATTATTCATTATAGCATCCTTTTGTCACTTCATCCAGTCACTTTTTTCCTTTTACACCGTCATCGACCGATAATAATCCTCCTTAAGGACACTCCCAACCTGGTTATCTTAGTCGGCGATTATGCGAAGGTGGGTGGACAATGACACATTGACCTCGGTTTCTTCGCTGCGAAGTTGTTTATTTTAGACATCAGGAGTGGACGTATTAAACGGGCTATCGCCTGCTACATTGCGTAATTGGTTGCAGACAGCTCTAGTAACCAGAAGAACTAGAGATAGATAAGCAAATATCTTCTTTACATCAACCAGTAAATGGTGATAACCCCATATTTGTGTCGGTGAAGTAAGATAACGAATGTTTTATTCATGGACATGACTTGCACAAAAATCTAACGTCCAATGCTGTCTCGGTTTTATCATTCTGGAAACCAGTCATGCCACGTAACGATTTCCGGAGGTCTTGGTAACAACCTTGAGTACTGGGACACGAGAAAATGAAATAACACTTCCGACAGGACGACCTTATTGTAATAAGCAAAGATGAGAAGAAAGTTCCATATGGATGAGATTATCAGTTGTAATAACATAGGGCAGGCAGGTTGCGTGATTTAATGGTTTTGATAAACAAGTAATGATTGACGGGTAATACTTTATATGGGCAAGTAATAGTGTTCAGATGAGAGAGGGTGGGTAACCCCTACCAAAAATAAGACTCCTTACCTTGAGGGTTTGTTTGAAAGAATATTACTCTAAACTTAAGCATGATTGGGTCTCCCCCCACATAACCTCACGTTGAGCCGTGTGTGCGGGGAGCCGAAATTCCGCTTAAAGCTTAAGGCATTTTAAAATTTCCCAACTGCATGCCTTACCTCCGTCAGGAGATATCATAGACAGCCAGGGTAACAAGTAATAATAATAAGGATTCCAGTATAGCACAGGTAAAAGGACTAGAGGATCTTCCAAAATTAGAAAGGATACAAACTCAATTATCGTCCTGAAAGCCACAAGTCCTGGGAACCTTATTCCACCGTGAATAGTTGGGATCATACATAACGCAGTAAACCTAATCACCGGAGTGATGGCATCTTAAAACAGTGACCCGACATAATCCGGATTTCTGTGAATCAAATCTGTGTATTAATTCACCCAAAATTTGGGGTGAGTTGTAACATGAACATTTTATTACATTTTATTTGCATTTTGACATGTTTGAATTAATGTACAGTTGCATATGAGGCTTGCAGCCGCATCATGTAAAAGAACTGTCACGTAAACCACCACTGCAAGAGCTGGTGACCGCTTCATGCGGGAATCATCACAGGGAACCAATAGCAGAAGTAGTCTCAGGCTCCATAGGGAGCAGGGAGTGGATAATGATAAAATCATGGTGTATATATTTATTATGTCCACCTGTTTAATTCAATTATATATATATATATATATATATATATATATATATATATATATATATATATGTTTGTGTGTGTGTGTGTATGTGTGTTTAGAATACATTTATCACCTTCCACTCTCCTGAAACATTTTCATCTGACTCGATGGGTTCAGATTTAATGTTCAGGAGCATCAATCAAACTTCTCAGGGAGATCTTCTTCTTCTTCTCGTTCGCTGTTGTTTAGAAATGTCTACACAAGAAGTCCGGTTTTCTGGATCTGTGGTTGAAAGTTCTCAAGACTGCTTTGTGTGGATTCAGATTGTGGGCCATGTTCAGGAGCATCTAAGCATGTGGCAGTCTTGCTCGATGCCTGTCCACACGTACATAGGGTTGATGACCAATAAAGTGTTATGTCCTGACTACGAACAGCATGTGGCCTGTTTTACGCTCGTTTCAATCAATATTGATAGTTGTCTCTTTGTTGATCAATTTTCCTGATGGCCTTGATAAGGGTCTTCTTTTCCTGGAATGTGATTGTTTGTTCTTCAGGGAGATGAAATGGTGGAAGGAAGCGGAGGCCGTCTGATGTTTACATCAATAGACATAATACCGAAAAGAGGCATTTGTTTCCTCTTAGCATGAAGTCGTCGCCAAACACCGACAACAGACGGGTCTTTAGGACCAGAGACGAAGCAAACAGAGTTGTTACCCTTTGCTACAAGGGAGGTGCTGCTGCCAAAATATTGCATTCCTGAAGAGAAGGAACAGTTAAAACACCTCTAGGGACCAGCAGTGTTGGAACCAGACTCCAACTGGTCCCACACTGCCAGTTAAGCAAAATATTGGAACGACATAGGGGACTAAATTTTTCTAACCCACCATATTCATCTATGAGGATTAAGTTAACTGTTTGTTTGTTTTTTTTTTAATCACTTTTATTCATTTTAAACTTGTTAAGCCAATAATTCACAATTAAATCTGTTTTATATGTAAATATAAATCTGGAGTTAACTCAATCACTTATTGAGTGAATTTTATGCCTGCACCGGTATGACTCTTTTTTTATTTTATTTTAAATATATAGATGTACAGAGCTATACACATTAATAATTTGCTGAATCACCTTCAGCTGGGAATGATAAAATGCAAGTCAGAACTGATATTTCTCCCAAGAAGTTGTCGGAGAAATTAGAGTTTATAACGAACTTAGATGACTCAGTTGTTATACACGCCATCCTAAAATATTTGTGAGACTCCACGAAAGAGAAGCACCATTCTTCTATTTCTGTCTGTGCCAAGAGTAATCTTTGAGCGAAGGTTGGTACCTTTGGAACTCTCACCCTTTTACTCGAAGTTTGGCCATTAGTGGACCACTACTGCAGAGCAGGATAAACAAACTGCGAAATAGCTAAAATATTAACACATGTGAGATTAACAATTAAAAAATACCAGTGTCACAAAGTCTGTTAGTTTACATTGTGAGAAAAATCTTAACACAGGTTATATTAACAATTATATGAAAGTGTCAAAAATTCTTAGAACGAAACCCTGACAAACATCTTAAAATCGGTTACATTAACAAGCTACAAATAAAGTGGCCCATCTCTGTTACAACCAAACATTAGTAAAACCTTAAAATAAGTTAAATAAAAAATTACATTGCAAAAAAAAAATAATCTCATAAACCTCTGTTAAAAGTTAACATTCATAAAACTGAAATAAAAGTTAAACGGTCTAGGTAGTCCCATGGAAAACACCCCTATAGCGGAATGAAGTGTTAGAGACTTCACTATGCTCGTTCAATCTTTATGATGTTGTTTGACCTATTCGCTTCCTCGATGACTTTGCTTTCCCTAAATTATGAACAGAGTTAAGTCCCCATTTTCAGATGAGTAGACTGGAGTGTGCTGTTGCCAGGTTTCGTTCCCGGAATCCCTTAATTTGTGCCGTGAGAGGCAAGCGTTTTAACTCTTAGCCAAACTACCACGGATTAGATTAACAATTATGAAAAAAAAAAAAAAAAACCAACAGTCAACCACTATATTAGGATCAAACATCCTTAAAAATATATAGATGAAGAAAGAAAACAAACAAACGTACCAGCAACTTGACTTATTGAAGAAGTTTCCGAACAATTCACGTAGAATGGGTAAGAATTCACCATAACAACACCCCTGTTTGTTTTCTGAATAAAGATTATATATACAGTATGTATATGTATATATATATATATATATATATATATATATATATATATATATATATATATATATATATATATATATATATATATATATATATATATATAGAGAGAGAGAGAGAGAGAGAGATATTAAAGATATTGGAGATGGATAAGATAACACCTCAGGAAGCATTCAACCATTAGTTAAAGAAATGATGTCAGTCTATAGAAATGATATAAACAATACTAATATATATGTCTTTGTCTGTGACATTTGTATGTCGTTCTCCTTTAACCAACAGCCCTAATGGCAACTCCAATACCCAACTACCCAATGAAATTTCGTGTTAAATAGATCTAGGTCAGAAACTGAAATTACCACTCGATGTAAGACGTCGTTTTGGACGTTGCGGCTTGAATTGCACACGGAGTAGGCGGAGGAATGGCTGAAAATGACAGGGGCACGAGTGACGTTGAGAGCGTTTAGCATGGTCTGCTTACTGACATGTGACAAGTCCACGATCATCCCGAGTCGGTTCATCTCTTTCACCACCAGCTGTGGATGATAACAGAAATGAAGAATTATCAATTTATCTCTTGTTGGTCATCTCATACCGTGCAACATAGTGTATATCCACATATGACATCACGCAATATTTTTGCATTCTTTAATTCTCTTTCCCCGTCGTCACACTTCGTCACAACAACCCAAACCCTCGCCTTAGTGACGTAACACATCTCTTCCACCTTCCCCTTTTTCCCCCCAACCTTTTTGGTAATCAAAGAGAGAGCATTTAATCGAATGTAAAGTAATTAGCTAGTGCAGACACATTAACAATCTTTTAAGTAAAATAGTGTTTAACTGATCAGGCTTTTACAATGATCTTCACTTTCATGTTCCACGTCCCAGCACGAGACAGGGCCCAACCTTTGCCCTGTCTAGCTAAATGCATTTGCATTTTTTCCCACATTACAACACTGTTTTAAACATTCGCTCCAATTGCCAAACTTGTGTGTCTTTGATCTCATCGAACTGTTGTCAGGATAGTGATTACTTCCAAAAAAAATTTTTTTTTTTTTTTTTTAGAACCGAATTTTAATCAACATTATATTTTATTTAGTCTGTATTTTGTTATTAAGGTGTGTATTACATTATATTAAAAAGAAAATATGTAATTAACAATAATTTAAACAAGTTAAAGGTTATAACAATTGCTCGACATTTCAGCTGAGATTATAATATTAATAAAAGTCGTCCACGAGGGAGTTGTTAACTTTTGGCGATAAAATTAGACTATTTGGATGGAGGTTACAAAATCTATTTTGTTCCGAAATCAAGTATGAAAGATGCCACAATCACTTGTGTGTGTGTTTTTTTTATTTTTTATGAATTCACATTTTAAAAAACCCCCTCCCCCACCTCACCTCGTATCGTCACACTTCGTCACAAAATTGTGATCTTCCCTCCCCACTTACTGCGTGACTCGTATGTGACGACACCATTACTCCTTATTTGATGTCCTCACGTGATTACACATGCAACGCCAGAAAAAGCTAACTGTAGCTGCCGATCTATGTGAGCAAAACTTTCGCTTCTTGTAAATCTTTACGTTGAGTTACAGCAGCGTTCGACTGGCAGGCTGAAGGGTTTAGAGCGTTTGATTTTAGAGGCTAAGGAACCCGGTTCGAAACCACATCGTGTTTCCTGCGAGCTGTGAAAATGGGTAACTTACTCTGCTCAGGAGTTAAAGAAGACAAAAGTAGAGAGGAAGAGAACCGGTCAACCTACCTCCTTACTCCTCTACGACAGTATCTGCAATAAGGCTACCTTTATCTTTTTTTTAAAGGTCGTTTCTGAGTCATATTCCACAGTTGCGCGTAGTGTCGTCAGCTCCCTCTCCCCCAAACCCACTTCCCTCGTCACCCCCCAAACCCATCCCCTTTTTAAGATCATTTGCTTGACATGCGTTCTCTCCCCCACACTCCTAGCCGCGAAAGTTAATTAAACTCTACTGGGAAAGCAAGATTCGTTAATAAAACTAGAGATCAATTTTAGATAGTTATGACTTAATGAATTCAACACCATCTCAGCAATATACAAGGAAAGCAGCAAGTCATGCTTGGGATTCCTGAAAAGAAAGAGCCAAGACTGGATAACACCAGAAACGCTAAACACAATAGCGAAGAAAAAGGAAATGAAAAAAAAAGAAAACACAAGCTAAGTCTCGCAAGTTAAAGGCAATATATGGTGAACAGTACAGACAGCTGGACAAGGAAGTAAAACGTGAAACCCGTGCTAACAAAAAGACATTTCTGGATGACCTTGCAAGACAGGCAGAAGAGGCAGCATTGAAAAATGAACAAAGCACCGTTTATAAAATAACTAAAACTATCAGTGGAAAACGAGGTGCCAACAACATAACGTTAGTAAGAGACAAGCAAGGAAACCTCATCACCACAGCACAGGGGCAGGAAACATGATGGGCAGAGCACTTTAGAGAAACACTGAATAAGGAACCACCAGAGACTCAGCTGAATGTTCCTGAGGCTGAAAGTGACTTAGACGTAAATACAGACACCCCACGAAAAGAAGAAATCATCACAGCTAGCAAAGGGTAAAAAAAATGGAAAATCGCCTGGTCCCGACAATCTAAATGCTGAGTTATTCAAGGCAGACCCTGAACTAGCAGCAGAACTATTAAAACCACTATTTGCACAAGTCTGGGAAACTGAGACAACACCAACAGAGTGGAGTAAAGGAATAATTGTCAAATTGCCCAAGAAGGGCGACCTTGCAGACTGCAACAACTGGAGAGAAATTACTCTCCTCTCAGTTCCCAGCAAAATACTAGGCAGGATAATCATCCAGAGAATTTCAAAAGCAGTTGACCATAAACTGAGGAAAGAACAAGCGAGCTTTAGAAAGAACAGAAGATGTGCAGATCATATATTCACCCGCAGGAACATTATAGAGCAGTGCTCAGAATGGCAGAGACAGCTGTACATTAACTTTGTTGATTTTGAAAAGGCTTTCGACAGCATACACAGGGACAGCCTATGGAAAATACTGAGGGCTTATGGAATTCCCAGCCGCATTGTTTCCATCATAAAAAACCTATATTCTAACTTTACGTGCAGTGTCGGATTGAGTAATGTAATTTTCGAAGTGAAAACAGGAGTACGACAGGGATGCCCCTTATCAATAACATTATTTTTGACAGCCATAGATTGGGTGATGCGCCAGACAACAGAGGGCAGTCCAAGAGGAATTAGATGAACAACAATTTCCACACTGGAAGACCTGGAATATGCAGATGACATTGCACTACTCGCGCATTCACATCAACATATTCAAGACAAAACCGATAGACTGAATAAGTATGGCCAGCAGGTTGGCCTTAACATCAATCTGAAGAAGACAGAGGTCATGGCACTAAATGGGGGCAATCCTGAGCCAATAACAGTAAGGAACCTGAAGTTAGAACAGACAAACACATTTACTTACCTAGGATGCGTAGTAACACCTGACGGCGGAACAAGCAAAGACATTAACAACAGAATTAATAAAGCGAGAACAGCCTTTGCTATTCTCAACAACATTTGGAGGTCTTCCCAGTACAGCACAAACACCAAATTAAGACGGTATGAGAGCTGTGTCTTTCTGTTCTTCTCTATGGTGCGGAATGTTGGAGAGTAACAGAGAAGGAAATGTCGAAACTGTCCTCCTTCCACACAATCTGCCTAAGGAAAATTCTTCGAATCTTTTGGCCAAACACCATCAGCAACCAAGAACTACTTATTCTGAGTAACCAGGAAGGCATGCACACCATCATAGCTGGCAGACGCTGGAGATGGGTTGGCCACGTCCTCAGAAGGGACCCTGATACCATCACAAGAACAGCTATGCATGAACCCCCGAGGGAAAGCGAAAGAGAGGCCGACCAAAAACAACTTGGCGGAGAACTGTGGAAGCCGAGATGCAAAAAATGAACCAGAGTTGGGGCACTGTACGAAGGATGGCCGCCGACCGAGCGAAGTGGAATCAATTTGTTGCTGCCCTACAAGACGTCACCAGGTGTGATGGCCGCTGACTGCTTTGACGGTTGGCGGTTATGGATCAAAGAAGAAGAAGATGACTTAATGAACAAAACACAATTGTGGGTTCGAAAGAATGAACGAACAAACTTTAGTTTCAAGGAGTTGAAATTGTACGCGCATGTCCGTCTAGCATTATGCCCTGGTAGACGTGGTGAGAAATAGTTTGCCTGATAGTCGTAATTTGATTGGAAATGTCTGGCCCTTAATCTGAGTGGTCTGCCTGTTTTTTCTCTATTTCTTGTCCGCGAATTTTTCTGTCATTATTTCTCTTACCAGCTCTAGAATCTGTCTTTGGTACTGTCAATCTAAAAGGGCCAGGCTAAAATCCACACCTTGCACGTGCAACTAACATAGAAAAAAAGATAGAATTTTGAACCAAACCACATAGCCCCTTAAAAATCGTAGATTCGTGTACCTGAAGACTTGCTGACCAAGAATATGTTATTAGTTATATAAATAGTCCCTTAACTGATCAACTATTGATAAAACCATACATAGAGATCGGAGATACTGTCAGGTCAAGTCATATCTGCTTAGATTGGATCGCATATTTTTTGGGAAAAAAGTAGGTGACAGATAGGCTAGGATAGTACAGTGAATCCGATTGGGTGGCATTTGAAGTGAGACGAAATATTATTGGCTGACCTTTGAATGAACATAAATAGCCTAGTAACGTAGAATGGTTTGAATGATATTTTTTGAAAGACTGTTTACCCTTGTAAAATTAAGAGTGATTGGCTAACTGAATCGATATTGTCAGAATAAGCGTTAGGGGGGACGCCATTACTAGAAAAAGTTTTACCAGTGATAGATGAGATCAGGCTGTGCTTTTAAATACAATTTCCGGGCAGCCTGGACAACAAAACAGATCGAAACTGTGTCAGTCATCGTCTTTTTGTATTTCATTGAACAAATTGTGGTAAGATTGACATTTATTAATCTGTATTTTATATAAAATTGAATGTGAAATAATAATATATGTCTGGACATGAGTGGGTCTATAGCAAACATGAGGCAAAGCGTAAAGATTGATCCACCATGTGATAGACTGTCAGAGAGGTGTAAAACTACAAGAATATGTATGATTGTCATAAAGGAGCATAACACCTATCCTATTATATGGAAGAGATTACAGCTGGAATTGCAGTGGCGTTGTAACTATTAGGGAAAGGAATACTGGGGTACATTGTCACATCAAAAGAAAATGGTGGCATAGGTTTGTATAAGGATATGACCCTTTTTGTTTGTTTGTAATGTACATGTCCTTAACTGTGGACTATTAGTGTATGCTAGATATTAAGAAGGATGCATACCTTCACATTTCAGAGGTCCTGGGTACTGACGTTAATGTGGTACCAAACGCTTGAAAACTGATTGATTCAGGACTCTGCCTGTTTACTGCGAGCCCATGCTAGTGGCCATTGCCTATCAAACAGGGAACAGATTGTCAAGCGAGCAGAGGAAAGGTTCAACCTATATTCTACTGCCAAGATAAGTTCTCGTTCGGCACCTGAGAGCTCAACTACAGAACTTTAAAAGAAGAAATATAAAAAGTGACAGTGAATAAAACTGGGACAAATATTTAATAGTTCCACAAGTGACAAATAGAAACAAACATTACTAAAAGGGTATGATTTCAAACAACAACCTAGTGATACTACCAGTATTACCTTAAAGTAGGAGAACACTACAGACGTATATTAGAAAAATATTTTATGTATGGACAGAGGATCTATTGTGCTATTTGACTGATGTAAATGATTATTTTGATTTCACTTTTAAATTGTCAGTCCTGATTCAACCTAAAATTCGAATCAGGATAATAAAATTGTAAAAATCATATTTACACAAATTTCAACCTCAATCTTAAATAGGATAGCCTTTTAAAGTGTCGCTTGTATGTTATTGTGGTAGTACTGTGTGCTGTTGTGAATAATAAACTATTTGTTTGTATGTTTGCTGATTTTTGTATATTACACTCTACATTCATAACCCTAGACACTAAACGAAGTCATTTAATACAATAATAAATACATTTTGAATGAGATAAAAGAGGTGGTAGCGGAAAGGTACCCTGAAAAGTTCACAATACTATTGGGTAAATTCAGGGACCTTCATAGCTAATCTCATTTATTAACATATTAATACCTAACAACAAATTCATACCATCAAATCCACCCCATGGAATTGAATTTCTCATAACACCAGCTATATATGGTAGTTTGCTTCCATGATTTTAAATTCTTAAAATATTATCAATTATATTAGGAATCTCAGATAGTATAAAACTAAAAGCATTCCTTTTGGAAAAATTAAATAGTAGTTGAGCTATCAGTGCCTGTGGTTGTTCTTGGTTATCATTAGAAATTATTAGCCATAATTAGAGATTTGTATAGTTAGAAATTTTAAAGGTTACATAGTACAAATGGCTGATCTGGCAAAGTTTCGATCTGCTGCTGTGCTGACTGCTAAGGAAATGAACATGGAGGGTCAGGCTTTGATCCAATATGTAACTTCAGAATGTGACGAGTATATTGAAAGGGAAGATAGGAAGTTAGCAGAAGAAAGAAAATTACAGTTACAAATTGAGGCTGACAAAGAACTTAAGAGGCTGCAGATTGAGGCTGACAAAGAAGCTAGGGCATTGGAGGCGGATAGGGTGGCTGAAATAAAGCGGCTCCAATTGGAAGAGAAGAAATTAGATGCTGAAAGAGAGGAAAAGAGACAGGCTGCTGAAAGAGAAGAAAAGAGACAGGCTGCTGAAAGAGAAGAAAAGAGGCTAGCTGTGGAAAGAGAGGAAAAGAGACTGGCTGCTGAGATGGAAGCAGAAGATAGAAGATTGCAGAGGGAGCACGAGTTACGACTAAGGGAGTTGGAAATTCAAGGCCATGCTCCTGAAAATGGTGCCAGCCCCTTTGCCTCAGATGCCACTGCCAGTCAAGGGGCCTCAACCTCAGCTATGAGTTTTCATGTAGACCACTTTGTTGAGAAAGACGATGACATAGAGGGGTATTTAAGTAGATTTGAGCTTTTAGCTACTACATATGGGTTAGAGAGAGAGAGGTGGAGCCTCAAGTTATCACAAGGGCTTAGAGGAACGGCTTATGAAGTTTTTGCCAAGATGAGCAGAGATGACCAGGACAATTATGACATGCTAAAGCAGGCTCTTTTATTAAGATACGAAAAGAACGGAGAATTTTATAGAAAAAAATTTAGGAATGCCAAACTACTGTCGGGTGAGACTTATCACCAGTTCTCTGCACGGTTAGAGACCTACTTGGAGAAATGGACTGCTCTGGGGAAAACCCAAGATCTTAAGGAGATGATCCTTAATGAGCAGCTAAGAGAGTCCATGGCTCCAGACCTGAGAAAGTTTCTCATGGAACAAGGTGCAGAGAGGCTGGGTGAGTTACTCAATGTCGCTGAGAGGTATCAGGCAGCCCAGGCAGAGGTAGTTGGAAATAAAAAGAAACAGGTAGACAATTTTAAGGCACCTCAAAACTTTAATAAGTTTGACCATAGAGACCAGAACAAAGGTAAGCAATATTTTGATAGGCCACGCAATGACTATAAAAATAAAACCTCACAATTCAATGAAAGGAAATATGATGATAGAAAACCTTTTTATAAAGGTAGATCATATTGTAGTTGGTGTCGGATGGACAACCATAACACCGAAGTGTGTAAAAAGAGACCTGTGTACATGGCCACGCTTCAGACCAATTCACAGTCTAAACAGGAGGAGGATAATCCGATAAATACCCATCCAGATGAGATGAGGAAGGCGCAGGCTGGGGATAAGACCCTCAAGCCTTGTTTTAAGAAATTGCCCAAATGTCGTACACCTCCAGGCAAGGGAGACTTCTATATGAAGAACAAACTGCTATATAGGAAGGCTGGAACTGGATCCAATTGTCAGGGACAGCTGGTACTTCCTAAAAAGTATAGGGCAGAGGTAATAAGGAGCTTACATGTTGGGAAAGATGGGGACCATGAGAAAATAGGTACCATCATCCAAAAGATTGCTCAAAATTATTATTGGCCCGAGGAAATGATTGACATTGAGAATTTTGTAGAAGCATGTGGCATATTACATGAGGGAACACCCACAAGTGGGAAAATTGATCAGGACCTAGACACGCCACGGGGCAAAGTTAGGCCTGAAAATGGAAAGAAAAATAAAATTAATAATGTAGACAAAGTGGAATGGGAGCCCCATTTTCACAGACAGTCTTCACTTGGATGTTTTACAATGGCCACAATGCAACGAGTACAAAGAAATGTTTTACCCCAGAATAAGTCGACAATCCCTCGGTCGAAATTATGTGAACTGGGTGAAAATAAAAGAGAGAGAAGACCTCTCACAAGGAAATTAATATTAACGCCGTCTGCTAAAGGTTATCAGACGTGCAATTGTAAAGGTTAAGGCATTTAATATATTGCGATAGATGTTTCAATTATTGAACGCTCCATACACGATCGATTATGACGTGTATAGCGTTGTTTGGGTCACAGTCGGTAACTAAGAAACGCTACCCTTTGTTACTTGACCGCCAAGCTGAATAGCTGCGTTTTTTTTAACCTTCCAATTCAATGGCATGATATAGCCATTTATATATGCATTTTCGATGGACCAGGGTCAGTCCTAGAACTCTATATGAGAGGAAAATTTATGGAGGTTAGTATTTAACTAGAATTCTCAGAAGGAGAAGAATAATCGTCAAATTCGTATGAAATATTCAGACTCGCAGTCTCACTGTCGGCAGGTAGCCATGTCTAGCTGCGCGTGCATATAGCTGTGATGTTCTGACGACAATACTGCATTGTATCCTTAAACGGACATTGACACGTAAACCAGCAGTCTACGTTATTGATTAATTTATGCATGACTTATAAGGACTTATGTTCTGTTCCTATTTGAAATGATCATCCTGTGTGTACATGTGATTAAATATTACGGACTCAATCTGAAGGAATTAATTACTTCATTAATGTTGCTGAGTTCAAGTTACATGAACTACTTCTTCATACCATGCTACTGAGTTGTATGAACACCTTCACCCTAATTCGCGTAATACTAACAAAGCACGATTAACAAGAGATCACTAAAGTAACCATACTCAGTGCATGATCTTCAACCGGCAAATAACTCAGCAACACTGACCACTCGTCTTAAAACTGGCTGGAAACTTGCCAATGAAAATTTAAGACAAGCCAGGAAAAAAGCATGCTGCCTATTACAATAAGAAAGCGAAGGATCGAGAATTAGCTGTGGGAGAGAAGGTGCTCCTTCTACTGCCCGGCAGCCAGAATAAATTGCAAATTGGATGGCAAGGTCCATATACAGTTCTAGAGAAAGTGTCAAGAACAAATTATAAGATAGATAAGAAAGGGAAAGAGAAAATCTATCATGTGAATCTCCTGAAGAAATATCTGGACAGAGAAAACCAGGAAGAGACACACCTACTGACCTTGTCTGTTGCAATGGAGATGAAAAAGGAACCACTCACTTCTCATGAATATCCTTTACATCCCTGTGAAACCGCTGCACAGGTAAAAATCAGCACACACTTAACGAAAAATCAGAGGGAGAGGGTTCAACAGGTTCTGAATAATCATACAGATGTGTTAACGGACCGTCCGGGGCATACACATTTATTGGAGTATGATATGAAACTCATAGACCCAACACCAATCTGTATGAGAGCCTATTCGATTCCGTTCGCTAAGGAAAAGGCTTTAAGGGAGGAGATGGATTATCTGTTGAGAGAAGGGATTATCTCGCACAGTGAATCTCCCTACAGCTCCAGTGTGGTCCTGTTAAGAAAACCCTCTGGAGAACACCGGCTGTGTATAGATTACAGGAAACTGAATGCTGTCACAGAAGGTCAGGTGGATCCATTACCTGATACAAATCAGCTGTTTGCCAGGCTGAATAGAGCTAAATATTTCTCTAAAGTGGATCTAAGCAAAGGCTACTATCAGATTCCAGTAAAGCCGGAAGTCAAACCTTATTTAGCCTTTAGCACCTCGGAAGGACATTATGAATTTAATATGTTGCCATTCGGGCTGAAAAATGCACCGAGTGTGTTTTCGAGGATGATGAGAAAGTTACTGGATCCCCCGAAGAATCCATGCATCACCAACTTCATGGATGATATTCTCATAGCAACAGAAACATTTGAGGAACACATTAACTCTCTGAATATGTTGTTTGATCGACTGAGGGAGACCAATTTGACAGCTAGACCGACGAAATGCTGTGTTGGATGTAAAGAGCTAGAATTCTTGGGACACACAGTACATCAGGGAAACATGACCCCTGACCCCAAGAACCTGGAGAAGTTAAAAAAGCTCCAAGACCACAAACAAAAAAAGATGTGCGATCTTTTGTCTCATTATGTGGTTTTTACCAAAAGTATATTAAAAACTTTAACTCCATATGTGCTCCATTGACTGATTTAACGCGCAAAGGAAATCCTGATAGAATTATTTGGACAGCGCAGTGTGAATTAGCATTCCAAGAATTGAAAGAAAAGCTCACAAGCAGGCCTATTTTGAAATTACCTGACTTGAGTCAAGAATTCATAGTGAGAACGGATGCTAGTAATATCGGTTTGGGTGCAGCTCTATTACAACGGTCAAATTCACTTGATGGGGAATTAACCCCAGTAGCTTATGCTAGCCGTAAGTTGAACACAGCAGAACAAAAATATTCAACAAGTGAAAAAGAATGTCTGGCAATCATCTGGGCTATAAAAAAGTTCCAGATTTATCTTTATGGGAAATCATTTAAGATTCAAACAGATCATAAACCACTCGTGTGTCTGTCACAAGCAAGGCATGAAAATGCTAGATTATTACGCTGGTCTTTGCTCCTACAGCCATTCCAGTTTACCATAGAGTACATTCCCGGAAAAACCAATGTCGGCGCTGATTTTTTAAGCAGACATCCGTACGACGAACATCAGAGTAGTCACTAGGCATAGATAGTAAATTCATCTATGTGTATTTAGAAGTAGGAACTGACATATGATCGTCTGTTCTAAAGGGGGGAGATGTGTAGTGATTTCTAAATACAATATCTAAATTAATAGATAACAGTATAGGGCATAAAGGCAAAGATAAGAAAGTACAAAAGAATTTTCTGCTAGAACGGTTGGTGTCGCCTACGCCTTCAGATTATTATTTGCTAACGAATAGCCGAACAAAACGGTACCCAATTTTTCAAATTCGTCCTTGACATAAACACCCACTTTTCCTAGTTCTAAGAAAATATTTGCCTAAAATGCATTGTGGAACGAGGAGGGGCAAGGATAGATGAAATGCTAATTCGTTTCGCATTGATTTTAAACTAAAAGCCAACTGTAGCACAGTGGCAAGCCTTGCCTTAGGGTTTCCCCAAATACAATGAAAAAGTTAGAAAATGTATACACTACGGTCATGGAAACATGTTAAGCTCTTATTATGAATGACCTAAGCTCTCGTATTTCGCTTGATATTACATGGAAAAAGAGTGAACGAGAGGTAGTTTAAAAATAAACAACTAACATAGAAAAAAAGATAGAATTTTGAACCAAACCACATAGCCCCTTAAAAATCGTAGATTCGTGTACCTGAAGACTTGCTGACCAAGAATATGTTATTAGTTATATAAATAGTCCCTTAACTAATCAACTATTGATACAACCATACATAGAGATCAGAGATACTGTCAGGTCAAGTCATATCTGCTTAGATTGGATCGCATATTTTTTGGGAAAAAAGTAGGTGACAGATAGGCTAGGATAGTACAGTGAATCCGATTGGGTGGCATTTGAAGTGAGACGAAATATTATTGGCTGACCTTTGAATAAACATAAATAGCCTAGTAACGTAGAAAGGTTTGAATGATATTTTTTGAAAGACTGTTTACCATTGTAAAATTAAGAGTGATTGGCTAACTGAATCGATATTGTCAGAATAAGCGTTAGGGGGGATGCCATTACTAGAAAAAGTTTCACCAGTGATAGATGAGATCAGGCGGTGCTTTTAAATACAATTTCTGGGCAGCCTGGACAACAAAACAGATCGAAACTGTGTCAGTCATCGTCTCTGTGTATTTCATTGAACAAATTGTGGTAAGATTGACATTTATTAATCTGTATTTTATATAAAATTGAATGTGAAATAATAATACATGTCTGGACATGAGTGGGTCTATAGCAAACATGAGGCAAAGCGTAAAGATTGATCCACCATGTGATAGACTGTCAGAGAGGTGTAAAACTACAAGAATATGTATGATTGTCATAAAGGAGCATAACACCTATCCTATTATATGGAAGAGATTACAGCTGGAATTGAAGTGGCGTTGTAACTATTAGGGAAAGGAATACTGGGGTACATTGTCACATCAAAAGAAAATGGTGGCATAGGTTTGTATAAGGATATGACCCTTTTTGTTTGTTTGTAATGTACATGTCCTTAACTGTGGACTATTAGTGTATGCTAGATATTAAGAAGGATGCATACCTTCCCATTTCAGAGGTCCTGGGTACTGACGTTAATGTGGTACCAAACGCTTGAAAACTGATTGATTCAGGACTCTGCCTGTTTACTGCGAGCCCATGCTAGTGGCCATTGCATATCAAACAGGGAACAGATTGTCAAGCGAGCAGAGGAAAGGTTCAACCTATATTCTACTGCCAAGATAAGTTCTCGTTCGGCACCTGAGAGCTCAACTACAGAACTTTAAAAGAAGAAATATAAAAAGTGACAGTGAATAAAACTGGGACAAATATTTAATAGTTCCACAAGTGACAAATAGAAACAAACATTACTAAAAGGGTATGATTTCAAACAACAACCTAGTGGTACTACCAGTATTACCTTAAAGTAGGAGAACACTACAGACGTATATTAGAAAAATATTTTATGTATGGACAGAGGATCTATTGTGCTATTTGACTGATGTAAATGATTATTTTGATTTCACTTTTAAATTGTCAGTCCTGATTCAACCTAAAATTCGAATCAGGATAATAAAATTGTAAAAATCATATTGACACAAATTTCAACCTCAGTCTTAAATAGGATAGCCTTTTAAAGTGTCGTTTGTATGTTATTGTGGTAGTACTGTGTGCTGTTGTGAATAATAAACTATTTGTTTGTATGTTTGTTGATTTTTGTATATTACACTCTACATTCATAACCCTAGACACTAAACGAAGTCATTTAATACAATAATAAATACATTTTGAATGAGATAAAAGAGGTGGTAGCGGAAAGGTACCCTGAAACGTTCACAATACTATTGGGTAAATTCAGGGACCTTCATAGCTAATCTCATTTATTAACATATTAATACCTAACAACAAATTCATACCATCAAATCCACCACACCTGTTATGCAGTTGATAGCATGTAAACTAGTGAAGTGTGGATATTTTTACCTTGCTTGGTAAGAACACCATTTTGTAAGTTTATTTATTGGGGAGCTAGCTTAATAGTGTAGAGTCGTGAGCCCGAGTAACTTTGTTTCCTTTTAATATATATATTTCTTAAAGTAAAGAAATTTTTGTGTGACCGGGTAACTCTGATTTTATTAAGCACGATACTAATTTTAACTCCGCTAAGAGTTACGGTCAAAAGGTGATTTTATAAGACAGAAGAGAGAGTCATATGTGTATCACTTTTATCACTTTGATTTCCCTTTTGGACATGTGTATGATTAATTCTGTAAATAGTTTTTGTTCGATTTGCTGCGTGTTTTGAATGGTTACTATTGCCTTGCCTAGAGTATGAGTCTAATTGTGTGTGTGTGAAAGCGGGGTCAGTTAGACTCGCGCGCGGCTGGGAACGCGTTCAAGCATGGCTGGGTTACCTGTGTTAAAAGTACCGCAAGAGAGGGGATACGGCGGTGCGGTGTGATTATGTATTGAATGAGAGAAGGGTGGTACGAGGTGATGTAGCGAAAGAATACGACGTGAAAGTTGTTTGTAAACATTAGAAATAGATGTGCAATGGTTAAGATTATTGTTTGACATGTTTGCAAATTTTTTCAGAGAGTGGTCAACAGCCTGTACCGGTGCTCTGTACCTCCATTTGGAGCACTTTACATTGGCAAAATATCTACTGTTTATACGTATCGCCACATATTGGTTTATATACATGTACATCGTCCGTGCAACCGGCTAGTTGCCTTTGCCCTCAAACCTTCGGGCAATATCATCAGACCCACTGAGATCCCGTCACCCTGGAGCACATACACACAACATGTAGCAGGATATAAACCTCCAGCCAGACAGACTGCCACCTTTGCCATCAACATGTGTCGGCAACACTGTCCGACCCTTTGACAGCCAGTAAACCCGGAGTAGTGTGGAGTATCTTACAGGTATCTTCACTGTGGATAAAAATTACCTGCCGGAAGCTTGAGTCATCTTTAGCCACCAGATAGAGGCGCATCCCCTCGGAGCCCTTAGCTTTATTCGTCGAAATCTGCGAGCAGTGGTCTTTAGTGTCCTGATAATCGGATATATTAGTACTGCTTGGGTAGTCGCACTAGCGTTGTCTCCTTCAACCGTGCCCTGGATAGTTAGAACCGTGTGCTCGGATTATCTTATCAACTGTTTCTACGGGGAACTTATCTCCACATCATTTGGATATCAAGATTCAGAGGAACTGTGTTAGGTTTTCCTTGTTGCGGATTACTTACATACCAGGATTATTGTGCTCAGGACTGGAGAGGCTGTTTTCATCACCGAAGACTGACCCCCCCCTTCCCCCCACCTCTGTTAGCTAGATAACCTGAATTGTGAGAAAGTTTCTGAGTGTTGTGTGGGTGTGAGACGGAAACAGTGGCTAGTGTAATTGCCAGAGGAGGTGTTTTAGGTTGTTGTTCTGTGATTGGTGATTTCTAGCCTTCAGAGTTAATTGAAGGCCTTGTTTTTTTTTCTCTTTGGTTTTGTTTTTACATTAATAAACATATACATATTACCTGTGGTCAAGATCTCTTCTCTTCTAACTGTCACTTGATGTGCTGCTGTATGTACTTACTGCCTTAGATTTTTTTCATTAGCTCAGAGAGGACGGGTGAGAGATTATCCAATATAAAACAAAGTCGCGGTTTGATGGAGGAGAAACCTCCCTATCCTCCAGAAGTCATATCTCTCCCCATAATTTTATTAGTGACTCTATTTTCTCTACTTTCACATTACATCATTCCTACTCTGTCTAAACTCAGACATTCTAAATCTTCCATACTCGCGACACTGATACAACAACAATCTTGAACTGGGAGTTGCATTTAAGTAACTATATACATACGAGGAATAGACAGGAACACGTTAAGTCTGTCTTCTTGTTAAGAGGAAAGGATGCTGGTATGGAAGTTAACAAGGGTAAGTAACGCTAAAAATAATAAGTTAAAACAACTTAGCAACACATAAACAAAGCAATGGCACCGTAAACAATTACTTACCTCTCCGAAGTTTGTCAGACCAAAAAATTCATAGCTGTTGTCATTGTCGACTTTCCAGTTATCGGCCCTGGATAAAATACATTATTAACGAATGAAGACAAATTCTCGCACATAAGATATACAACATTATGGGGAAAAAAGGTTTTGTTACATTATCTTCTACTTTCTGTACTTTTACAAGTAACACCACCACTGCCGCCATGACTACTTCTACTTCTACTAAAACTACTATTTTTACTACTACTATTACTACTATGCTACGACTACTGCTACTACTACTACTAATATTACTAGTACTACTACTAATACTACTACTTATACCATTGATTTAGCTGAGGTAGTTTGCCACTGCACGCTTCATTTGTAAAATAAAGGGAAACATTGTCTCGCTTTTATTGATAAAGAATGTATGAATATAAATGCTTTTCCCTAATGGCTAATGGTAAAAACCGAATCCGCCAAACTTTCTTGTCCTTTGCCATCCGTTCTAAGTCTTTCTATGTCTCTTTATCTTTCTCATGTCTGTCTGCAATTACCTTACTCGAATGTTGTTGGTTTTCCTCTTTTTTTATACCCTGAGAATTCCAGAACGAGAACCATCTTGCAATTCTATTTGGTGGTTTCCTTAGGGAATCAGTGGAAAGGCAATCGCCACTTATTATCACCTTCGTCGATTTTCAAAAAGCCTTTGATAGTCTACACCGCCCATCATTGTGGAAGATACTTACAATCTATGGTTTTCCAACAAAATATGTGAATATAATCAAAGCGCTATATGACAATGCAAGATGTTGTGTTAGAACAAATAAAGGGAATACAGAATGGTTTACAGTAGAAACAGGGGTGAAACAAGGCTGTATTATGTCACCACTACTTTTTGGAATAGCTATTGATTGGGTTATATGAGAAACTATACCCACAATGAACAATTGGGTATAAAATGGACAAATGGAAAATTCCTGGGGGACCTGGATTTCGCAGATGATGTAGCATTCTTAAGTTCAACACCAAGACAATCCCAAGAAGCAATAAATAATTTGTGTCATCTCTCGGTTAAAATTGGTCTCCAAATAAATGCCTCTAAAACTAAAGCTATGAACTTTTCTAACGAGACCTTTGATATCATCTTGAACGGGGAAAAACTACAGAAAGTTGAAAGTTTCAATTATTTAGGCAGTAAAATGACTCAGGATGGTGACACAACAAGAGAAATCCATACTAGAATTGCTTTGGCAGCTAGCGCCTTCAATAGATTATCTAACATTTGGAAATTACGATCATTGAATATACATACCAAGCTTCGTCTGTTTAATTCAAATGTTATCTCAGTGTTAACATACGGCTGTGAGAGTTGGAAAATAACAAAATCATTGGAGAACAAGCTGAATACATTCGAGAACAAATGTCTTAGAAAACTCATGAACATCAGTTGGAAAGAATTCAAGACTAATCGACAAATAAGAGAAGACTCTAGGCAGAAATATGTCTCCGACTATATAAGGAAAAGACGATGGTCATATATCGGTCATGTCCTACGAATGCAAAACAACAGAATACCACTACAGGCGCTCACTTGGGTTCCTGAGGGTAAGCGGAAAAAAGGAAGACCAAAAGAAACACTCAGAAGAACAATAATAAGAGAAGGAAGAACGTTGGGCCTAAATAATGTGCAAGAGCTAAGAGGAGTGGCGTCACAACGAACAACCTGGAGAGCACTGGTTTCTGCCTTATGCGCCGTGTTTGGCGCTTAAAGAATTTATTATTATTATTATTAGGGAAACAAAGAGCCAGGGATTCTGACCCCCAGGACGACCCAGAGTCCGCTGGGAGGACAACATTAGACAATCTTTGAAGGACCGAGGACTAGAATGGAACCAGGCCAGGAGGAAGACAGCCGATAGGATAGTTTGGCGCTCTCTCTTCCAAATCTCTACGCCTCACCGTAGAAGGGGAACGACAGTAGTAGTAGGGTATGGCGGAAACAGGTCGAATTCTGCAGGCGCGCTGCAGGCGCGTGACTTTTTATATAGCAAAAATTCTGCAGGCGCGTGACTTTTATATAAGCGCAATCTGCAGGCGCAAGATGGCGGACTTGAGCTAACAAGGGGAGATTATTTGGGTCAAGATGGCGGACTTGAGATAACAAGGGGGAGATTATTTGGGTCAAGATGGCGGACTTGAGATAACAAGGGGGAGATAACAAGAAGAGGCGGGGCAAGATGGCGGACTTGAGATAACAAGGGGGAGATAACAAGAGGGCGGGATGACTTTTTATATAAGAAAATACTCATTGAGCGGGTGGAGCAGCAGGCGGGATGACTTTTTATATAAGAAAATACTCAGTGTGCAGGTGGAGCATCAGGCGGGATGACTTTTTATATAGGGAAAATGTGCAGGTGGAGCAAGATGGCGGGATGACTTTGTATATAAGAAAATACTCAGTGTGCAGGTGGAGCATCAGGTGGGGTGACTTTTTATATAAGGAAATACTCAGTGTGCAGGTGGAGCAAGATGGCGGGATGACTTTGTATATAAGAAAATACTCAGTGTGCAGGTGGAGCATTAGGTGGGGTGACTTTTTATATAGGGAAAATGTGCAGGTGGCGCATCAGGCGGGGTATACTTTTATATAAGGGAAATGTGGTGGGGCAAGAGGGCGGACTTGAGCTAACAAGGGGAGGTTATTTTTAGATAACAAGTAGAGGAGAGACAAGATGGCGGACTTGAGATAACAAGGGGGAGATAAGTAGGTTGTTGTATTGGGTGACTTTTTATATAAGGAAATACTCATTGCGCAGGTGCAGCATCAGGCGGGGTGACATTTTATATAAGAAAATACTCATTGAGCGGGTGGAGCAGCAGGCGGGATGACTTTTTATATAAGGAAATACTCAGTGTGCAGGTGGAGCAGCAGGCGGGATGACTTTTTATATAAGGAAATACTCATTGCGCAGGTGGAGCATCAGGCGGGGTGACATTTTATATAAGGAAAACGGGCAGGTGCGCTGGAGAAGCAAGATGGCGGGATGACTGTGTATATAAGAAAATACTCAGTGTGCAGGTGGAGCATTAGGTGGGGTGACTTTTTATATAAGGAAATACTCAGTGTGCAGGTGGAGCAAGATGGCGGGATGACTTTGTATATAAAAAAATACTCAGTGTGCAGGTGGAGCATTAGGTGGGGTGACTTTTTATATAGGGAAAATGTGCAGGTGGAGCATCAGGCGGGATGACTTTAATATAACGGAAATGTGGTGGGGCAAGAGGGCGGACTTGAGCTAACAAGGGGAGGTTATTTTTAGATAACAAGAAGAAAAGGGACAAGATGGCGGACTTGAGATAACAAGGGGGAGATAAGTAGGTTGTTGTATTGGGTGACTTTTTATATAAGGAAATACTCATTGCGCAGGTGGAGCATCAGGCGGGGTGACATTTTATATAAGAAAATACTCATTGAGCGGGTGGAGCAGCAGGCGGGGTGACATTTTATATAAGGAAAACGGGCAGGTGCGCTGGAGGGGCAAGATGGCGGGATGACTTTTTATATAAGGAATTGAGGAGGAGGGTAGGCGGAGGAAGATGGCGGGGTGACTTTTTATATAAGGGCTTATGAGGAGGGCAGGCGGAGCAAGATGGCGGGATGACTTTTTATATAAGGAATTGAGGAGGCGGGTAGGCGGATGCGGATGACTTTTTATATAGTAATATATTAGTGTTTATTTTTAGATAACAAGAGGACGTTATTTATAGACATATATTAATTCTGCAGGAGTGATGCAGGGGCAAGATGGCGGGATGCCTTTTTATATAAGGGAAATGTGGTGGCGCTTTGTGGTGACCCGTGACTTTTATATAGCACTATATTAGTTCACTAATAGTGTGTTGTGGTCGAGTGCAGGTTTTTTTTTGTTGTGGTGGGGGTGATGAGGCATGGGTGTAATGTACCAGGTGGGGTTAGGTTAGGGGTGATATTTTTGTGTGATGTGGTATGGTTTTGGATGTGGAAGAGAGATATTTTAGATGTTGAGGGGAGATGTGGTGACGTTGTCAGGATGCATCTGTGTACATTTTTGGGGTGTAGCAGGCGAGTGGACCAGCATTGAGAGGTGGGAATGAAGAGACGTCGGTGACGAGGTACGGGTGTAATGTAGCAGGTGGGGTTAGGTTAGGGCGGATTTTTGTGTGTTGTGGAATTGTTTTGTTACGTGTGTTGGTGTGTTTGTTTATACAGTCTACAACCGCGTGACTTTTATATAACGAAAATGTGTTACTTTTATATAACGAAAATGTGTTGGAGGAGCTATGGAGGAGCAAGATGGCGGGATAACTTTTATATAAGGAAAATCTGGAGGAGCGATGGAGGAGCTCTGGAGGGACAAGATGGCGGGGTGACTTTTTTATATAGGGAAAATGTGCAGGTGCAAAATGGCGAGATGACTTTTTATATAAGGAATTGAGGTGGAGCATCAGGCGGAGGGTGATGACTTTTTATATAAGAAAATACTCAGTGTGCAGGTGGAGCAACAGGCGTTGGTGATGACTTTTTATATAGGAAAATACTCCGATGACTTTTTATATAGTAATATATTAGTGTTTATTTTTAGATAACAAGAAGGCGTTATTTATAGACATATATTAACTCTGCAGGAGTGATGCAGGGGCAAGATGGTGGGATGACTTTTTATATAAGGAATTGAGGAGGAGGGTAGGAGGAGGCGGGTGTATATATATATATATATATATATATATATATATATATATATATATATATAATTGATAAAGGGTGTTGCTATACAACTGGTAGATAATGTTTGTCGTAGCTTTTATCAGGTAGGTAATAGATGTTTATATTGCTGTCTGAGCCGAGATGATAGTGATGACAATGTGAAAGTAAGGGGTAAGAAATAGTTTTATCACAAGGTGATCGTGTGAGAGAAAGGACAGTCTCTGGATAGAATAATTTATCACACAACAAGAAGTTATGAAGTGTTTAACCCGTTGGGGAGCGGGTTAAAGGCTGCGTCTGTAAGTGTTTACCGAGACCAGCCTTTGTTACTCGTGTGATTTAATTACCAAGGGGTGAAATTTTTTTTGACAAGAGGCAGAAATTTGATTACCAAGAGGGCGACATTTTTTTGACAAGGGGCAGTATTTTTTGGTAAGGGGCAGTCTTTTTTTTGACAAGAGGCAGAAATTTGATTACCAAGAGGCCGACATTTTTTTTGACAAGGGGCAGTATTTTTTGGTAAGGGGCAGTCTTTTTTTTGACAAGAGGCAGAAATTTGATTAGCAAGAGGGCGACATTTTTTTTTGACAAGGGGCAGTATTTTTTGGTAAGGGGGAGTGTTACGTGCAGTCTTTGATATCTTACAATATTATACATTAGTATACTTGTTATGTTCGCAAATATTTTGTAAACAAAATAGGTAATTTTTTAGTGCTTAAGGGAAAGTCATTATTGAGTTACTTCCCTTGAAAGTTGTGCCGTCTCTTCGATCGAACTCCGCGGATGAATCCATTTTACTGCGATTTATTCGTTGTTTGGGTAATAATAGATTGTTCTTGCTTCAGAATATCTATGGCCTGAATTTATGTGTATTGTTTGTCTGAGTAGGACGAGTCTGTCTTATATCTGTATATCTTTACATATCTAAGTCGAACTATATGTTCTGTTGTCTCTAGAGAGGTCAAAGGCTATTCGGCGGATGTGTCGCTAGAGAGGGGTGTGATTTGGCTTCGTCCTGATGGGGACTGTGTTTTTCTATGTCGGCTTGTCGCCGAAAAAAGTGATCTCAGTATTGGTGGGGAAAGTGATAGTCGTCTAGACCTATCGTGTATGCTTTACCCCAGTGTTTATTCGTATTGCCAAGGAATGGCAGAATCATATTTCTGATACCAAGGTAATCAAAGATACTCTTATGAACTCTCGTACGAAGCCACCATTTTCGATAGGTACGATTTGAATGTCTAAGAGAATATATTTGACTCGATGAAAAACGACTTCGATTCCTAGCAGCACTATATCCTGTAGAATGCAGTCAATTGTTCATGATCAAATCTACAGAGCAATGAAATGTTTTATGAATGACTAACTTTAGGACAGATTCATTATCTGTATCCAAACGTGAGTGACAGCTCACGAGTGAAGCCATCTTGGAACCAAACATGTAGTGACTTTCAAGAAGAGAAAAGGGATGCCCGTATTATCGCTTGTTTAGTCCAGAGATCACTGCTACACATGAGAACCCGTTATTAGCGGTTCAATATTATTATATGGAAAAATATGTGCTGAACATTATGTTGGAGAATCGTCGCTAAACGAGATTAGGTTTAGAAGCCATCTGAAATATTGTTTATAAGCTGACGTGCTCAGTCAGTGAAGTCAGATGATATATATGTATGGGCGATACTGAGGGCTTGGCTACTGACAGTCCTTTATACTATTATTCTACATGAGTGCCCATGTAACATTGCAAGACCATTTATCCACTGTACCATGATGTATTATGCCAACCTGTGATTTGTCACTATCTGTGCTGTCGAGTGTGTACGTCCAATTAAACTTTAGTAAAGGTACACAGTCGTTGGTGTCGATGACTTCCAGCCATACATGAGTGTGAGAAAAGAACATTTGTCAACACCACGAACCCTTATTATCATTCGCACATTATACACTCAATCCATGTCTACACACCACTGCGTAGGTCAAGTTGACATTCCATACACTACAGTGGAGCAAACAACACCATAGAGATCTTATCAACTGATGATGATGATGTCTGCTTCCATCCACTTATGTCTATTTTTTGGTGGATATCATTAACTGGAATAACAGAGTGGGCTTTATCAACTAAGTGGGAAACAAACAACCACTTTATCAACTGGTGGACCAGCTTTCTGGGTTTGACCTCGCAGAAGTTCAGAAGTCAACAGATTACCGATACCAGACCGTTTCCTGTGGCTGATACGACACACTTGCAGTATTGCTTTGCTCTTTGTCAACACTTCGTCACGTGACCTGTCAAGTGAATGCAGTATGTAGGTCAGCGTTGTTGACATTTTTACATTAGACATTACAGAGTTTCACAGAACAGTTGGATCAATTCTTGTCAATATTAACAGGAAGACAGTATTAGTGAACTAAGAAGTCCTATTTTCATCGATGGATCTTCTTGTTTTCTATATATGAACTTTAATATTTAAGGCCAGAATGTTTAATTGAATAAAGTGGCAGTTTGTTTATTTTCATAAAAATAACTTTGCCATTACTGTAAAACTGAGCCTATTTTGCAACACATACTATCATACACATAATTTATATATATTTATGTTTACATGTTATTTGTTTGTATAGTATGTTAGTTTCTATGTCAGCGGGTTGTGTTTAAGGTTGGGCGGCGTCCTCACAACAGAATATCCCACGTCATAGAGGGTCCGTTGTGGGCGTTTTCTATAGGTGCAATTTTCTTGATTGAAAATTTGCTGCGACAACTGTTGCTTTTGTGTTAGCTGTGAAGTCTGTAATTATTGTTATTTTTGTAATATTTCTTTGTTCTTTAGTTTTGTTTTGATTTGTTTGTAATTTGTTGGTCTAACCTTTTCTATCTTTCAGTTCTATTCACAATTTATATTCATATACTGTGACGTCATTGGTGTTGTTATTCTTTGCAGATTCAGTGATTATTTTCATTGATTTCCCTACTTGATTTATTTTGATTTCTGCAAACGTTCTTGTATTGTCAGTCCTATTTGTACTTTATGTATTCTGTTGGTTGACATATGTTTTATATAGGTATATTTCATAAGACACAATTGCCTGTGCACTGCACTTGGATTATGGTACAAACCAGTACCTGATTATTATTACTGTTATACAAGACCTTATTAAGGCTTGTGACCCACAGATATTGAGATAGTATACTGATTAATCAAGTCATTAAGAACTTGTGGTATTATTATTATTTCAGGTGATTAGTATTATTGTTAGACATCATGTCTACATTGGAGTACTTCATTACACAAGGGAAAACCCTTGATAAGACTGGTCAACAATTAGAACAATGGGCAGTTGCTCGATATGACAAAGCATTAGCTGCAGAAGAGAGAAGAGCTATGGCAGAAGAGAAAAGATTAGAAAGAGAAGCTGAGGCTGCTGCTGAACAAAAGAAATTGCAGATGCAGGTGGAGGAAAGAAGATTTGAAGCTGAACAAAAAAAATTAGAAAGAGAAGCTGCTGCGGAACAAAAAAGATTAGACAGGGATGCTGAACAAAAAAGATTAGATGCTGAAGAGAAAAAAGCAATAAGAGAACATGAATTTGAGTTAGAGAAATTGAGATTGACAATTATGATTAATGTTAATCAGGCATCTAGTGGTAATGGTAAACCTTCTACTTACAAGGTTAAGGTTCCACCGTTCAATCAGTCCAGTGACGATATTACATTCTGGCTGGATAGATTTGAACGTTCTTGTCGTACACATAATGTGGATAAATCACAATACGCTAATCAATTAGCAGAAAACTTGAAAGGTGAATCTTTGACTAGATTATGCCTTGTAGGAGAAGCAGATAAGGATAATTATGATGTCATTAGGGCGGCTTTGATAAAAAAATATCAGCTAAGTGAGGAAGGCTATCGCCTTTTATTTAAAACGATGGTGCCTGAGACGGGTGTAGAATTCTCAGAATTCACTGCAAAGGCACGTCTCACAGCTGATCGTTGGATTGAGCTTTCCAAAACAGAAAAAACGTATGAAGGACTTATGGATTTGTTGCTCAGAGATAAGATTATGTCATGTGTGAACAAACCTTTCCTTGAATTTATACATGAGCGTAAACCTAAATCTCTAAAAGAAATGGAAGAATATTGTTCCCAATATGTCACTGCACACCCCGACGTGACTTTTGGCAACACTAAGATTAAGGAGAGTATGCCAGTTGCTTCAGCAACACCATACAATCCCAATTATTCACACAGATTTCAGGGACCTCAAAACAGATTTGATAAAAAAGGTAACCATAATAGTTATCAAAACCAAGGTAACCAATCATTTCAGGGTTCTTCTTCAAAGAACTGGAGACGAGCTGATAGCTCTCGACACAGGGGTGGTCATAATTATAGGAATTTCCGTAGAGGAAGTAATTATAGAAACTATCAGGGTTATCCGTCTTGGAGTCAACAAGATCATAATTACAGAGATACTCATTATAATGAATATGATAATGGTAACCAAGGGAACTATGACTCAAACCCAAATAGGGGTTACAATAGAGGTAACAATAACTACAGAGGTGATAATAACCGAGGTAGATCTCAAAACAAGACATAAACCACATTTTCAGGCAAACTCTGCACAACAAGAGTCCCATGAAGCCTATAAACAGAGTAAAGATAATAATGATGCTAGTAATATGGCATGTGCCGCTTTTGATTTTGGGAGAGCATCTCAGTGCCCCCAATGCAAAACGTTATTTGAGCCAACCACAGTGTCTACTTTAAGCTGTGGCCATCCTCTTCCTGCTCTTCCGGCATCAGTCGCGCATGATGGAAGAGGTTCTCTTGTCTTACATAAGGGTTTAGTGAATAACAATCCAGTCTCTGTGCTATTTGATTCTGGATGCACCACAATTGGTGTTAGGCAGTCACTCGTAGATCCTTCCCGTGCCACTGGACAAGTAGTCAAATGTGTAACATTTGGCGGCACATTAGAGAAATACTCTACTGCTATCATTAGGATTGCTACTCCTTTCTTTACAGGAGATGTACACGCATGTCTTCTTCCGAATCCGATCGCTGACCTCATCATCGGTCGCATTCATGGAGTCAAAGAATGCACTCCGCAACAAATTTCCACGTGGGAAAGGCAAAACATGCAGATTGCTAACGCTGTAGTCACTAGAGCTCAGGCTCTTAATATGCCTCAAACTTCATCTACTGAAGATAATGAAGTGCATAACCAAGATAATCCCTTGGTAATTTCTCGTGACTCGTTTATAAAACAGCAAGAAGATGATCCCACTCTGAAGAAATTCTTCATTCTTGCAACTAAAGGTGATCCGAATAAAGACACAAGTCGTAAATCGTGGATTACAAAGAAGAATGGCGTACTTGTATGTATGGTTCAAGACTCCATTACGTCAAGTCATTCTCAAATCCTGGTTCCCAAGAATTTGAGAGTTAAAATTTTGCAGCACGCTCACGACTCTCAGTGTGCTGGACACATGGGTTTTTCCCGTACTAAGTCAAGAGTCCTTGCGGCTTTCTTTTGGCCATTGGTAAACAAGGACATACGGATTTATTGTCGATCTTGTAAAGTATGTCAGGAAGTTAAATCCAAAGGTCCACGGCATGCTGCACCCATTCAGGCGGCGGACATTCCTATTCGGCCGTTCCAAAAAATGGCCATAGACATAATTGGTCCATTTAAGATCAAGTCTGCCAGAGGACATCAGTTTATCTTGACGTGTGTTGATATGTGCACACGTTGGCCAGAGGCTATTCCTCTGAAGAGCATTACTACTGCTGATATTGCAGATGCTCTTTGGCTTATATTTTCTCGTCTGGGGTTCCCCGGAGAGATATTGTCACACCATGGCACCCAACTAATATCAGATACCATGTCTCAAGTAATGTCTACTCTGCAGATAGATAGATCTTTAAGTAGTATCTACCATCCAATGTCTAATGGTATGTCGAACGCCTTAATAGAACACTTAAAAACTTACTGGGGAAGATAACTGAGGATCATCCTCAAGACTGGGACAGAGTTTTACCTGCGGCCCTCTTCGCTTACAGAGAGGTACCCAATGAACATACGGGATTTTCTCCCTTTGAACTCGTCTTTGGCGCGCGTCCGCGTGGCCCTATGTCGTTGCTTCACGATCTCATAACATCTGACAATATTGACGATGACACAAAGTCATCCTACGAATATGTCATCGCGTTGAGACAAAAAATTATCGAAGCATGCAAATTAGCAACTTCTTCTTCTGAATTTGCGAAACAGAAGGCAAGGCAATTTGCCAATAAGAAGAGATGCTTACGACAACTTTGTCCTGGTGACAAAGCATTTGTATTACTACCTTGTAGGGAAAACAGATTACTTATTTCTTGGAAAGGTCCGTACGATATAATATCGAAAATTTCCGATGTCGACTATATTGTCGATATTGATGGGAAGCATAAAACCTTCCACATCAATATGCTTACTGAATTCCATGAACGTCCGGATTATTTGCAACCCATTTTCCAAGCAACGGACAATTCTCCAGTACAACATGGTCATTACTCATCACTGTCCGTGATACAGGATGAGGAAACAAGTTTTTTCAGATGTAAATCTTCCTCTTCCAATGATCCCACTTCATTCTAGTGAATCATGGAAGAACGTTACTGTCTCTCCTGATTTGTCTCTAGGAGAACAGCGACAAGTTTCAACTATGTTGCAAACATTTCAGGATGTACTCACTGACATCCCTGGACAAACGCATGTCATTGAACATGACATTGTTCTAACTGACCATACTCCTATTAGGATTAGACCTTATCCTATACCTATACATTTTCAAGCACAGGTCGAGAAAGAGTTGGATGAGATGATAGATTTGAAAATAATCGAACCATCCACCTCTGCATATTCTTCGCCGATGGTTATTGTGCGTAAAAAAGACAATAACATACGTCTTTGCGTTGACTATCGAAAATTGAATCAAGTAACGAAGTTCGATGCCGAACCTATGCCTTTACTGGAAGAGCTACTTACTCGACTCTCCAAATCTCATTTTTTCACTAAATTTGATTTGTCTAAAGGATATTGGCAAGTTCCTTTATCTGAACGCGCCAAACCTCTCACGGCTTTTTCAACACCTAGAGGTTTGTTCCAATGGAATTTTATGCCTTTCGGTCTTATGAACGCACCAGCTACATTCGTACGCATGATGCGCCGAATCCTATCTTATCGGTCAGATGTCATTGCATATCTAGACGACATCTGTCTTTTCAGCGATACTTGGGAAGATCACTATTCAGGGTTAGATGAATTGCTGTCTACTTTGCGTGAGCACAACCTGACAGCGAAACCCTCTAAAGCCTATATTGGTTTTAGCGAAATTTCTTTCCTAGGCCACCGAGTTGGTCATGGTTTCCTAAAGACAGAGGACCATAATACTAGTAAGATACTTAACATCTCAATCCCTAAGATTAAAAAACAGGTGAGAAGTCTGTTAGGTCTTATTCAATTTTATGGCAGATTCATTCAGAATCTATCCTCTATCATGGCACCTCTTTCAACACTTCTAAAGAAAGGTTCGCCTAATGTGGTCCACTGGTCTCAGGAATGCCAATGCTCTCTGGATAAGATTAAAACATTGTTTTCAACACCACCTATTTTAGTGCTACCCACTAAAGATAAAACATTCGTTCTTCGTAGTGACGCTTCATCCACTGGATTGGAGCGGCACTAATGCAAGAGTACTCTGGAACTCTGCATCCTGTAATGTATATTTCCAGAAAACTTAACGCGGCAGAAAGGAATTATTCGGTTTTAGACCGTGAGCTATTAGCTATGGTTTGGTCGATCCTCAAACTACAGAGATTCCTTCTAGGCGCACATTTCATAGTAGAAACCGACCAAAAAGCTCTTACTGCTATACAGAGTAAGAATTTGAAGAGCTCGAGGTCTACTCGATATGCAATTGCTCTTCAACCTTTTCATTTCTCTGTGCGAGCTATTTGTGGATCAGATAATGTGATGGCAGACATTCTGTCAAGATGCCCACATGATTCCACATAACTATTAGGGCTTAGACTTCTTGATATGTCTAGTTCTATAGTAGTTCCTTTTCTATATCATGATAGATACACATTTGTAATTTAATAATATAATGATTGTATAACTACATAGCGGTTCATTGATGTTTATTCACCGCTGTGCTTTGATGATTTTTTCTTCATAAATCATAAATTTAAGATATCTAATACGAAATGATGATATGAATTTTTTAGGCATTGTGTAATTGCCAGAATTGTATTATACTTTGATGACACCTTCCTGGAAAAATATACTTGTAGAGAAATAATTTCTCTCAGTTTATGAGACACATTCTCACCAGTCGCTCCATAAGTCGACTTAGCCTCATATTAGGCGTTATAGGTATTCCTGATATTTTCATCTGCGCATTATTCATGCGTTGTGAGCCTATTGTACGTTGCTCCTAGATGTATTTAAAAAAAAAAAAAAAATGTTCCATTTTTTTTTCCCGGGAGGTGTGGTAAGACTGTTACGTGCAGTCTTTGATATCTTACAATATTATACATTAGTATACTTGTTATGTTCGCAAATATTTTGTAAACAAAATAGGTAATTTTTTAGTGCTTAAGGGAAAGTCATTATTGAGTTACTTCCCTTGAAAGTTGTGCCGTCTCTTCGATCGAACTCCGCGGATGAATCCATTTTACTGCGATTTATTCGTTGTTTGGGTAATAATAGATTGTTCTTGCTTCAGAATATCTATGGCCTGAATTTATGTGTATTGTTTGTCTGAGTAGGACGAGTCTGTCTTATATCTGTATATCTTTACATATCTAAGTCGAACTATATGTTCTGTTGTCTCTAGAGAGGTCAAAGGCTATTCGGCGGATGTGTCGCTAGAGAGTGGTGTGATTTGGCTTCGTCCTGATGGGGACTGTGTTTTTCTATGTCGGCTTGTCGCCGAAAAAAAGTGATCTCAGTATTGGTGGGGAAAGTGATAGTCGTCTAGACCTATCGTGTATGCTTTACCCCAGTGTTTATTCGTATTGCCAAGGAATGGCAGAATCATATTTCTGATACCAAGGTAATAAAAGATACTCTTATGAACTCTCGTACGAAGCCACCATTTTCGATAGGTACGATTTGAATGTCTAAGAGAATATATTTGACTCGATGAAAACGACTTCGATTCCTAGCAGCACTATATCCTGTAGAATGCAGTCAATTGTTCATGATCAAATCTACAGAGCAATGAAATGTTTTATGAATGACTAACTTTAGGACAGATTCATTATCTGTATCCAAACGTGAGTGACAGCTCACGAGTGAAGCCATCTTGGAACCAAACATGTAGTGACTTTCAAGAAGAGAAAAGGGATGCCCGTATTATCGCTTGTTTAGTCCAGAGATCACTGCTACACATGAGAACCCGTTATTAGCGGTTCAATATTATTATATGGAAAAATATGTGCTGAACATTATGTTGGAGAATCGTCGCTAAACGAGATTAGGTTTAGAAGCCATCTGAAATATTGTTTATAAGCTGACGTGCTCAGTCAGTGAAGTCAGATGATATATATGTATGGGCGATACTGAGGGCTTGGCTACTGACAGTCCTTTATACTATTATTCTACATGAGTGCCCATGTAACATTGCAAGACCATTTATCCACTGTACCATGATGTATTATGCCAACCTGTGATTTGTCACTATCTGTGCTGTCGAGTGTGTACGTCCAATTAAACTTTAGTAAAGGTACACAGTCGTTGGTGTCGATGACTTCCAGCCATACATGAGTGTGAGAAAAGAACATTTGTCAACACCACGAACCCTTATTATCATTCGCACATTATACACTCAATCCATGTCTACACACCACTGCGTAGGTCAAGTTGACATTCCATACACTACAGTGGAGCAAACAACACCATAGAGATCTTATCAACTGATGATGATGATGTCTGCTTCCATCCACTTATGTCTATTTTTTGGTGGATATCATTAACTCGAATAAACAGTGGGCTTTATCAACTGGTGGACCAGCTTTCTGGGTTTGACCTCGCAGAAGTTCAGAAGTCAACAGATTACCGATACCAGACCGTTTCCTGTGGCTGATACGACACACTTGCAGTATTGGTTTGCTCTTTGTCAACACTTCGTCACGTGACCTGTCAAGTGAATGCAGTATGTAGGTCAGCGTTGTTGACATTTTTTACATTAGACATTACAGAGTTTCACAGAACAGTTGGATCAATTCTTGTCAATATTAACAGGAAGACAGTATTAGTGAACTAAGAAGTCCTATTTTCATCGATGGATCTTCTTGTTTTCTATATATGAACTTTAATATTTAAGGCCAGAATGTTTAATTGAATAAAGTGGCAGTTTGTTTATTTTCATAAAAATAACTTTGCCATTACTGTAAAACTGAGCCTATTTTGCAACACATACTATCATACACATAATTTATATATATTTATGTTTACATGTTATTTGTTTGTATAGTATGTTAGTTTCTATGTCAGCGGGTTGTGTTTAAGGTTGGGCGGCGTCCTCACAACAGAATATCCCACGTCATAGAGGGTCCGTTGTGGGCGTTTTCTATAGGTGCAATTTTCTTGATTGAAAATTTGCTGCGACAACTGTTGCTTTTGTGTTAGCTGTGAAGTCTGTAATTATTGTTATTTTTGTAATATTTCTTTGTTCTTTAGTTTTGTTTTGATTTGTTTGTAATTTGTTGGTCTAACCTTTTCTATCTTTCAGTTCTATTCACAATTTATATTCATATACTGTGACGTCATTGGTGTTGTTATTCTTTGCAGATTCAGTGATTATTTTCATTGATTTCCCTATTTGATTTATTTTGATTTCTGCAAACGTTCTTGTATTGTCAGTCCTATTTGTACTTTATGTATTCTGTTGGTTGACATATGTTTTATATAGGTATATTTCATAAGACACAATTGCCTGTGCACTGCACTTGGATTATGGTATAAACCAGTACCTGATTATTATTACTGTTATACAAGACCTTATTAAGGCTTGTGACCCACAGATATTGAGATAGTATACTGATTAATCAAGTCATTAAGAACTTGTGGTATTATTATTATTTCAGGTGATTAGTATTATTGTTAGACATCATGTCTACATTGGAATACTTCATTACACAAGGGAAAACCCTTGATAAGACTGGTCAACAATTAGAACAATGGGCAGTTGCTCAATATGACAAAGCATTAGCTGCAGAAGAGAGAAGAGCTATGGCAGAAGAGAAAAGATTAGAAAGAGAAGCTGAGGCTGCTGCTGAACAAAAGAAATTACAGATGCAGGTGGAGGAAAGGAGATTTGAAGCTGAACAAAAAAAATTAGAAAGAGAAGCTGCTGCGGAACAAAAAAGATTAGACAGGGATGCTGAACAAAAAAGATTAGATGCTGAAGAGAAAAAAGCAATAAGAGAACATGAATTTGAGTTAGAGAAATTGAGATTGACAAGTATGATTAATGTTAATCAGGCATCTAGTGGTAATGGTAAACCTTCTACTTACAAGGTTAAGGTTCCACCGTTCAATCAGTCCAGTGACGATATTACATTCTGGCTGGATAGATTTGAACGTTCTTGTCGTACACATAATGTGGATAAATCACAATACGCTAATCAATTAGCAGAAAACTTGAAAGGTGAATCTTTGACTAGATTATGCCTTGTAGGAGAAGCAGATAAGGATAATTATGATGTCATTAGGGCGGCTTTGATAAAAAAATATCAGCTAAGTGAGGAAGGCTATCGCCTTTTATTTAAAACGATGGTGCCTGAGACGGGTGTAGAATTCTCAGAATTCACTGCAAAGGCACGTCTCACAGCTGATCGTTGGATTGAGCTTTCCAAAACAGAAAAAAAAACGTATGAAGGACTTATGGATTTGTTGCTCAGAGATAAGATTATGTCATGTGTGAACAAACCTTTCCTTGAATTTATACATGAGCGTAAACCTAAATCTCTAAAAGAAATGGAAGAATATTGTTCCCAATATGTCACTGCACACCCCGACGTGACTTTTGGCAACACTAAGATTAAGGAGAGTATGCCAGTTGCTTCAGCAACACCATACAATCCCAATTATTCACACAGATTTCAGGGACCTCAAAACAGATTTGATAAAAAAGGTAACCATAATAGTTATCAAAACCAAGGTAACCAATCATTTCAGGGTTCTTCTTCAAAGAACTGGAGACGAGCTGATAGCTCTCGACACAGGGGTGGTCATAATTATAGGAATTTCCGTAGAGGAAGTAATTATAGAAACTATCAGGGTTATCCGTCTTGGAGTCAACAAGATCATAATTACAGAGATACTCATTATAATGAATATGATAATGGTAACCAAGGGAACTATGACTCAAACCCAAATAGGGGTTACAATAGAGGTAACAATAACTACAGAGGTGATAATAACCGAGGTAGATCTCAAAACAAAAGACATAAACCACATTTTCAGGCAAACTCTGCACAACAAGAGTCCCATGAAGCCTATAAACAGAGTAAAGATAATAATGATGCTAGTAATATGGCATGTGCCGCTTTTGATTTTGGGAGAGCATCTCAGTGCCCCCAATGCAAAACGTTATTTGAGCCAACCACAGTGTCTACTTTAAGCTGTGGCCATCCTCTTCCTGCTCTTCCGGCATCAGTCGCGCATGATGGAAGAGGTTCTCTTGTCTTACATAAGGGTTTAGTGAATAACAATCCAGTCTCTGTGCTATTTGATTCTGGATGCACCACAATTGGTGTTAGGCAGTCACTCGTAGATCCTTCCCGTGCCACTGGACAAGTAGTCAAATGTGTAACATTTGGCGGCACATTAGAGAAATACTCTACTGCTATCATTAGGATTGCTACTCCTTTCTTTACAGGAGATGTACACGCATGTCTTCTTCCGAATCCGATCGCTGACCTCATCATCGGTCGCATTCATGGAGTCAAAGAATGCACTCCGCAACAAATTTCCACGTGGGAAAGGCAAAACATGCAGATTGCTAACGCTGTAGTCACTAGAGCTCAGGCTCTTAATATGCCTCAAACTTCATCTACTGAAGATAATGAAGTGCATAACCAAGATAATCCCTTGGTAATTTCTCGTGACTCGTTTATAAAACAGCAAGAAGATGATCCCACTCTGAAGAAATTCTTCATTCTTGCAACTAAAGGTGATCCGAATAAAGACACAAGTCGTAAATCGTGGATTACAAAGAAGAATGGCGTACTTGTACGTATGGTTCAAGACTCCATTACGTCAAGTCATTCTCAAATCCTGGTTCCCAAGAATTTGAGAGTTAAAATTTTGCAGCACGCTCACGACTCTCAGTGTGCTGGACACATGGGTTTTTTTCCCGTACTAAGTCAAGAGTCCTTGCGGCTTTCTTTTGGCCATTGGTAAACAAGGACATACGGATTTATTGTCGATCTTGTAAAGTATGTCAGGAAGTTAAATCCAAAGGTCCACGGCATGCTGCACCCATTCAGGCGGCGGACATTCCTATTCGGCCGTTCCAAAAAATGGCCATAGACATAGTTGGTCCATTTAAGATCAAGTCTGCCAGAGGACATCAGTTTATCTTGACGTGTGTTGATATGTGCACACGTTGGCCAGAGGCTATTCCTCTGAAGAGCATTACTACTGCTGATATTGCAGATGCTCTTTGGCTTATATTTTCTCGTCTGGGGTTCCCCGGAGAGATATTGTCAGACCATGGCACCCAACTAATATCAGATACCATGTCTCAAGTAATGTCTACTCTGCAGATAGATAGATCTTTAAGTAGTATCTACCATCCAATGTCTAATGGTATGGTCGAACGCCTTAATAGAACACTTAAAAACTTACTGGGGAAGATAACTGAGGATCATCCTCAAGACTGGGACAGAGTTTTACCTGCGGCCCTCTTCGCTTACAGAGAGGTACCCAATGAACATACGGGATTTTCTCCCTTTGAACTCGTCTTTGGCGCGCGTCCGCGTGGCCCTATGTCGTTGCTTCACGATCTCATAACATCTGACAATATTGACGATGACACAAAGTCATCCTACGAATATGTCATCGCGTTGAGACAAAAAATTATCGAAGCATGCAAATTAGCAACTTCTTCTTCTGAATTTGCGAAACAGAAGGCAAGGCAATTTGCCAATAAGAAGAGATGCTTACGACAACTTTGTCCTGGTGACAAAGCATTTGTATTACTACCTTGTAGGGAAAACAGATTACTTATTTCTTGGAAAGGTCCGTACGATATAATATCGAAAATTTCCGATGTCGACTATATTGTCGATATTGATGGGAAGCATAAAACCTTCCACATCAATATGCTTACTGAATTCCATGAACGTCCGGATTATTTGCAACCCATTTTCCAAGCAACGGACAATTCTCCAGTACAACATGGTCATTACTCATCACTGTCCGTGATACAGGATGAGGAAACAAGTTTTTCAGATGTAAATCTTCCTCTTCCAATGATCCCACTTCATTCTAGTGAATCATGGAAGAACGTTACTGTCTCTCCTGATTTGTCTCTAGGAGAACAGCGACAAGTTTCAACTATGTTGCAAACATTTCAGGATGTACTCACTGACATCCCTGGACAAACGCATGTCATTGAACATGACATTGTTCTAACTGACCATACTCCTATTAGGATTAGACCTTATCCTATACCTATACATTTTCAAGCACAGGTCGAGAAAGAGTTGGATGAGATGATAGATTTGAAAATAATCGAACCATCCACCTCTGCATATTCTTCGCCGATGGTTATTGTTCGTAAAAAAGACAATAACATACGTCTTTGCGTTGACTATCGAAAATTGAATCAAGTAACGAAGTTCGATGCCGAACCTATGCCTTTACTGGAAGAGCTACTTACTCGACTCTCCAAATCTCATTTTTTCACTAAACTTGATTTGTCTAAAGGATATTGGCAAGTTCCTTTATCTGAACGCGCCAAACCTCTCACGGCTTTTTCAACACCTAGAGGTTTGTTCCAATGGAATTTTATGCCTTTCGGTCTTATGAACGCACCAGCTACATTCGTACGCATGATGCGCCGAATCCTATCTTATCGGTCAGATGTCATTGCATATCTAGACGACATCTGTCTTTTCAGCGATACTTGGGAAGATCACTATTCAGGGTTAGATGAATTGCTGTCTACTTTGCGTGAGCACAACCTGACAGCGAAACCCTCTAAAGCCTATATTGGTTTTAGCGAAATTTCTTTCCTAGGCCACCGAGTTGGTCATGGTTTCCTAAAGACAGAGGACCATAATACTAGTAAGATACTTAACATCTCAATCCCTAAGACTAAAAAAACAGGTGAGAAGTCTGTTAGGTCTTATTCAATTTTATGGCAGATTCATTCAGAATCTATCCTCTATCATGGCACCTCTTTCAACACTTCTAAAGAAAGGTTCGCCTAATGTGGTCCACTGGTCTCAGGAATGCCAATGCTCTCTGGATAAGATTAAAACATTGTTTTCAACACCACCTATTTTAGTGCTACCCACTAAAGATAAAACATTCGTTCTTCGTAGTGACGCTTCATCCACTGGGATTGGAGCGGCACTAATGCAAGAGTACTCTGGAACTCTGCATCCTGTAATGTATATTTCCAGAAAACTTAACGCGGCAGAAAGGAATTATTCGGTTTTAGACCGTGAGCTATTAGCTATGGTTTGGTCGATCCTCAAACTACAGAGATTCCTTCTAGGCGCACATTTCATAGTAGAAACCGACCAAAAAGCTCTTACTGCTATACAGAGTAAGAATTTGAAGAGCTCGAGGTCTACTCGATATGCAATTGCTCTTCAACCTTTTCATTTCTCTGTGCGAGCTATTTGTGGATCAGATAATGTGATGGCAGACATTCTGTCAAGATGCCCACATGATTCCACATAACTATTAGGGCTTAGACTTCTTGATATGTCTAGTTCTATAGTAGTTCCTTTTCTATATCATGATAGATACACATTTGTAATTTAATAATATAATGATTGTATAACTACATAGCGGTTCATTGATGTTTATTCACCGCTGTGCTTTGATGATTTTTTTCTTCATAAATCATAAATTTAAGATATCTAATACGAAATGATGATATGAATTTTTTAGGCATTGTGTAATTGCCAGAATTGTATTATACTTTGATGACACCTTCCTGGAAAAATATACTTGTAGAGAAATAATTTCTCTCAGTTTATGAGACACATTCTCACCAGTCGCTCCATAAGTCGACTTAGCCTCATATTAGGCGTTATAGGTAGTCCTGATATTTTCATCTGCGCATTATTCATGCGTTGTGAGCCTATTGTACGTTGCTCCTAGATGTATTTCAAAAAAAAATGTTCCTTTTTTTTTTCCCGGGAGGTGTGGTAAGACTGTTACGTGCAGTCTTTGATATCTTACAATATTATACATTAGTATACTTGTTATGTTCGCAAATATTTTGTAAACAAAATAGGTAATTTTTTAGTGCTTAAGGGAAAGTCATTATTGAGTTACTTCCCTTGAAAGTTGTGCCGTCTCTTCGATCGAACTCCGCGGATGAATCCATTTTACTGCGATTTATTCGTTGTTTGGGTAATAATAGATTGTTCTTGCTTCAGAATATCTATGGCCTGAATTTATGTGTATTGTTTGTCTGAGTAGGACGAGTCTGTCTTATATCTGTATATCTTTACATATCTAAGTCGAACTATATGTTCTGTTGTCTCTAGAGAGGTCAAAGGCTATTCGGCGGATGTGTCGCTAGAGAGGGGTGTGATTTGGCTTCGTCCTGATGGGGACTGTGTTTTTCTATGTCGGCTTGTCGCCGAAAAAAAGTGATCTCAGTATTGGTGGGGAAAGTGATAGTCGTCTAGACCTATCGTGTATGCTTTACCCCAGTGTTTATTCGTATTGCCAAGGAATGGCAGAATCATATTTCTGATACCAAGGTAATCAAAGATACTCTTATGAACTCTCGTACGAAGCCACCATTTTCGATAGGTACGATTTGAATGTCTAAGAGAATATATTTGACTCGATGAAAAACGACTTCGATTCCTAGCAGCACTATATCCTGTAGAATGCAGTCAATTGTTCATGATCAAATCTACAGAGCAATGAAATGTTTTATGAATGACTAACTTTAGGACAGATTCATTATCTGTATCCAAACGTGAGTGACAGCTCACGAGTGAAGCCATCTTGGAACCAAACATGTAGTGACTTTCAAGAAGAGAAAAGGGATGCCCGTATTATCGCTTGTTTAGTCCAGAGATCACTGCTACACATGAGAACCCGTTATTAGCGGTTCAATATTATTATATGGAAAAATATGTGCTGAACATTATGTTGGAGAATTGTCGCTAAACGAGATTAGGTTTAGAAGCCATCTGAAATATTGTTTATAAGCTGACGTGCTCAGTCAGTGAAGTCAGATGATATATATGTATGGGCGATACTGAGGGCTTGGCTACTGACAGTCCTTTATACTATTATTCTACATGAGTGCCCATGTAACATTGTAAGACCATTTATCCACTGTACCATGATGTATTATGCCAACCTGTGATTTGTCACTATCTGAGCTGTCGAGTGTGTACGTCCAATTAAACTTTAGTAAAGGTACACAGTCGTTGGTGTCGATGACTTCCAGCCATACATGAGTGTGAGAAAAGAACATTTGTCAACACCACGAACCCTTATTATCATTCGCACATTATACACTCAATCCATGTCTACACACCACTGCGTAGGTCAAGTTGACATTCCATACACTACAGTGGAGCAAACAACACCATAGAGATCTTATCAACTGATGATGATGATGTCTGATTCCATCCACTTATGTCTATTTTTTGGTGGATATCATTAACTGGAATAACAGAGGGGACTTTATCAGGGAGTCTTTTTTTTTGACAAGAGGCAGAAATTTGATTACCAAGAGGGCGACATTTTTTTTTGACAAGGGGCAGTATTTTTTGGTAAGGGGGAGTCTTTTTTTGACAAGAGGCAGAAATTTGATTACCAAGAGGGCGACATTTTTTTTGACAAGGGGGAGTATTTTTTGGTAAGGGGCAGTCTTTTTTTTTTGACAATAGGGAGAAATTTGGTTACCAAGAGGGCGACATTTTTTTTTGACAAGGGGCAGTATAAATTTTGGGATCGTCTTTGGTGTTTGGAAGAAAACCTTTCACTAAAGTTTGAAAATAAGCAAGAAAGAAGTCTCACTACCTTCCATCTACCGTGTCTGTGGCACATCGTCGGTATTTCGTCGAAAGATAAAGTGTACAAACTCAAAGGAACATAAACTTGTTTCCGATAGTCTATATTTAACGCTGACGTTACCCACCCTAACGGACTATAGCAGTATGCATCATTCAGCGATTACATTTGGTAATGTCTTCCTCGCGAGCGCAGACCATCGATCGAGTTTAACAACGCGTGGTAAAAAGCACGTGCGTGTTGGTTTTTCTTAAAATGGTTGACACGTGCGAAAAAAACTTTGGTAAGTCATATCTAAAAAGTTTGTTTCTACTATTGCTCTCTTGTGTTTTGAGGTTGTCTGCAATGACGTGAACAGAAATAAGTAGCAGTTTTAGTCTTACACAGGTAAATCTCGTTGTAGATAAGTTTTTTTTCGTCTACCAATACTAAAGAAAACTCTGCCTGTTAGCTATTTTATTACGTTTTTCTAGCTAGCTATATTTAGACCTAACAGTACCCTCTATGGTACGAGGATTTTAAAACGAGTCAAGTTTTACGCGCGCTGTTTCACACTGGCCATCAAGCCTGTTTCTTTCTAGTGAGGTTACAATCACGTGGTTGTTGCGTTTTCTTAAAATGTTTGAAACTGACTCTAAACTTTCATGAAATACACAAAAAGCTCCGTAAATAATGAATGAATGAAACATATGCGATTAGTAGATTTAAAAAAAAAATCCTCCCCTATCCTACATCCCACTATACGTAAAACCGCCACTCACGTCAAAAAAAAAAACCTTAGTAACATACTACACAGATAACAAAGTTCTGCTGATATCACTTTTGCGTAGTGTACCTAGACCTAAACTTGCGTGACACACAAAAAGCCCGTGTTATTGGTTACGCATACACAATATTATAGATATAAGACCTTAACAAAACTATTTAAAACCTTACGGATAACTGATAATGACAGACTATCAAACCAAGAAAAGCTAACACGAATTATTTGTAATTCTCATCTATACTTATACACAAACACTGGGTGGTAGAAATGTTGTTCGGCAGCCCATCGTCGCTTATCGATTAAGCTTCTGGGTAATCAAGCAGCTGTTATCATGAGTCGTGTCTGAAAAAGAATTATTTTAGGTTGACATATTGTGTTCTTTTAAAAGAATTATATATTTATTACACTTAAAGATTCTTTGTTATCTATGCTGCCTAAAATATGACATGTATAAATATCGTGTGTATACATATTAATATCAGTTTAAACATATGTTGTATAAGTACTGTATAAAAAGACAACACCACCCCGCGTCACACAAAAATGGTATAGCCAAGCTCTAATACTTCTCTGTCGTCTCTAACACTGGACACACACCGCTTCATGTTGGCCCTAGTACGATCAAGTCTCTAACACTTCACACCGCCTCTTCATGCAAGACCTAGTGTAGTTAAGTCTCTAACACGTCACCCACCCATCTTCCTGCTGGTCCTGCTATAGTGTCGTCTCTAACACATCACCCCCCACCTCTTCAGGCTGCTCTAGTACAGTCAAGTCTCACACACTTCACTCCATCTCTTCACAGTAACCGTAGTATAGGTAAGTCTCTAACCCTTCACTCTCTCACAAAGAAAATAAGCTTGTAAATTTAAGAGGCGAAACATTTAGTATAAGATTTCCTGATAGCGACAGCTAAAATGTATCTTAGAAAAAAAAAATGTATGACCAAGACAAAGGAAGAGATCAATAGCCAGGTGTGTGTATTTTTTCTTTATTTATTCAGTCACCGCCTTCCACGCGAACTCAACTTAGAACACGGGGATAATCGATAAGAAATTTCATTACAGACCATGTTTAATCAGAACGAGATGTGTTTGCTTAAACGACCCATTGTCGAAATATAGACAGGTATTCATATACACGATGTTACAGCAGTTATACACTAAATAGTCATATATATATATATATATACATAGGTGAATAATAGGAAGACTTTGAGATTTTTAGATAATAAGAAACCGATAATAGGGAGACGATATATTTAGACTTTGAGATAATAGGAAGACGATGTATTTAGATAAACGGTTTATAAAACACTAGAATAATGTCCCTCTGTATGTGAAATATATATTGTTTGAAAATACGGGTGTTGAATATATAAAAAAATATATCCAGAACTTAATAAGATACAAATGACAGCTTAAAAAGCAAGCTTTAAAATATCTGATAACTAAAAAAAGAAATGTACCAAACAAAGAGAGAGAGAGAGAGAGAGAGAGAGAGAGAGAGAGAGAGAGAGAGAGAGAGAGATAGAGAGACAGAGAGAGAGAGACAGAGAATAGGCAGGACGTGATTCGTCGATGTATTGTAGAAAGACAGAGAGAGAGAGAGAGAGAGAGAGAGAGAGAGAGAGACAGAGAGAGAGAGAGAGAAAGACAGAGAGAGACAGAGAGAGAGAGAGAAGACGATATAGGTAACAAAAGAAGTATACACAAGGTATGCGTGATGCACATGGTGTTAAGTCAGCCGCCGCGATGGTGTAACCACCATCGTGGCGGCCTCCTTAACCGTTCCAGAGTTCCTCTGGTGCCCAGTTAAAACTGGGTCTGCCCTCCCGGGTTGTGTGTGGTGCATCACGCATACCTTGTGTATACTTCTTTTGCTCTCTCTCTCTCTCTCTCTCTCTCTGTCTCTCTCTCTGTCTCTCTCTGTCTTTCTCTCTCTCTGTCTCTCTCTCATCTCTCTCTCTCTCTCTCTCTCTCTCTCTCTCTCTCTCTCTCTCTGTCTTTCTACAATACATCGACGAATCACGTCCTGCCTATTCTCTGTCTCTCTCTCTCTCTGTCTCTCTATCTCTCTCTCTCTCTCTGTCTCTCTATCTCTCTGTCTGTCTCTCTCTCTCTCTCTCTTTGTTTGGTACATTTCTTTTTTTAGTTATCAGATATTTTAAAGCTTGCTTTTTAAGCTGTCATTTGTATCTTATTAAGTTCTGGATATATTTTTATATATATTCAACACCCGTATTTTCAAACAATATATATTTCACATACAGAGGGACATTATTCTAGTGTTTTATAAACCGTTTATCTAAATACATCGTCTTCCTATTATCTCAAAGTCTAAATATATCGTCTCCCTATTATCGGCTTCTTATTATCTAAAAATCTCAAAGTCTTCCTATTATTCACCTATGTATATATATATATGACTATTTAGTGTATAACTGCTGTAACATCGTGTATATGAATACCTGTCTATATTTCGACAATGGGTCGTTTAAGCAAACACATCTCGTTCTGATTAAACATGGTCTGTAATGAAATTTCTTATCGATTATCCCCGTGTTCTAAGTTGAGTTCGCGTGGAAGGCGGTGACTGAATAAATAAAGAAAAAATACACACACCTGGCTATTGATCTCTTCCTTTGTCTTGGTCATACATTTTTTTTTTCCTAAGATACATTTTAGCTGTCGCTATCAGGAAATCTTATACTAAATGTTTCGCCTCTTAAATTTACAAGCTTATTTTCTTTGTGAGAGAGTGAAGGGTTAGAGACTTACCTATACTACGGTTACTGTGAAGAGATGGAGTGAAATGTGTGAGACTTGACTGTACTAGAGCAGCCTGAAGAGGTGGGGGGTGATGTGTTAGAGACGACACTATAGCAGGACCAGCAGGAAGATGGGTGGGTGACGTGTTAGAGACTTAACTACACTAGGTCTTGCATGAAGAGGCGGTGTGAAGTATTAGAGACTTGATCGTACTAGGGCCAACATGAAGCGGTGGGTGTCCAGTGTTAGAGACGACAGAGAAGTATTAGAGCTTGGCTATACCATTTTTGTGTGACGCGGGGTGGTGTTGTCTTTTTATACAGTACTTATACAACATATGTTTAAACAGATATTAATATGTATACACACGATATTTATACATGTCATATTTTAGGCAGCATAGATAACAAAGAGTCTTTAAGTGTAATAAATATATAATTCTTTTAAAAGAACACAATATGTCAACCTAAAATAATTCTTTTTCAGACACGACTCATGATAACAGCTGCTTGATTACCCAGAAGCTTAATCGATAAGCGACGATGGGCTGCCGAACAACATTTCTACCACCCAGTGTTTGTGTATAAGTATAGATGAGAATTACAAATAATTCGTGTTAGCTTTTCTTGGTTTGATAGTCTGTCATTATCAGTTATCCGTAAGGTTTTAAATAGTTTTGTTAAGGTCTTATATCTATAATATTGTGTATGCGTAACCAATAACACGGGCTTTTTGTGTGTCACGCAAGTTTAGGTCTAGGTACACTACGCAAAAGTGATATCAGCAGAACTTTGTTATCTGTGTAGTATGTTACTAAGGTTTTTTTTTTTTGACGTGAGTGGCGGTTTTACGTATAGTGGGATGTAGGATAGGGGAGGATTTTTTTTATAAAATCTACTAATCGCATATGTTTCATTCATTCATTATTTACGGAGCTTTTTGTGTATTTCATGAAAGTTTAGAGTCAGTTTCAAACATTTTAAGAAAACGCAACAACCACGTGATTGTAACCTCACTAGAAAGAAACAGGCTTGATGGCCAGTGTGAAACAGCGCGCGTAAAACTTGACTCGTTTTAAAATCCTCGTACCATAGAGGGTACTGTTAGGTCTAAATATAGCTAGCTAGAAAAACGTAATAAAATAGCTAACAGGCAGAGTTTTCTTTAGTATTGGTAGACGAAAAAAAACTTATCTACAACGAGATTTACCTGTGTAAGACTAAAACTGCTACTTATTTCTGTTCACGTCATTGCAGACAACCTCAAAACACAAGAGAGCAATAGTAGAAACAAACTTTTTAGATATGACCTACCAAAGTTTTTTTTCGCACGTGTCAACCATTTTAAGAAAAACCAACACGCACGTGCTTTTTACCACGCGTTGTTAAACTCGATCGATGGTCTGCGCTCGCGAGGAAGACATTACCAAATGTAATCGCTGAATGATGCATACTGCTATAGTCCGTTAGGGTGGGTAACGTCAGCGTTAAATATAGACTATCGGAAACAAGTTTATGTTCCTTTGAGTTTGTACACTTTATCTTTCGACGAAATACCGACGATGTGCCACAGACACGGTAGATGGAAGGTAGTGAGACTTCTTTCTTGCTTATTTTCAAACTTTAGTGAAAGGTTTTCTTCCAAACACCAAAGACGATCCCAAAATTTATACTGCCCCTTGTCAAAAAAAATGTCGCCCTCTTGGTAACCAAATTTCTCCCTATTGTCAAAAAAAAGACTGCCCCTTACCAAAAAATACTCCCCCTTGTCAAAAAAAATGTCGCCCTCTTGGTAATCAAATTTCTGCCTCTTGTCAAAAAAAAGACTCCCCCTTACCAAAAAATACTGCCCCTTGTCAAAAAAAATGTCGCCCTCTTGGTAATCAAATTTCTGCCTCTTGTCAAAAAAAAGACTCCCCCTTACCAAAAAATACTGCCCCTTGTCAAAAAAAAATGTCGCCCTCTTGGTAATCAAATTTCTGCCTCTTGTCAAAAAAAGACTGCCCCTTACCAAAAAATACTGCCCCTTGTCAAAAAAAATGTCGGCCTCTTGGTAATCAAATTTCTGCCTCTTGTCAAAAAAAAAGACTGCCCCTTACCAAAAAATACTGCCCCTTGTCAAAAAAAATGTCGCCCTCTTGGTAATCAAATTTCTGCCTCTTGTCAAAAAAAATTTCACCCCTTGGTAATTAAACCAAGTAAACGAGCAGGAGAAATGAGCATTAGGACCTACAAGCTTAGAGAGCCAGAAATTAAGACCAGATATCAGGGGCTTATTGCTACAGCAGTGAGTAACACAGAAGAACAACCTGATGACTTGGAAACCCTCTGGAATAAATTCAAGGATATCATAAAGACAGCTGCTGCAGAAGCATGCGGTGAAGTCCGACTTGGGAACCAGAGAAAGAGGACACCTTGGTGGACAGAGGAAGTCAAAGAGAAAATAAGAGAGAAGAAAATGGCATGGAAACAATACTTGGGAGCTAAAAACACAACAGGACAAATGGAAAAATATAGAGAATATGTGACACTCAGAACAGAAGCAAAGAACAAAGTGCTAGCAGCAAAACAGAAGTCCTGGGAAGAATTTGGAGAAAAGCTAGAAAAAGATGCACAAGAAAACCAGAAATTGTTCTATAAGACCCTAAAGAACATGAGGAAAGAAAAACAATGCCCTCTCAAATTTATAAAGGACAAGCAAGGCAAATTGCTTACTGCCCCGAAGGAAGTAATGGAAAGATGGAAAGAATATTTCTCAGAACTCCTGGATGGTGAGCATGATGAAGCATCAGAAATAATAAACACTAGCACAGAAGAGAAAACCAATGATGGTGAAGATGACATAAAGATGGAAGAACTGAGGGCAGCACTGGAGAAAATCAAGATGGGCAAAGCAGCAGGGCATGATGGTATAACACCAGAAATGGTTAAGTACATGGGAGCATCAGGCGACCTATTACTCTTAAAGGTCCTACAGGCAGCATGGTGCAACAAGACCATACCAAAGGATTGGGAGATTGCCATCATAACACCGATTTTCAAAAAGGGTGACAATCGACAATGTGGAAACCATAGAGGCATATCCCTTCTCAGTGTCCCTGGTAAAATCTACTCTAGAATCCTAGAGCAGAGACTCCGACGCCTGGCTGAGCCACAATTGGATGAGGTCCAGTGCGGATTCCGAGCAAACCGAAGTACTCAAGACCTAATCTTCACACTCAGACAGCTGAGTGAAAAGGCCCTTGAGTATAAGAGTGAGATCCATCTTTGTTTCATAGATCTGGAAAAGGCGTTTGACAGGGTCCCTTGGAGCAAACTTTGGGACTGTTTGGCAAGGAAGAATATTCCAGCACCTCTGATTCATGCTATACAGAGCTTCTACAAGTCTTGCAGAAATTATGTGAGGACAGCAAACCATAAGTCAGAAGAGTTCAGGACCACCACTGGTGTAAAACAAGGTGATATCCTATCACCTTACCTCTTCATACTCCTTATGGACGATGTCATCAAGGCATGTAAGGAGAGAACAAGAAAGTATTCAGTGGGGTACTGGAAGATGAGACAGGTCTATATTTCGGAGATGGCATTTGCTGATGATGTTGCCCTGATTGCTAAATCAGAGGCACATCTCCAATCCAACCTGCAAGTCTGGAAGGAAGAGCTGGAGAAGAGAGGGATGGTCATAAGCAGCTCTAAAACAAAATCCATGGTGATATCACGAGAAGAAAGAAAACATCAGATTAAGTTGGGAGAACAGGTCCTGGAGCAGGTCGACCACTTTAAATATCTCGGAGCTATTATAGACCGAAAGGGAGGCATCAAAGAAGAGTTGGCCACTCGAAAAGCAGCGGCTGGGAGACTTTTTCAGGCCATAAATCGTGGATTCCTCAGCAAGAAAGAGGTTGGTAAGAAAACGAAGAATTAATGGCTGTATACCGCTCCACCTATGTCCCAGTCTTGACATATGGATGCGAGTCATGGGCAATGACTACAACCCATAAAAGCCAGATCCAAACCTCAGAAATGAGGTATCTGAGGAAGGTGGTTGAAGTAACAAGAAGAGACATGGTCCGCAACCAGACGATCCGTCAAGGCCTAAAATCAGACCCATCCGCTGCAGACCCCCAATAGAACACCCAACTAAGATGGTTTGGCCATGTCTGCAGAATGGGAGAAGATCGGCTACCACGACAAGCATGGGAAACAAAGAGCCAGGGATCCAGACCTCCAGGACGACCCAGAGTCCGCTGGGAGGACAACATTAGACAATCTTTGAAGGACCGAGGACTAGAATGGAACCAGGCCAGGAAGAAGACAGCTGATAGAATGGTCTGGCGCTCTCTCTTCCAAACCTCTACACCTCACGGTAGAAGGGGAACGACTAAGTAAGTAAGTAAGGTAATTAAATCACACGAGTAACAAAGGCTGGTCTCGGTAAACAGTTACAGACGCAGCCTTCAACCCGCTCCCCAACGGGTTAAACACTTCATCACTTCTTGTTGTGTGATAAATTATTATATCCAGAGACTGTCCTTTCTCTCACACGATCACCTTGTGATAAAACTATTTCTTACCCTTTACATTCACATTGTCATCACTATCATCTCGGCTCAGACAGCATATAAACATCTATTACCTACCTGATAAAAGCTACGACAAACATTATCTACCAGTTGTATAGCAACACCCTTTATCAATTATATAATAATATAATATATATATATATATATATATATATATATATATATATATATATATATATATATATATATAAAAAGGCATATATATATATATATATATATATATATATATATATATATATATATATATATATATATATATATATATATATATACACCCGCCTCCTCCTACCCTCCTCCTCAATTCCTTATATAAAAAGTCATCCCTCCATCTTGCCCCTGCATCACTCCTGCAGAGTTAATATATGTCTATAAATAACGCCTTCTTGTTATCTAAAAATAAACACTAATATATTACTATATAAAAAGTCATCGGAGTATTTTCCTATATAAAAAGTCATCACCAACGCCTGTTGCTCCACCTGCACACTGAGTATTTTCTTATATAAAAAGTCATCACCCTCCGCCTGATGCTCCACCTCAATTCCTTATATAAAAAGTCATCTCGCCATCTTGCACCTGCACATTTTCCCTATATAAAAAAGTCACCCCGCCATCTTGTCCCTCCAGAGCTCCTCCATCGCTCCTCCAGATTTTCCTTATATAAAAGTCATCCCGCCATCTTGCTCCTCCATAGCTCCTCCAACACATTTTCGTTATATAAAAGTAACACATTTTCGTTATATAAAAGTCACGCGGTTGTAGACTGTATAAACAAACACACCAACACACGTAACAAAACAATTCCACAACACACAAAAATCCGCCCTAACCTAACCCCACCTGCTACATTACACCCGTACCTCGTCACCGACGTCTCTTCATTCCCACCTCTCAATGCTGGTCCACTCGCCTGCTACACCCCAAAAATGTACACAGATGCATCCTGACAACGTCACCACATCTCCCCTCAACATCTAAAATATCTCTCTTCCACATCCAAAACCATACCACATCACACAAAAAATGTACACAGATCACCCCTAACCTAACCCCACCTGGTACATTACACCCATGCCTCATCACCCCCACCACAACAAAAAAAAAAACCTCCACTCGACCACAACACACTATTAGTGAACTAATATAGTGCTATATAAAAGTCACGGGTCACCACAAAGCGCCACCACATTTCCCTTATATAAAAAGGCATCCCGCCATCTTGCCCCTGCATCACTCCTGCAGAATTAATATATGTCTATAAATAACGTCCTCTTGTTATCTAAAAATAAACACTAATATATTACTATATAAAAAGTCATCCGCATCCGCCTACCCGCCTCCTCAATTCCTTATATAAAAAGTCATCCCGCCATCTTCCTCCGCCTACCCTCCTCCTCAATTCCTTATATAAAAAGTCATCCCGCCATCTTGCCCCTCCAGCGCACCTGCCCGTTTTCCTTATATAAAATGTCACCCCGCCTGCTGCTCCACCCGCTCAATGAGTATTTTCTTATATAAAATGTCACCCCGCCTGATGCTCCACCTGCGCAATGAGTATTTCCTTATATAAAAAGTCACCCAATACAACAACCTACTTATCTCCCCCTTGTTATCTCAAGTCCGCCATCTTGTCCCTCCTCTTCTTGTTATCTAAAAATAACCTCCCCTTGTTAGCTCAAGTCCGCCCTCTTGCCCCACCACATTTCCCTTATATAAAAGTCATCCCGCCTGATGCTCCACCTGCACACTGAGTATTTTGTTATATACAAAGTACTAAGAAAGGTTTCCTTAGTATGTGGTCTAACGCCAGCATTTTCTTCTCACCTCTTGTATCTCTGGCTGTTTGTTGCCATCAGTTCTATAAGGGTGTTCTTCTAAAGGTCTTTTATATTTGAACATGCGCCCTCGTATAACCGAATAAGTCGAATGGAACGCGCCTCGCCAAAACGAGGCAAAATTTTATTTTAAAAAAAAACAAAACAAATCGGTGATCTTGTCAAACCATTTCAATCAGTTTATTTGGCACACGTACCATTTTCCGCTGAGTGGTCAGAGCGAAAGTGCCGAGTTCGAAACACGGTATCATCACGCTCCACTCTACTCAGCTGTAAACGGGTACCTAACTCTGCTCTTAAGTTAGGGAAGGAAAAGGCAGCGAGGAAGGGAACTGGTTCCCCACCTCATTATGCTTGCTCCAGTGAGTGAAGTCTCTAACACTTTGTTCCTCTACGGCAATATCTGCTATGTGACTACCTTTAATTTTACCTGTTACCATCTCACGAAAACCTTTCTTTCTTGTTTGTTACTGTTGTTGTTCTCCATGTCTTCAGAGCCCAACAACGGGATCGTCTTGACACTATATTATAAGACTATTATTTGTATGTTGCTTTATTTTGATTTTCATGCTTTTCCCAGAGCGCTCAACACATATCTTGCCTTTTGTATTAATATTTGTATTTGTATTCGTAGTCTGTTCACCTAACTTCATAAGTACAGGCATACCTCGCTTTATTGCGCTTCGCGTTATTGCGCTTCGCAGATACTGCGCTTTAAAAACAAAAATTTTCAGGTTTTTTTTTTATTAGAACCTACCTTCTTCTTCTGATAGATTTTGGCAAAAAGATGACTATTTGTTGAAGGCTCAGATGATGAAGATTAGCATTTGTTTGTTTTGCAACAAAGTATCTTCTATTTTACAGTACATTTTTTTTTTTTGTTAGACCTAACGCTATTGCGCACGTAATAGACATAGTGTAAACATGATTTTAGGCTTTTATATGCACTGGGAAGCCAAAAAAAAAGAGTTTGACTCGCTTTATTGCGATATTCGCTTTATTGCAGTGATCTGGAACCGAACCCGCAATATCTCCGAGGTATGCCTGTAATGCTAAGATATTGAATATTACACGTGTCTATCATAAGCATCATCATCATCATCATCATCATCATTTTCCTATTCGCTCTCAATGGAGCAAGAAGCTATTACTGGTTGTGGTCCTCTAACAGGAAGCCTATAGCAAGCATTCTCATGCTGTTCCAGTAGTCGTTTCTGTAGACATTCTTTTCACGTGATGACATTGCCAGTCCGCACAAAACCTCCTGTTAGTCGCGTCGTACGACATGCATGGGTAAGCAGTAAGCCTCTTCTTTCTTTGTCTCATCAAAGACCCCCCTGAAACCACACGAGACACACGTTTGTTTATATGTGTATGAAATATGTTCTAATCACATATCAGAAACATAAACATTAATATCGACTGTACCATGGTGTGTTACAGTTGTGGGTAAGGGTCATATAGCGGACGCCCAGCTCATAAAACATTCGAAGGTTACCAAGGCTACTGTCGATTGAGTGACCTCCTTCTAACCCAATCATACTTGCAATCTTCCCAGCTAAGAACGCCTCCAGAATGCCTGGTGATCAAAACGTATTTAGATATAATAAAAATGAATTTTAGCTAAGCCTTAAGAATATTGAAATACCACTTTGAAATTGTTAATGCACTGGCTTACCAGCTCGGCTGCCATGGATCGATCCCCAGTTGAGGTGGGATTTTTTTTAGACCACAAACGGCTCCGGAGTCGACCCAGCCTCATTAATTGGCTACCATAGCAACTCTGGGAAGGTTAAAGACGGCCGGCGTGATGCTAACTACATCACCACTAGTGTGCCGTATGGTTAAGAAAATATGAGCCTAACAACATATTCTCAATATGCCTCAACGGACGTGTAACAGGATCCTTTTTTCACTGTCAGAGCCGGCCTTAGAAGTATTAGGCGCCCTGGGCGAGTGGCTTGAAGTGCGCTCCCTCCCCACATTTCTAGCCGCGAAAGTTAATAAAACTTTACAGAAAAATGAAGTAAAATTCGTGAATACAATTGCACATCCGTTTTAAGGAGTTATTATTAACAAAATAAAAAACAAAGTACAGTCAATCCTCGCTTTTTGCATATTCCGTATTCACGGATTCGCTCATTCGCACGAGATAAAGTGTAACCTATGTTTTGCCATTCGCGGGCACCTCGCAAGTAAGCGCAGTAGGCAAAAAATGTCGAGACGCCTACCACGCAGCAAGGAAAGGCTGCCTCCGTGTTCTCGAGGCTTTCGTTGTGTTTACACGTGTTTTTGTCGAGCATCTTTTGATCCATGTTTTTGCAGTTTTACGCTGTTTTTGATTATTTTTAGAATTAATAATGGTATCCAAGCGTAGTGCAAGTGTGTTGGCGAGTGTGCCTAAGTGCAATAAGGCTGTAATGAGCCTCAGTGATATAGCACGTGTGTTAGATCAATTTCATTCTGGGATGTCTGTATTAAATTTTCTTTATTTCTTAATTTTAAATGTTCTGTGTAAATGTTTTCAATGTTTGTTTTCCAGGGATTTTGTAATAATGTGTGTGTATTTGTGTGTGGATGTGTGAATGAGTAGTGACAGCGTGAGTGAAGGGGTGAGTGAGTGAGGATTATTACATAAAAAAATTGTACATACTATACTATTACAAAGAAAACGATATATACAATACATTTATTAAATGCACAGTATAATAAGTAAGTTGTTTTTTTACAAGAAGGGTGCACGAAATGATTAGTTTATGGTGATCGGTAGCAAAAATGTATGGTGAACAGGGTCCAGCAGGAACCTAACCTCCTTTTCCCCCACAGGATCAATGATTCCTTATAAACGGATTTCCGTATTCACGGGGTTTTCAAGGAACCTAACCCCCCCCTCCCCCGCTAATACCGAGGATTGTCTGTAACAACTAAAAACAGAATGAGTAAAATATGTCACACTTTAGTTTTAGTGTGTGTGTTTTTTTGTTTTAATAAAAGATTTACATTGTGTTCTTTAGTCTGGGTGATTTGTGTCACAGCTGAAGATAAATAAGTATCTTGACGAAAAAAAAAAAGTTGTTCTCCCCTGCTTCGGCGCTATCGTGCCCTTACCATCAAGGGCAGTCTTCCTAGTTGCCCTACCCTAAGTCCCGCCCTTGACGACAGTAGTGCTAAATGTTAATGACGAGTGATGTGATAACACATAATGTACATATTTACACAGGTGGTACAAGTACCAAGCAAGTTACGACAGTGAACTCTTCGACATGGATGAGACGTGCGCAAGGCCGCATTTGACGTTTCTGCTGTTGCACGAACGAAATGACTTTCCAATAATTCTCCATCAAAATAAGTGGGACAGCTTTAAAACAAGTCAATAGACTCAAATACTTGGGTACGCTAAAAACACAAGATGGAAGGTGCATGTCAGGGCAAATAGGGGAACCAAATTAAAGCAGCGTGATTTGTCATTAACAAAAAGTATTGTATGCAACAACTTTTTGCTAATGAAAGAAAGAAAGAGAATTCTTTAGGGAAAATAGAGCCAATCATCTCATATGAAAGCTAATCATGGACAGACAGCAATAAAACTATAAAATCTACGGAGGCCACAGAGATGTAACTTTACAGAAGGATGTTAAACACTACTATACTCTATTAAATAGAGTGCGTTCGATTGACTAGGAGGCTAGAAGGGTTGCCTCTAGCTGCTAAGTTATGGATTCCGGGATTGAAATCTGGTAGAGTCAAGCTCTGGTCTACCCATCTGTAAATGGGTACCTGACTTTGCTCGAGTTAGGGAAGGACAAGGCAGCGAGCAGGAGAACTGGCCACCCGCCTTAAAAAAAAAAGCTGGAGCTAGTATTTTTAAGTCTCGAACACTTCACCCCCCTACGGCAGGTTCTGTTATGTGATTACTTTTACCTTTTCAGTTTGCCAGTTCTGAGAATTTGAAAACATGGTGAACCTAGTACTAACTACAGTTAGTGAATGAAATATTACAGGATGAGATCAAACGATGGAAGGAATTGTAGAAAATTCAATTAGAGTTTATTGATGTCATTAGGCAAATACTGTAAATTTCACAATGATGGTTCGTTATCCAAGAGGAACATTTATATATCCACAATGAAATATATATATATATATATATATATAATATATATATATAGATATATATATATATATATATATATATATATATATATATATATATATATCCAATGGAATAATATACTAACTTGTCTACTTAAAAATTTGTCTTGATATTCTCAAAGACGAAGTTCACTTAACACTATTTGTAAAATCATCCTCAAAAGTCCAAAATCATGGAATCATTGGAATCATAAATCCTGAAATCCCTGCCCTTTTTCGCACTTCTCTCCTAAAAAAAAAAAGAAATTTATACTATTTCTTCTTTTTTCCCGCCAATTTTAACACGATGCTTTCTTTTTTTTTCACACGGTACAATTATCTACATTTGCACACGTTTTCTCAGCTTTTCGACTTTTCCCACACGTCTTTCTCTCTAAACAACGGAAAAAAAACACCAAAATAGCAACTCTCACTTCACAAAATTTTCCATTCAAAACACGCATTTAATATTTTCCCTGGGACTGCACTATCTTTGTCTCTCTTCGTCGTGACTGTCAACTGAACTTTAATGACCCTGCGTTTTGTGCGAAAACGCCTCATTTGCTTTACGTCTGTTATTTCTATATTCTAACACGTATAAATGGTGGTGTAGTAAGCTGTGGTGAAGTGGGATGTTATAAATATTTATAGGGGACTTAGTGTACTGACTGAGATCAGCTGTGAAGGTATCTATATCTAATAAGAGTAGTGTATTATAGATAACCTTACTTGCTGCCACATATATTTATATCTCAGTCAGAATTATTCTGGAGTAGTGTGATGATTACGTTATATGTCTAGGGTATGTGTATGATGAAGTGTAAGTCATAACAACAACAGACAGATAAACAATTTAATTTATTCCACCACACTTGACAACACTGTGACACTCACATACATATAACACTCTAAAGGATATCTTAAAGGAGTCACTGATAACTTTTCAAATAACAATATGTATTCATTGCTGTCATGAATGTATATGTGTCCTGATTCAAATACAAAGGGAACCAGGAATCACAATCAATTTTAATTACAAGTTATATGTACAGAATTTATCAATATGAATATTGTAGTGACATATATTATTAAAAGTATCCTATGTGTGTCAGTTGTGTAGTAGTAATATGAGGTAATACTGGTTTTGTTTTGTTCAAGCTCTGTTGGTATTTGTCATCATGACTTCAATAGTTTGTCTTTATTGGAACTAGTATTGGAGATGTTCTCAGTTCCTGATATTAAAACAATTAAATTCCCCTCTTAATTATATTTTACACTGTCATTTTAAGATGGGGGTACATAATGTTGAGCTCAGCTGGCCACATCAGCTTATCTTGCGTGATGGCGGCAGGAAAAGACTCCTCTGCTCGATTTCTCCCCTGGGCTCTGGAGACACCTCACTGATAGCTAAATGGACCAAGGAGTATGCTGTCCGACTCTGGATTCAGCAAAGCTCTGACCAGGTGCTGCTCAATAACGTTAAGACCACAGTCCCTGAAAACAAGAAGGATGTACCTTCTACTTCATAACTAATTGATACTCTAGTTCTACACTGAGCACAATACATCACAAACATTGAGTTCAGAGCGTTAGGCCAACTGTCAGCTTCATCTGAAATACTTTATACCAGTATTTCCCTCCCTAATGGTTACTACGCCTCTGCAATTCCAGCATTATTTCTGTCTTAATCAATAATCTAGGTGTCAGTGTACTGTTTGGCCATTCCATGCAGTTTTACTTTCCTCCGACACCTTCTGTTCAGGCTGGAGCATTATAGGCTTTACATCATGTTTGCTACTGAACTACACATATATATAGGCATAAATTAACAATTTACATTCAATTTTCATTAAAAGATATTGAATATATCAAGCTTACCACAATTCATGGAAATACACAGATACGTTGACTAGCAATGAATTCTGGCACAAATACTGGCACAAATTCCCATCTGCTTATGTTCCAGGCTTTTATTTAGCAAAAATATGAGCTGGCTTCAACGCACTGTTGCTTCATCAAGCTTATTTGAACTAGTGGTCTCGAACTAACGCTCTGAATTGTGTATATTCGCAGCTCTAACCAATGAAACCCTGTCCACACATCTTTTCAAAAAAATACTCCTACTCCCGTTTCCCCTGACAACGAAAGATAGTATTTATAGTCCGACCAATCGTGTTTAGTCTTATATTTGTTGCGCTCCAATCAATTTGGAGTTAACATGGTAGGCTATTTCCGTACGTAAGGTTTTTTCAAACACGTTTAAAAAAATTTTATGAGCAGAAATGATTTCATGCTGTCAGGCATCCCAACTATTTTATTTTGGTTATAATTTGGTAATTCCTAGACTATTTGCGTAACGTTTTACATATTCTTTGTCAGCAAGCCCTAAGGAACCCAAATCTACAAATTTAAAAGAGCTAAGTGGCTGCGTTCAAAATATGCAATTTCTTCTACCTCCTGTTTCGAAGATGTGCTGTCTGGGTACTGTAATGTTTTCAAACGTAAACCCATCTAATGTCATCTTTTCTAATAAGCGTTTTCCAGGTTTTTAAAACCTTACTCTGGGAAGGGTAGTGAATTTTATCACTGTCGATTTGAAATAAAGTTAGTGCATGTGGCCTTACACGCGTGATGGCAGCAATTGTGTATCGCGCGACGCGTGTTTAGTGTTGCACGTGTTCGGCTTTCTGCCTCTCCCTTCTCTCTATCCTTTAGTCCATCTGTTCGTTCGTTTTGGTAACGTAGTATAATTAATGTTAGGATTAATTTAGGTCATTACGCAGTGTGCCTCTCAATGTTTTTCTTAGAAATGCAATACCCGTTTTAATGTGTTGTGGAAACGCTACAATTTGCAGACGAAGCATAAAATAAAGGGGATTTCGAGTACTGTCATTGTGACAGCACTGTTCTTTACCATTCTTCTTCCTTTTATAGAATTTATTTGTTAGGCTTTATATTTACCTGATAATTTATATATGTGGATTAGAATATTTCACGACATAAGCCATGCGGTCACAATTCTCAAATATATGACCTCCTGATTGGTCGGTTGTGGTTATCCTATTATTTGATTCTCAAATATATGATCTCCTGATTGGTCGGTTGTGGTGGTCCTATTATTTGATTCTCAAATATATGACCTCCTGATTGGTCGGTTGTGGTGGTCCTATTATTTGATTCTCAAATATATGACCTCCTGATTGGTCGGTTGTGGTGGTCCTATTATTTGATTCTCAAAAATATGACCTCCTAATTGGTCGGTTGTGGTGGTACTATTATTTGATTCTGCAACATCTGACCACCTGATGTGCAAGGATGGCCAGCATAATTAGTTTTTATGATTTATTCTCACTTCGAATTTTATTTTAACAGACTGATCAATGAAAGAATAGATAACAATGCAGAGTGGATGAAAGGTGAGAGGCCAGAAAGGTTAAAGGGTTAGCCAATGAGAATGTAGATTAAATAACATACAACAGAAAACCAAATGAGGGGTGTTAAAGAATTAATATGTAACATAGCGCGCTAACACGTACCTTGAGCAGTTGTGACAAACTGAAACACATCCGGGTACCGTTTGATAAACTTTCTAATGACGTCCACTTGATCCAGCGAGAGCTTGACCGCGTCTTTGTACTGGCTTTTACAACTGACGTAGGCCGACCAGAACTAGGGAATATAAATTTATGTCAAGTTAACTCTTTGACTCCAGACCAACGCTCTGAGCGTTGCAAAATTCAACACGCCGTGCCAGAGCAACGCTCAGAGCGTGGTTTTTTAGTTTATCACGAATAAACCCTAAAAATCGTCCGCTTAATGCAGTTCATATATTAAAACTCGTAGAATGACTTCCGCTACTATTTAAACAACTAATTTGACATTAGTTAATCAGCACATGTGCGTGTTTTGATGTTATTATCACAATTTTTGTGAAGATTCGCGTGTTTACGTTTTTCGTTGTTTTTGCTAGAGAAATATGTCACGCTTTATATTTACATTTTCTAAGTCTCCTAAGCAAATAATTGTGTCAAACTACTTTGAAACATTGCTGACATTGATGATGATTGTTTGGTAGTCACAGTTTGTTGTCAAAATACGGAATATATGCAGAAAAGCTAGACAAACTAGATTTAGTTGATGAGTGGGCGTAGTCATATTCTGGCCGATCAAAAAGCAACAAAACTAGACCTACCGTAACACCTAATCACTAGTTCTTGGTAGAAGATGAAGCTAGGGATACTATTAAAACATTAAACAAGAGTAAAAAAGTATTTATATGACGTTATTCTTATTTATTTGTTTGAAAATTACGTAATGCACGATTGCATAATTTATTTTTTTCTTACAAAGAACCACGGAAAAACTGGTGCGAATAACACTAAATGTACTAATTTTGGCCATAAGCATGTTTTTTTTTACTTTGTATATGGATTAACTTGACGTTTGAAGACTAAAAAGAAAGTTTTATTGTCTACGACAGTAATTTGTCTTTGGTAAGATCGTATTATACAGTCAACTTTTTAGCGTTTTTCAATTTTACATGCAAAATGATTAAATTATACCGAACATACTTGTGTTAATACTACCACAGACATTATATATTTGAATTCTCTATCCATTTCCCTACAGTTTGGTATATAATAAGTACATGTTCAAAGGAAAATTCACAAACAAATTTAGACTGAAAGATGAACACTTCACTCTATAAAATTCTGCCCACAAAAAAAGTCTGGCACAGCGTGCAAAATAACTCTGGAATATCCACCAACACATTTAGTATCTGATTGGCTCGCGCTGTTGTGTGTAGAAAATTCTCAACATCTATCGCTTAGACAGGGAGGCAGATAGACAGGCAAACAGTCAGATAAGCAGAAAGAAATATAGACAGACAGGCAAGCGGATCGACGGACCGAAATGTGGACAAATAGACAGGTAGAAGGAAGACAACCAGTCAGATAGATAGATAGATAGATAGATAGATAGATAGATAGATAGATAGATAGATAGACTGATAGATAGATAGATAGATAGATAGATAGATAGATAGATAGATAGATAGATAGATAGATAGATAGATAGATAGAAGGACGGACGGACGGACAGACAGACAGATAGTTAGATAGATAGATAGATAGATAGATAGATAGATAGATAGATAGATAGATAGATAGATAGATAGATAGATAGATAGATAGATAGATAGATAGATAGATAGATGGGTTGGCGAGTAAATGGGTGGGTGGATGAATGATTGAATGAATGAATGATAGAATAGAAGAATGGATGAATGAATGGATCTATAAATGAATGAATAGATAGATAGGTAGGTAGACACACAGACTGGTAAGCAGACCGTTGTCTATAAACAAATATTTGAAACTATAACCAAACTTGTGCTCCAAGTTTTCCTTGTTTAAGTCTCGGAATATCGGTGTGAACTTCGGGCCAGTGTATCCTCAGGTCACGGCCCCAGACGGAATTGTCGAGTATGTCTCGAAATTGTGATGCAAGGTCATTGTGTCTGAAATCGATAGTAACATTGAAACAGATTAATGACATCGAAAACAACGATGAGCTAAAAATATCACAATTTGTACACTTTCTTGTGAATATGAGGTATTATGTAACCTCTTACACGTATCATCATCATCTGTTACTGTTGTTTTTTGGCAGTCACGTTTGTTGGTGTATGTGTGGGGGTTGTATGGAAAGATAGTGCTACTGTCTCTCACAGCTGACAAGGTTGGCGTCAGAAATGTCGGGCTTACTGTTAGTGGCCGACAGGTGTGTAAATATAATGGGCGAATGTCGTGAGTTCTTTTGGTTTGTTTACATCTAATGTCACCCACACAACAGTAACGTTAGGTCAGGAAATAGACCAACGGATTAGACGACTTAGTTTTCAACTTATACACAGTTTATTTACGACAGTAATGTTGACATCATGGATAACAGATCACAGCAAATCACAAGGTATCATAGTAAGTAAATCCATAGATAAATTGAGTGCAACACCAGCAACTCATCATAAATCAACATAGCATACAATCCGTCAGAAAGTTGAGTGCATCAGCAGCAACTCATCATAAATGGTAATAATATATAATTCGTCAGAAAGTTGAGTGCATCACCAGCAACTCATCATAAATGGTAATAATATATATACTCGTATAATCCGCCAGAAATTGGTTGCATACACAGCAACTCATCATACATGGTGAGAGTAAATATAATCCATCAGAAATTGGTTGCATACACAGCAACTCATCATACATGGTAATAACAGGAAAAATCCATCAGAAAAAAAGGTTGCATAAACAGCAACTCATTGTACATTGCATTAGCAAATATCCTCCATGGGAATATGAATCATATCAAATCTCTGTCATTTAAAAACACTCTGGACACACTAGCGAGACTATAAAAACCGTCTCGAAGCTCTGCCAGATACCTAATGACCGAGATTATAGTTTCTCAATACAACTCAGTAAATCTTCACTCAAGCGCGAACTAACAGCTTGAGATGTGAGCTCAGCTCACCCGTATCTCTCCCCCAACTACTCAGAACATTTGAACACTTTCTTTAAGTTTAAAAAACTAACACATACTCAGTTGAGCTATGTTCAAGCACCCAAATAAAAAATCATCTCATAACTTTAAACGTGCTTACTAGCGTGACTATAAAAAATCAGACCCGTACGTAAGAATCCCAAACACTTAACTCCCACTCGAAAACATGACTTAACATCATCGTTGTGGGGAAATTGATATTGGATAGAAAATTGGAGTTTCTAAAAATGGAGAAGAGAGCTGGTGTACTAATAATAGTGATGGCACAGTGCAAGTCAGGTAGATAACTACACAATTCTAGATGGTAGCTGTAGAAGGAGGCGCTGTAGACCAGCTTATCGCTAAACCTATCCTAAGCTCCAAGGGTGGTATATAAAGATGTGAATACAGCTCGTATTTATTCCCTACCAATTTTAAATTATTAATATTCCTTTGACCACCCTGTGACGTACGTCTAAGTATGACAAATGAATTTCCATGACTCGATGGATGATAACAGAATATTGGCCTCTCATAACTTTAGAACCCCTGATCATCTGTTGTAACTTTTACCGGCATGCAGCGGTACCATCAAAGAACAGGCTGATCTTCAGAATTCAATCGCAGCGGCACACGATCTAAAGAATCAGGGGACGTGCAGCTCACAGAGTTAGCTTCTCGGGAAATTTTCGCACTCTTATGCGAGCAGCCTGAGACGGAAGAAAATCGGTAGACCGGGGAAAATGAAGGAATTGCAGCGGTTAACACATCGGCGAGGTACCCCGGATTTTGCTCAAGTTCAAGAAAGGTGCGAAAATTTAACACGCCCTATTCAAGTTACATTCGAGAAGTATAAATAGAGAACTCCGAAAAACTGCATTTTATCGTTCGCTCTGACAGAATCCTAGTTGCACTAGCATAGTCGGATTACTGCTTGATTTCATCTACCTTCGTGACTATTGGAGTGTATTCTTTCTGTGCATACGGTAATTTATACATTAGCTTCGAGTGATCAGTGGTCGAGTTATTTCAATTGATTTCAATGGATTGTGGTGTAAATTTAACCTTATTAAATAAACCCATTTTCAAAGTTCTAGCGCAAACTAATGTTACAGCTAAAAGTATTTCCTAATACAATTGACGCGTAAATTTATTTTGCAGACGTTAAAGAGAATTATAACTTTAATACAGTTTAGTTCTGTATAGATAGATGTGCTTTTAATTGTTTTAACTCACGGGAAGTTTTCCTGATTTGTTAATTGACGACGCTAATAAGTAAATAGGCTAACTGTAATTTATCGCGTCAGATTATAATATGATTTGTAATGCATTTCTTGTTTTGATTATCTTTCATTCAGAACGATCATTCAACCTGCATCCCAGCAATTATTAATTATATACAGAGTTCTGCCAAACTCAATTCGATAACTCCAGTAACATATGAACTTTTTTAAAGCTAAACTTGTGGCGACCTGTAATGGGCCCCGCTCCTCTGAACGTAACTGAGAATAAAGCCATTCAAGAAACACTTTAAAAATACTAGTTCATATAGAGTCCTTAAAGAAAACTGGAAGCAGAACATATTTTATTCACTGCCCCTATTTGTGAAGAAAAAACATCGATCTACCTGAACCCTGTCTGTCACGTATATTCAGTGGATTTTACCCCCCCCCCCCCCCCCCCGAAGAAGAACTTACCTCAGTGTTTTTCTTAACTTGTGACATTACGGAAAAAGGAAGTTATCTCCACCAGCTGTGCCAATTTTAGGAACCACACCATACCTCACGCCTAGCCAAGTGCCTGTGACATTCTTTAGGAACTTTATCTAATAAATAAACAGTACCGTTAAACTTCAACGTCCAGCGATTTCGGGACACTTTGTTAACTTCAACAACTCGCAAATCTGGGGCTGCACACGGAAGAAAATACTTTTACCTAAGCCAAGGTTTAGTGCTGTTTTTTTATGTATTTCCTATGAAGTGCCAGAATTCACCTTTCGGTAAGTCTGCGTGTGTGTTTGTGGGGATGGCCAGCCCTAGTGTGTTTTTTTGAATGAATGGAGATTTATCTTTTCTTTACCCTTTTAATTAGTTCGACATTGTACTAAGGTGCATTATATTCCTTGTACGGGATCTCTCCTAGTGGGATCGGGTAACTGTGTTCCTTCCCCCTCCCGTAAAATTTGTTGATTTAAAGGGAGACAATTGAGACCCTAGCTTTTCCTCTACACCCCCCCCTTTTTTTCTGTAACCCCTTGCCTCAGAGTAATAACTTTACCAGTGGGTTAAATTGCCTATCTCTGATCACCCCCCCCCTTTCTTGTCTTTGGGACCGGGTCTTGTCTGTTAGTAAATATAAACGGGAAACGGTGGATGGGATATTTCTCCTCAAAAACCCCTCTTCCCTTGTTATATTTGTATTCTGTAACCTTTGATTTTTGACTGTAAATGTACAATTATGTGTGAGTCCTTTATAATAATAAAGGTTTTAATCATTAATTGTGTTGGTTGTCGGTTGGCCTAAAACTCCAAACATTTCCATCTGTGTAGGCTGTATTCATGTACGTTGAGCGACAGAATCACCAAATCGGTGAGCGCGCCTGAGCGACTGGAACTGACAAACAATTGTTTGTGCAGAAGAGAGATAGGAGTAGTCTGTGAGAAAACAGATATTGTCGTAATAAGAGACTGTCCTTGCTCCTTCCCAGCGCTTGTGAATCTACTACCTCATTCTCCTAAATCCTTATTCTCACAGAGCCTTCAATATCACTTTACACTCTAAAGGGACCAATATTCATCAGCACCCTCTCAGATAAAATTTACGACACACACAACAAAATTATAACTGGAAATTTAAATAATTCAATAACTGCAGTTATAAACAAATCAACGCACTTCATTGATTAGTGATGTGTAGTAAAAATAATTGCACCTTGGTATATCAATATCTTACAAGATTTTACACAATTTACAAAAAATGTTATCGTCACTGTTTGATCGTTTTCATTATGGTGACTCGGGTGTCTTGGTTTGTGTTTTCATGTTAAGTTGTACCTAACTTGCTTGACACGTTGTAGTAGCTGACTTCCTTCGGTTGTTAAAATATCTGGAGATTGAAGACGCTGTGCTTATGCCAGGAACAGTGTTGCTACACTGTTAAGCAGTTCACATTTTCCAAGACTGTGCAAATTTTTTCCCACTAGTGGAAGTTCCAAAACATGAACAGGTTACGGTATCGTTTATACCCAAGATGCCCCTCTGATACTGACTGGCAACTGTTGATCAGACTCTTCATTTTGATAACACTGTCTTGAGACTATGGTTATGTCATTTAAAAAATGGTGCAACGTACAACGATACAATATATTTAAGAACTTTGACATCAATTAAAGACATTTTCCAAACCCAATCATGATTACTCACCTTGTGCTTAGTGTTATGCTAAAATTAACGTACTTTGTTTCCACTACAATACATCAACAAAATGTACCGAAATAAAAGACAATACAGAAAAAGAGGACAAACTCTTTGAGCACATCACCCAAAAGCAAAGCCCTAAAAAGGACTGAAATATTTTATTGCTAGCGTTGGTCAGTCCTAACAAGGTCTTCTAGCTGAGCCAATGCTGTCCAGGATTGAGGTTATATAAGGATGGAAGACATCTTCCTTCATGTACAAGGCAAAGTATGGACAATGGGATTAATGTTAAGTATAATATTATTTTTGAATATTCGTCAATGTTAAATGTACATTAGTTCACTATGTCTGAGATGGGCTTATATACCTAGTCTCATGTCTAGCCCTTGCTTTCTCAGAGGTCTGCGTCTGAGTTCACTTTTCATCTCGAAATTTTTCATGGGATTTCATAGCTGTTGCGCGAATTTTCCGACAAAATCACAATTTCATCTTCAAATACAAAAGATAATGATTTTCCACTGCCATAATTACAAGTATTTGTAGTTGCTGTTCCAATCCGTGACAATTCCAGAGTGTTGTGCCCGTGTTATGACAATTATTATCATCCTGATCATAATTACCATCAATGTCATAATCATCATCATATTCATCAATATCATCGTCTCCGTTCTTCGCTCCTTATAAATCATGAAGCCTTACTTAGTCGTTCCTCTTCTACCCTGGGGTGTAGAGGTTTGCCAGAGAGAGCGCCATACTATCCTATCGGCTGTCTTCCTTCTGGCCTGGTTCCAATTTAGTCCTCGGTCCTTCAGAGGATGTCTATGTTGTCCTCCCAGCGAACTCTGTGTCGTCCTTAGGTCTGAATCCCTGGCTCTTGGTTTCTGTCACGTAGACATTTATGATCTATAAATTGCCTATGGGAGCCGCGCTGGTGTAATGGCTTCGGCGTTGTACTGGCAATCAGGTGTTCATGGTTCAAACCCGGGCGTCGGCGTTTGAAGAAATGTTTACGGCCGGAAATTTGACTGAATAGCCTGAACGGCTCCTGTGATAAACCCTCTGTGGATGGGAAGGAGCGAAGCTCCTGACCGGGTTGGAAGGAAAGTCCTCAGGTTCCCCAGCCTCGCAATGACATATCATTGGGCCGAAGGGCTGAAAGCCCAAGTGCCGCTGGTTAAGAAAAAAAAAAAAAAATAAATAAAAAAATAAATTGCCTATATCCTCTTCTTTTTCTTTCACCCGTATCCTCTATTTTTGTATCATTTTTATCCTTTTCCTGTGTTTTTCGCATTCGTACGTTTGCGACTATATATATTACTATTTTCCCATTCTAACTTTCGCCGGGTTTAGTTTCTCATTTAGAAACGCACTAGTGAGGTTATTACGTAGATGTCAGGCTCGGGAGGTTATTGCGTTGTAGACGTAAACTGTGAATATTCGCTTTCGCCAGACTTATAGGCGAGATATCGTCTGCATTTTTCACCTGCCACACCGAGTCGCATCGGCTGAGCGCTTAGGAAAGGCACGATAACTGACATCTCTACGACACGGTACGAGACAGTTGTCTGGAAATTCCACCTGACACGCAGTTTCTCGGTTACCTTTCTCAGCGAAAAGTGTGATCTGCCACTCACACCTCGCTCAGTAATGAGAATAGTTAGATGTAAGTGTGAAGGCGCACCGATGGCAGTTACGTCATGCGTCTAAGAAGACAGGAGGTGTTAAGAGAAGGGTAGGCTATTGCGTAGTTTTCGGAAATAGCGCACACCTTTGTCTTTTAATAGATATTAACCAGAGTTTGAAACTTTCTTTTCATTCTCCAACTTGCAGTAGACAGAATCATTCGTGCTAAGAGAATAAGCTGTATAGCGAAGTCTTAGTTTGTTCTTGGCAACAATTTTGCCGAACTTCTAGACTACCAATAAATATAAGCATATAATTCTAAGTTTGTGCGATCGCCTGTAATTCTGGTTGAAGGTAATATATTATATTAAGTATCTAATATTTTGTGAAGTGATTAAGTGTTAAATCGCTTATTTTATTTCCCGAGTTCTTGTGTGCAGAGTGAATAATTTATAAGTTGGTTAGATTTCTCTAGCTGATGAGTTACAGTGGAAAACAGAATAAAGTATAATTTCTAGCTTAAAGCCAGGTAGCCATAAGGAATTAACTTTAACTGCTAAATAATCAGACGAGAATAATTTTTCTAAACTAACTTATAAATGCTAGATGCCTCATGAGTGTTGAAGGAATCCGTAGGTATTCCTAATTCATGATGATTGATTGTTATATATAACTTATTTCACGGGAAGTTTTAAATGATAAGTCAAGCTATACGCTTGCAGTTTAAAAATGTAAGTTATATTGAGTACATAATATGTAAAATATTTCATATGTGTTTTTCTTTATTCAGTGAATACTGTGGTACCCAAACTTTGCCAGCGTTCTAGTACGTGAACATTATCTGTGAAGAACTTAAGAACTTTCATTACATGAACTGTAACAGTTAAATGAAGTAAAAGGCCTATCGCGCCAGATTTAATTCTTCCAGAATAACACTTAAGTACAGTTCAGCCTGTTGTGGCAAGCAAAATATCAGTAACATTCCGACAGAGTTTTGACTAGTAGTGTGGTGACCAAATATAGTCATATACTGAGATACATTCCTCATTTCTAGAAACCTACGCTAGTGACACTGTGCTCTGCTAACTTTCGTGCCTGGACAAATTTTATGTGACTTAAACAGACATCCGAAAAATAAGAACACCCAAGGAATCGTTCCCTAAGACAGAGAATTCAGTACGTCTTTTTGGAACTGGGGATTTCTTGGTCAAGACTGCATTTACGGGTCTGTGTGAAGGTCCTAGAATTTATTATGTTCCCAGAGGCAGCGATCAAAGCTGTAAGTATAAATGTGCGCACGTGGCCACGGCTGAATGAATAGAGTGAACGCAGGTCTGAGTGTTATTTTACCGTTGTATTTTGGCACCTATTTGCTGTCATAACTTTCTTCATGCTAGTTTTTTTTTTGCTAACAATATTTTCCCTTAAACTAGATTATAGTATCAGGTCTGTTCATACCTTAAACGGGGGTAACTCTTAGACTCAATCATAGGTATCTGGGACTCTTTGTGCTGTCATCTTTCTCCTAACGGGACTGTGGGCTATCCATCGAGGGAAGATCATAACTGTGGGTCTATCAGTTCTTGTAGCATTCCTTGATTTGTTTATGATTTGTGTATATGCCTTTTTGATGTAATTTTACATGTTGTGACGTAAGTTTACAATGATAAATAAACTTAACAATAAATTAATCAGCGTGTTGGTCAGCTCGTTCTAAATATCTATATAATCATTTGTTATAGTTTCCCACGTCTGTGTGTCTACCTGTCGTCACTTGAATGTGCGTGCACGTGAGTGGATAAATATATATATTTAATGTATATGTGTTAGACTGTCTGACTACTCTAGATCTGTCGTAGAAGATAGGTGAGAGAGAGAGAGAGAGAGAGAGAAGATTTCTCGCTCTCAGAGACAGCCTCTATCACAATTCTACCACCTCACTCGTGGAAATCTATATTTGTATTTCTATCTCACACTGTGACTATCACTCATTCCAACCTATTCAGAAGGGACCAACCCAAGTCTTAATTCTCCTATCAAAAATCTACAACAGTTTCCCGTATTTGTCATGGTAGGCGATCTTCTCCCATTCTGCAGACATGGCCAAACCATCGTAATTGGAACTGTTCCACTCGGGTCTGCCGTGGCTGGGCTTTGAAGCCAATGTTGTATTGTCTGGTTGCGGACCAGATCATTGAGTCATCACTGCAAATGTCCCACATTAAGAAGCCTGCATCAATGAACAAACATTTGCAGCAGCGAGTTTTTTTAGCAGTTTTTTATTTTAAGGATAAGCCCCATCCGCAACATCATATTAGTCGGCTTTTAAAAGCATGCCTAAGGGTATGCGCATAGTTTAACCTAATTTAGACCTATACTGGGGTTCTAATATATGTGGCAAAGGTTTTAAACTAATTTAGATCGCTATTTTCGAGCTGAAGTTATTTTATACCGCAACTTATAATTGAGGAATTTTTAACATGTAGTTTCGATGCCTAGATAAGTAAATTAATTATTTCTTGTTAAAATTGCCCGATTTTCCGCTAATCCAAGTTTTTCGTCATACATTACGGTCTACATTTGGTGTGGCGGCTAACTGGTCATAGTTCGGTTTAAAAAAAAACACAAAAAACTAACAAACAAAACAAAGAAACAAACAACAATTTAAAAAAAAAATTCGGTAGCTTTCCCTCCAAGTATACAACTGATTTTTTTTTTAACTTTATTGTTTATTTGCAACTTTCTTTGTTGTATGTCAGCAGTTTTTAAATCTCGTACTTAGAATGTTGCTGCCATGTATGCTTTCTTCTGATACTAGTTCTGTTGTACCCGGCGTTGCTCGGTTCCTAGCCGAAGTGCAACGAAAACGAATAAGAATAGTCATTCTGATAACGACAATTAATGATGTTGGTAATTGTAGTGATGAGGCGACAATTAATGATGTTGGTAATTGTAGTGATGAGGGCGACAATTAATGATGTTGGTAATTGTAGTGATGAGGGCGACAATTAATGATGTTGGTAATTGTAGTGATGAGGCGACAATTAATGATGTTGGTAATTGTAGTGATGAGGGCGACAATTAATGATGTTGGTAATTGTAGTGATGAGGGCGACAATTAATGATGTTGGTAATTGTAGTGATGAGGGTCCTGTACTCACAATTTTACTATTCGTGGTAATTGTACTAAAATTATTAATGGATATTTGTGACAAACCGCTGATGTGTGCGATCTTTGTCTGTTCAAAACACTGGCCCGTAACGATTAACAATAAACACAACAAGATTTGAAACGGAAAGAAAAAAACAACAACCAAGGCGATGATATCGCTCATGGTTTTATAGCGACGGTATATCATATTTATAGGTAATCAAACACTGACAGTAACTTTAATCAGTTCTTCTAGACCTCAGCATACCCTGTTGATTCTATTCGAATAATGTGTCATGTCATTCAATAAAACAAAGGTGGCTGAACAAACTTGGTGTGGACACGTTTCATAAAATGGCAACAATATTTTCGAGTAATCAGTAGACCCGTTTAGCAGGCAGCATTGTATTTCATGAACACAATTCCTCAGCAGAGTATACCATAAACACAGGTCGACATTTTCTCCATGCCAACAAAAACAACAACCAAAAAGCTACAGACTTTCATAAATGGGTGCTCGCGTAGAATAGAAGGATTAAAATGGTATGACAAGGTTACTAATATGGAACTGATGACAAGAACCAGACAAGTGCTAGTGGAGCAAGAATGAGAAGAAGATGGTTGCAAGGGATAAGACACACATTGAGGAAACCTGTGGATAGTTTTACAAAGCAGTCCTTGTTCTGGAACCCCGAGGGTAAAAGAGGTAGGGATAGACCACGAAACGCACTTAGGACGGAATTGGTGACAGAAGTGAAAATGATGATGAAAACATGAAAAGAGCTTGAGCTGATGGCACGTGACAGAGGCACTTGGCATGTGTTTGTTGAAGGCCAATACTCCTCGGGGCGCTAAAGGGTATTGATTGAGTTGCTCGCCTGTGTGCCATCTTTTGTCTCTTTGTCGTATGGCCCGCGAGTAGTTTTCTTTTAATCTATTCATTCCTTTCCTTATATATTGTTGAAATGGTGTTGAAATTCTGGTCTATATCATCAGTCAATGTCTTTTCCTGGCTTTTGGCAAATTGATATCGTTTCTTAATGTCGGCCGCAAAAGCTTTTCTGGTAAGGGGGTCCTTCAATTTGCTGATGTCAAACCTTTTCTGTGTCCATTTCAACAATATATAAGGAAAGTAGCAAATCATGCTTAGGATTCCAGGAAAGGAAGAAGCAAGACTGGATAACACCAGAAACACTAAACACCATAAAGATGAGAAAGGAAATGAAAAGAAAGAAAACAGAAGCGAAGTCCCCCAGGTTAAAGCAACTATATAGCGAACAGTACAGTCAACTGGACAGGGAAGTTAAACGCCAAACCCGAGCCAACAAAAGGAATTTCCTAGACGATCTTGCAAAACAGGCAGAAGAGGCAGCACTGAGAAATGAACAAAGCACAGTATACAAAATAACTAAATTCATCAGCGGAAAACGAGGTGCAAACAATATACATTAGTAAGAGATAAGCAAGGAAATCTCATCAAGACAGCAGAGGGACAGGAAACAAGATGGGCAGAGCACTTCAGAGAAACTCTGAACAAGGAAATACCAGAGACACAATTGAATGTTCCTGAGGCTGAAAACGATCTAGATGTAAATACAGACATTCCACGAAAAGAAGAAATCATCACAGCAATCAAAGGGTTAAAGAACGGTAAAGCTCCGGGCCATGATAACTTAAATGCAGAGCTATTTAAGACAGACCCTGAGCTAGCAGCAGAACTATTAGAACCACTATTTGCACAAGTGTGGAAAACGGGGACAACACCATCAGAGTGGAACAAAGGAATAATTGTCAAATTGCCCAAGAAGGGAGATCTTTCAGACTGCAATAATTGGAGAGGAATCACTCTTCTCTCAGTTCCCAGCAAAATACTAGGCAGGATAATTATACAGAGAATTTCAAAGGCAGTAGACTACAAACTGAGGAAAGAACAAGCAGGATTTAGAAAGAACAGAGGATGTGTAGACCATATATTCACTCTCAGGAACATTATAGAGCAGTGCTCAGAATGGCAAAGACAGCTTTACATTAATTTTGTTGATTTTGAAAAGGCTTTTGACAGCATACATAGGGACAGTTTATGGAAAATAATGAGGGCTTATGGAATTCCAAGCTGCATAGTGTCAATCATAAAAAGCCTCTATGCCAACTTTACGTGTAGTGTTGGGCAGAGCAACCTAATCTTCGAGGTGAAGACAGGAGTACGACAGGGATGCCCCTTATCAACCACTCTATTTTTAACAGTCATAGACTGGGTGATGCGCCAGACAACAGAGGGCAGTCCAAGAGGAATAAGATGGACTACATTTTCTACATTGGAAGATCTGGAATATGCAGATGACATTGCACTGCTGGCACATTCACATCAACACATCCAGGAAAAAACGGATAGACTTAGTAAATTTAGCCAGCAGATGGGCTTGAACATCAATTTAAAGAAGTCTGAGGTCATGACGCTCAATGTGAGCAACCCTGAGCCCATATCAGTAAGGAATCAGCAACTGGTACAGACAGATACCTTCACATACCTAGGAAGCATAGTAACACCTGACGGTGGGGCAGGCAAAAACATCAACATCAGAATGAATAAGGCAAGAACAGCCTTCTTTAGCCTAAATAACATCTGGAAGTCCTCCCAATACAGCACAAGCACAAAATTAAGATTATACCAGAGTTGCGTGCTTTCTGTGCTTCTCTATGGTGCGGAATGCTGGAGAGTCACAGAGAAGGAAATGTCAAAATTGTCCTCTTTTCACACAACATGCCTAAGAAAAATTCACCGAATCTTTTGGCCGAATACCATCACCAACCAAGATCTGCTTACTCGTAGCAAGCAAGAGGACATGCACACCATCATAGCTGGCAGACGCTGGAGCTGGGTTGGTCATGTCCTCAGAAGAGACCCCGATGCCATCACAAGAACAGCTATGCTTTGGACCCCTGAAGGAAAGCGAAAGAGAGGCCGACCAAAAACAACTTGGCGGAGGACTGTGGAGGCTGAGATGCAAAGAATGAACCAGAGTTGGGGCACTGTACGAAGGATGGCCACCGACCGTGCAAAGTGGAATCAATTTGTTGTTGCCCTACAAGACGCCACTAGGCGTGATGGCCACTGACTGCTTTGACGGTCGGTGGTTAAGGATCGAAGAAGAAGAAGATTCATTCCTTGTCTTGGCACGTACAATACATCTAAATGGCTTAGCCGCTATCATGGTCTACAATCTGGCAACAAACATTTATGTGCGTTTCACGAGTTCTTTATTTTCGATCGCTCTGGCGACGTGCTATTGCGTTCCAATAGGGTGACACTCCTGTTGTTTAAAAGAGGGATTATATATCAAAAGAATTCTTTTTATTTTCCATGTAGACGTCTCCCGCGCCAACCATAATGTCTACCGAGCCAGGTGTGTTCGACAAGATAAAGTAAGGTGGGGAAATAACTCAAAGGCGTGTTTAAAGTTACACTTAGGTACAAGCCGTGATTATGAAAGATTACTTTAACGATGATAAAAAAGCCAAAACCGAAGAGAAATAAAATAAGAAAGATGATGAGTAAGGTACAGGGTGATAAAGATAGGCACACTATATCACAGTAAATGTGACGCTGCCTGAGTAAATAGTGGCTGTTAATGATTTGATAAGGATGTTGTAAGTGTTGTAATTGTAGTAAATGTTGCGATACTGTAGCGATTTAGTTGTAATTCTTTTGACTTCTTTTATCTGCAGTGAGTTCCTGGGCTTTCTTGCAAATCTAGAGGACTTCACCAAATCAGCAGGCTAAAGATTGGTATAACATATCATACCTGCTAAATGGTGGGGTGGTGTAATGGAAGGCCAATATCATACATGGACAATAAACGTTAACGTACCCGTCCACGAGAGGGAACTTTGACAAAATTTCCTCACTTCGTTGTATCCTCACGTTTAGGGGCTCATCAGCAAAAGAAATGCTCTCGTTTTGACCTCGTTGGCTGATTCCGTCACATGGGGCTACACAAGCAGCCAATAAAAGAGCTGCTGTCAAACCTGCCGGAGTTGAATATCTTTTATTCAGAAAGATGCTCTTTTGAAATCACACAGTTTCAAACATGGCTGCTGAGTCGAGGTCGAAGTCGTGGAGTCGGTCGTTTTTTAGTGGAGTAAGTCGAGTCGGTAAAAAATGTCCGGACTACGATTCCGAATTGTATGCCAAATAACTAGTAAAAAACTGTAGTCGGATTACGGAGTCGGAGTCGGAATTCTAAAATGTCATGTGTCGGAAATTTTTTGGCCGAGTCTACAACTCTGGTTTCAAACACCTTAGCACAATGAGTATGTCAGATGGGAAAAACATAAGTGAGCTTAAGAACGTAATAAGCCAAGTGAAAAACAGTATTACATATATTGAGGAACGTCATTGTCACCGGACACAAGAGAACGGGTACTGAAGTGGTACATCGAACCAATACTATTTTAAAGAAGTTAATAATGACACTGAGAAAAAGAAAGCAAAGTCATTGGAGACAATAAAGACAAGATATGGTATTTCAGAATATTATTAATAATCCATGCCAGTAACTTGTCGTCACAATAAATCTGAAGCAGGGTTTCTTAACCTGTGGTCCATGAATGGATTCCAGGGAGCCCGAGCACCTAACCTCTAATTTAAAAGGTATATTTTTTTATTATTATTATGCATTTATGAACTTTGTTCCCACGAAGGAGTCCCAAACTTTCATCGGACAATGAAAGGGGTCCATACCCTTCATAGAACAATGAAAGGGGTTCATAACCTTCATCGGACAATCGAAGTTGTCCATAGTCTTATTGGACAATCAAAGGGGTTCATAGCGTTCATCGGACAATCGAAATGGTCCATAGCGTTCATCGGACAATCGAAGTGGTCCATAGTCTTATTGGACAATCAAAGGTGTTCATAGCCTTCATCGGACAATTGAAGTGGTTCATAGTCTTATTGGACAATCAAAGGTGTTCATAGCCTTCATCGGATAATCGAAGTGGTCCATAGTCTTATTGGACAATCAAAGGTGTTCATAGCCTTCATCGGACAATCGAAGCCTTCATCGGGCGATCGAAGTTGTCCTTAGTCTTATTGGACAATCAAAGGTGTCCATAGCCTTCATTGGACAATCGAAGTGGTCCATAGTCTTATTGGACAATCAAAGGTGTTCATAGCCTTCATCGGACAATCGAAGTGGTCCATAGTCTTATTGGACAATCAAAGAGGTCCATAGCCTTCATCGGACAGTCGAAGTGGTCCATAGCCTTCATCGGACAATCGAAGTTGTCCATAGTCATATTGGACAATCAAAAGGGTTCGTGACACAAAAAGGTTAAGAAACCCTTGTCTAACGAAAAACAAATGTGTTGGGCCAGAATGTGGATGTTGCACCAGTTATCACTATCGATAGTTAAGAGACGACAAACTCTCTGGGTGCAGAATTTGACATTCGTATTGGCAAAACTGCAAGCATTTTTGCTTACATCACAACACGTGTCTGAGAAACCCCCAAACTCAAAATAAAGACGATAATTGTGGTATTTGACGCCTACGTTACAATCACTCTTCATTTTGGCAGTGAGACGTGGACAACCAATGATATGCAAGAAAAATAAAAGTTCATTATCTTCCACCTACGGTGTCTACGCCACATCCTTGGTGTTTCAAGGAAGGGCAACATGACAAATGTCGAGACGTGTCACGTGCTTACCTTGAAAGCACGCACACTGCTTAAACAGCGCAGATTACGCTGCCTTGGCCATGTACGCCGCATGGAAGATGGTCGCATCCCAAAAATATTTTCTACAGACAACTAGCAGATGACAAAAAAAAAAAAAAAAACAAACAAACAGCCAAGCGACCGCTTCTGAAGTTCAATGATGTGTGTAAGAGAGACATGAAAACTCTAGACATAACTACTGTATCCTGGGAGGACGAAGCTGCTGACGCACCAGATAGTGACGGGAGTAGACTACTCCTGCTACTACTATTAAGAATAGTTTCGACCTTTAAGAAAATAGCCAATAACGTTTGGGACGTACTGAAAGTGCTTACAAAAAATGAAGCAGAAGACGTGGCTCTTACCATGAATCACTTTCTTAGCGCATATTGTATGAAATCCCATTTTGGCAGTCAAGTTGTTCAGCTACTGCTGTTGCCACACCAAAGTTGTTACGCTTATTTAATTTTTTAAAATTATATTCTTAAATTCGTTGGTTACTATTTAAAAAAAAAAAGAAAAAAAAAAGCATTTTGATAAGATAATAGAAAAGCCAGCAAATCTTTCTGTTTTAGGTCAAGTTCAAAGTTGAACCAACACAAGTTTTATTTACCCTTTCTGTCCCATGCAACTTTAATGTTCTACCCAGGAACCATCAATTGATGTCTATTTCTTCAACATCACAGGAACCATCACTTGATGTCTATTTCTTCAACATCACAGGAACCATCAATTGATATATATTTCTTCAACATCACAGGAACCATCACTTGATGTCTATTTCTTCAACATCACAGGAACCATCAATTGATGTCTATTTCTTCAACATCACAGGAACCATCACTTGATGTCTATTTCTTCAACATCACAGGAACCATCAATTGATGTCTATTTCTTCAACATCACAGGAACCATCACTTGATGTCTATTTCTTCAACATCACAGGAACCATCAATTGATATCTATTTCTTCAACATCACAGGAACCATCACTTGATGTCTATTTCTTCAACATCACAGGAACCATCACTTGATGTCTATTTCTTCAACATCATCATCATTGCTCTTCTGCTCCCCAAGGAGCATTGGCGTTCAACAAACTTATGCCAAGTATTCCTCCTATCCCATGTCTTCAGCGCAAAGTCTTTCTTTGTCTTATTCATGCCTTTTATGTCTGTCTTAAGTTATCTTCTCCATATCTTCTTTGATTTCCCTCTACTTCTTGTGCCATAAGTATTCAAGAATAAGGACTGCCTGGTAAAGCTATACATTACTAAGATATCGATCTTAAACTCCTGCATTTCTGCTGCCACCTGTACAGCTTTATCTTGCTCATTAAATGTACGAACATTCCATGTGGAATCTGGAGATCTTTCTAGAAGAAAAAAGGTTAGCCAGCAACATAAACTCCTTTCGGCTTGCTCTGGCATACGCCTCCAGTCCTGGACGGCTGAGTTTAATTATCTTTAGTTGACCATTCGATGTTGTAACTAAAACTTTTCTACAGGTTGGGGTAATGTTTTTCAACAGACGATGTTGAAAACTAAAATACTAGTAAGCATATATCGTCATCATCATCATCATAATCGTCACTCTTCAGCACCCCAAGAATCACGGACTTTCAACGAGCTTATGCCAAGTTCCTCCCATCCTGTGCCATCAGCTCAAAGTCTTTCCACAACTTTGTCATCATTGTCATTTCTATCGCCAGCGGCTCTTCTACATGTGTTTTATAACCGGTATATTTATGAGAACATATCTCGTAATAGATATTCATCATCATCATCACCATTATTGTGTGTGCTTCTTACAGAGCTTGAAGCCACCATTGACAGCTGGTCCACTTACAGGAAGCCACCATTGACAGCTGGTCCCCTTACAGGAAGCCACCATTGACAGCTGGTCCCCTTACAGGAATCCTGCATCAACAAGCATTCACATGCTCTTGCAGTGGTTGTTTCTGTGGACACTTGTCCTATATATACAATCCCAGCTTTTTCTGTCAGTGCGTAACGCTAAGGGATGCAACTTTGGTTGAAAGTTAGACATTAATTGTATCGTTTCCCTTATACGTACTCTTCCGAAAATAGTAACACTTACCAAAGAAGAATGCGCAAATGACGGTGTGCACAAAAATATATTTATAGAATATGTGATCCCGTATACACACATTGGGATCCTCGCTGCTGCTACGTTGTTCGTGTACTGTGGTGATTCACCAGTGGTTTTTTAAAAAAAGTACTTTTGAATAAGTAAAATTGCCGTTAGACATTGGTGCTTTTGAATTTGATTCCCGCCTTATGACGAGCTTTAACCCTAGTTTGACAGAATAAAGTTGCCAGCCACATACACAACCTCATATTAGTGGCCTTGTACGACATGCCTGATGGTACAGTAGTCCTATTCTTTCTGTGCCTCTTCAGAGACCCCCGGGAACTAAACGAGGAGTCCTCAATGGATATTAATTATTTGTAATTTGGCTCAAGAAAATTTTGAAACGTTGTGCGGCGTGAAATGCAATAAATAAGTGTGTTTTATGTCATGTAAAATGCGGATGTGAACAACTCGACGTACACGGCTGTCCTTGGGAGAAAAATCTGCCATATCGTGACAGACCAGCCAGTTCGTGGGCTAGAGAGAGTTAATGCAATGAATGCAGAAAATGGGAAAAAAATGTTCGGCGTAATAATGTGCGTGCTGTCTATCATGTATCTGCCTGTTTATTACGTGTGCTTAAAACTCAGAACCCACAAGTGCAGACACAGATAAGACATTTTAATTACCATTTTTTGTTACACCATTAAACTTCATATCTTTAACGCTCAAGAAACATGAAAACAGTGTCTCCTTTCAGGATCTGTTAAAGCTATAAGATTATTTGTAGACGAACAAGTCTACCCGTCAAAATAATGACGGGGACAAATTAATGCCACAGTTTCAACCTTTCAGCATCTGCAACACGTTTAGAAGATTAAAGATCTTCATTGGAGCTCATTTTGTTTATTCTGTAAGAAGTTATTTAAAAAGTGTATAAAAAGTTTGAAACAAGAATTTTTATTTTTGCCGACTTATATTAAAGGGACGTAATTCCCACAACTCTGTCAAAGGGAAACAATCTGACCGCGAACAATATCAATAAGTATATGTAGTTATATGACTCTTTACAATGCTTTCTTCACTAACTGTTTTAAAAATATAATAGTAGTAGTAATAGTCCCCTTCAGTCATAACTGACTATTTTAATGCGCCCTAAGGTGATACACCACAGCTGTTTTTTTCCTGGTGTTCCTCTCGCCGTGTATAAGTATTTGATTTTAAAAATTTATTCCCAGTGGTTTATATTTTCACACATCTATGAGTGAGAATGTATTAGCAATGAATCATAGATGCGTACCGCTTTTGCCTGCTTCGGTGCCTTCTAACAGCATTACATGGGGATTTTATATAATTAATTGCTCACACGGGGCAATGGAATTTAGACCAGAAAGTTTATGCGAAACAGAATCAGCATTTTAACGATCTTGTCAGGCTGGATAAAACCAGCAGTGAAGAGCCAGTTTTGTAATTACTACAATGTTGACGCGAGTTCCATTCCCAGTGCAGAAAGTGCACTAAATACAAAAAATAGAAAAAGAGGAAGACACTTTTGGGAACCATGACCCAATTGGGACAGGTTCCACCATTTTCCCCTGTTTTAGAGTATCAAGAAGATGAACGGAGGAAATGCATGTCTGAATGGGAAACTTTTCTGATGATCAAATTACCTTTTCTTCTGTTGTAATGTTCTGTATAGAGATTCCCATTACTTTAATTATTCGTCTATTTATCCATCTATTAATTAAGCCTTCTATCTGACAGTCTGTCCATAAGGATCGGTCGGTTTTGGTATCTGCTCAACATATGCGGAACGGAGAAAGCGCATATGGCCGACACCAGTACCATTCGTGGAAAAGCTCTGCGGACGTCCAAATAGCCTCAAACTGACTACTGCTTTCTTTGAAAACATTTAAGTTTACGTATGAAAGTGTACGAAGAAGAAGAAGTAGTATTCGTCTGTATTGTATATTCATCCATCCATTTTTACATGTATATTAATGTTTTCTCTAGATATCACTATATTTAACGTGCGTTGTTTTATTACAGACAGCTTTTCTTAACAGCTAGATCCTTGAATTCTGAACACTTATCTATACAATTTACTTGAGTGGTAACAAAAATGAGTCGTTTTAAGTCTCCCTAAAACAAAGGACGAAGAAATGGCCAATGTTTCGACTGCAACGTCTTCGTCTGGGGACAAACAAACGTAAGCAGGAGAGAAAAGAAATAGATGACTAATCAAAATGCGTAACACGTAAGGTTAAAAACAAGTTGTAGGGAATACTTTTACTGTTGTTACCAAATGCTCTAGAAAGAAAAACATTTTTTTCTCCATGTATTCCATTGAGTACCTCATTAGCTAAGTGGTTCGAACGTTTTTCTTTCTTGTCGCGAGTATAGAAAAATAAAGAATGTCTGAGTGTAGACAGACTATGAATTATGTAATGTGAAAGTAGAGACAATAGAGTCACTAATGAAATTATGGGGAGAGATATCACTTCTGGAGGATAGTGAGGTTACTTCTCCATCATACCGCGACTTTGTTTTATATGGGACAATCTCTCACCCGTCCTCTCTGGGCTAATTAGAATAATCTAAGTCAGTAAGGCCATACAACACAACATCAAGTGACAGTTAGAAGAGAAGAGATCCTGAACGTTCTTCTCTCTCGACACCGTTGCCAGGTTCCGGTTGCATCACTCTTCAGTCTACTTCTTCTTCTTGGATTCTTAGCCCCCTGTCTGACAAATCAGTGGGTGGCAATGACGAATAATGGCGCCTTGTAGGACAGCAACAAATGTAATCCAGTTTGCTAGGTCGGTATCCACCCTTCGTGCCGTGTCTCAACACTAGTTCATGCTTTACATCTCGGTCTCAACAGTTCTCCGCCGGGTTGTCTTTGGTCTGCCTCTCTTTCGCCTTCCTTCTGGGATCATTATCATGGCAGTTCTTGTAATGGACGCTTCAGTCTAGTCAGCTGTAAATGTTTACCATGCTCTTGAGTTACGGAAGGCAAAGGCAGCGATGAAGGGAACCGGTCACCCCATCTTTTAAGACTGGACCTAGTATGATACATTCTCTTACATTTCACTCCCATACGGTAGTTTCTGCTTTGGATTACCTTTAATGTTATACATTCTGTTATAAAAAGTAAAAGTGGAGGGCCAGTCTATACATTTGTAAACGATATGAAGAATTACTTATCAATGATAGCTTGCCGTCCAATTTTATTCTATACAACATAGCAAGAAAATCGTATTTTCTGTATTTTAGGCTATTGGAACCAACAAACAAACAAATATATATCCACAAAACCTATGTTTTTAACTTACTTATTTCATGATTTTAATACTGGGGGTGGGGGGGGGGGGGTAGTGGCGAAGAGGTATGGCGTCCGCCTCGAGTTATAAAGGTATCGGGTTCGATTCCCAGTAGAGGAAATATAATTCATGGCAACATTTTACAGAACCAGTGGGGCTGACGAATTCATACATCCCCTGGTTTCCTGGGTAGTGAGATCGGATGCCTAGCTTTCTCGGATCAGGACGAAAAAATAGGAGGTCCCGTGTGCAAATTGCGCACATTAAAAATCCCACGGCAGTTGGAAATCGTAAAGAGTAGACCTATAAGGCCACTGCCCTGGCAAAATTTAAAAAATTAGAAACCTGCCCACCACAAAAATATTTATAGAATGTGTGATTCTTATATACAAACATTGGAATTCTCACCGGTTCTTCGGAGTTCGTGCAATGTGCTGAGATCCTCCTTGTGTGATATAAGGAGGAGATCGGAGAACAGATGAAGATAGTCCTTAAAACCAAAATCAAATCAAGACTCCTGGTTGAGCCACAAATGGATGAGGTCCAAGTGTAGCTTCAGAGCAAACCAAAGTACCCAAGACCTTATCATTAAACTCAGGCAGCCGAGTGAATGTTCCTAGAGCATAAAAGTGAGATGCGTCTTTGTTTCTTGGATCTGAGAAAGGCGATTGACAATGTCCTTTGGGGCAAACTCTGGAGCTGCTTGGCTTTATTCTATGGAACAGAATGTAAGGAAAATGTGTTTTCTGCTTTTTAGGCAATTGGTACCAACATAAAAGTTGTCCCTAAAAAATATTTTTTTGTTCATTTACTTGATTTATGATTTTAAGTCATAACTAAATATTAATTATTAGAAGCCGTTGTCGTCTACGTTGAATGAAGTTCATCTTTGAAAAATAAAAAAATATATTTTAATAAGTTTAGACACCAAATGTAAGATTCATAAGAGGGACCGAAGACGCAGCAACAGTGATAAATGCAGTCAGTGACCCATAGCTTGACTGCTTGCGCCAGGGTCAGCGAACCAGAGCTGTCAAAGACCTTACTCCACCTCCAAGTAGTAATCCTGGAAACAGTCGTCATCACCGCAGTCTGGCTGAGAGAGTAGGGATCAAAGAGGGAAGGCTAACCCGGTCCCAAAAATTGACATGCTGAAACCGGATGTGTCGGGCAGATAGGCGCAAATATCGCAGCTTTGCTGTAAACGGCGACACAACGTAACAAACGTCCTTTTCAAGACAAACGCAGAAGAAGAAGGAGAAGAAGAAGAAAAATTCATAAGAAAGTTGGTCATTACTAGTGCTGTGTTTAATACAAAATACTCGCTGACTGGGTGTGGCAGAGATTATGTTATCGATTTCATATATCTTTCTTTTTGTCTTTATTTTCTTCTTTTACGTCTCATCACCCACGCCCGTCGGGACTTAACTCTCCCATTCAAACCTTTGTCATTCTTTTCTAAGTTAGCAAGCATTTAATTGCATTTTCTTTGATGTAGGTTTACGAGCAGCCATAATGACTAACGCGAGTCGGTTTCACGTTAATTTTAAACGCCAGAGATCGAATCGTGTTAACTCGTTCTAGACAAGTGATATAAGAGATTTGAGATGAAAGACATTGATCGCTGGGAACGGCCGTATGAAGCAGAATGTGTGAAACACACTGGAAGTTTTATTGCCGAGGTCTGATCAGATCGAGAGGAGTTAATGTAGGTGTTAAGTCTGTTTTCGGTTTCTGGGTGAGAAATCTCTCTGATTGGTAGAATGAGATAGGAAATATGTAAATCTGGACGTAGGTGCTACACCTGGCAAATTGAGTCTGTTTCGGGTTAGAGACGTAATATCCTCTTTGATTTCGGAGAGATATATACGCTGGGAAATCTAACTCAAATTCATTCAGTATTTCTCAGCCAGAAAGACTAGAATCGTCTAGCTTTCGATTCCTAAAATCTCTGTTAATAGAAGTATCATTTAGTTGGTCGATTGGAGACAGTTTTTCTTTCTGCGCTTAAAGGTGAAATATATATATCTAGTAGTGTTGAGTGTTTTAAGTGGTGACTCGCCTATTTCATTTCACAAGATTACAGTGTAGAGTGATTAATGATAAGTCAGTTATATTTTCTCTAAGTACCGTGTTACAGTGGATAGCAAAATAAATTATATTTCTATCTAAAACTCATTCGGCTATTAATAAATTTAATTAAATTGCTAGTAACCAGTCAGAGAATATTTTAACTAACTATTAAACGCACTGATTCATCATTGAGTATTGACAAAATATATTTAAATATATTTTTTATTCATGATGATTGATTTTTTTTAATGACTAGAATTTATTTCACGGAAGTTTTAAACGATGAGACAAGCTCTAAGCTCATAGTTTCTGATAAGTTAAATAACCGAAGTGAATAATATTATATTTTACGCGAGGGTAGGATAGGATGTGTGTATAATATTAGTGTTGAGTATTTATGTTTTTTCTTCTTCCTTTTATACAGCATTTTGGGTCAAGCCCTAAACCTATCAGCGGTTTTATTCAGTACTTATGAGAATAAAACACAGAAGAAACATTTTATGTCTTAAAATAAGTGGAGTTACAAGTTACAACCTGTCTGGCATTTGGGTCTGCACCCAGAAAGAAACAGAGTACCCATATTTTTCCACGAACTTTAAGACTAAATGAAGTAACTAGGCCTATCGAGCCAGATTATAATTCTTCCCAATAATCTCAAGTACACTCAGCCCCTGTGGCGAAAAATATTATAACCAATAACATTTTCCAACGTTTTGATTAATGGTGGTGTGACAATCAATTGTTTATACGGAGTGAAGTACCAACCTGATATTTCCTAAAGTACTGGAAACCTCAAGATTCTGACACTGTGAGCTTTGTGGAATCTCTTACGTGAACTAATTTTTTTCCTAGTGACATAAGCAGTAATCCAAATAATAATAACCAAGGAGACGCTCCCCGGAACAGTGGATTTGATTCTGTCTTTTGAGGAGCTGGGGTTCTCTTGGCGAAAAATAACGGGCGCTGCTGTATGTGTGTGTGTCCCAAAGATTGTTCCAGAAAGGAAAAAATCCAGTCTGTAAGTAGCAAGATTGTCAGTGGCTACTGTTGTATGAATAGAATGACAGCAGGAATGAGTGACTCTGTTATTGTATAACAAATTTCACCCACTTTGTATTTCTTATATGCTAGTTGTGTATCTAATGATGTTTTCCTCTTAAAATAGATTAATATATCAACTCTGTTCTTAACGGTAGAGGGAAATCCTACACCATAACGGATAAATCTGTGACTCTTTGGGGGCTATCACTTTTCTTCTAACAGGATCGTGGGCTAAACAGAGAGGGAAATGATTACACCTAAGAGTCTATTATTCTGTTAGTAATTCTTTAACCTATGTGTATTTTTTGTATTGATTTGATAGTCTAAAGTTATTTATTATGTTATGAAATTCTTATGATAATAAAATTTACATAAATTTATTCTAGTGTGTCGGTCAGCTTGTTCCCAAATATCGATATTCCATTGTTATAATTTTCATGTCTGTGCGTCTAACTGTTGTCACCTATGTGTGTGGGTATGTGAGTGGAGATATATATATATATATATATATATATATATATATATATATATATATATATTATATATATATATATATATATATATATATATATATATATATATATATATATTATATTAGACTGTCTGACTCATCTAGATCTGTTGTAGAGATAGGTTGAAAGAGAGAGAGGCTTTTCTCGATTTCAAGGACAGAATCTATTATTTTCCACCATCTCACTCGTGAAAAGCTATTTTCTTTACGTTACCTCTCACTGAGCTATCACCTGTTCTAATCTATTCAGAAGGGACCAATCTATGTCTTAATTCCCCTATCGCAAATCTACGACACTGGGATACTTTTTAGACTGAGAACCGGATTTTGCAGACTGTTATACCATGTGTTCAACACATTGAACACATAAATATGTACCTATGCGGGGAGGACAAACAAACAAACAAATAAACAAACAAACAAACAGTAGAACATGGGTTCCAACTTTGTTGCCTCCATGAAATAAGAAGAGAGGCAGCATGACCTTCTCAAATCCAATACAGTTGAGGGACAAACTGTATGGTGACGAGAGAAGACTGAGACAGACTGCCAGTTGAGGGACAAACTGTATGGTGACGAGAGAAGCCTGAGACGGACTGCCAGTTGAGGGACAAACTGTATGGTGACGAGAGAAGCCTGAGACGGACTGCCAGTTGAGGGACAAACTGTATGGTGACGAGAGAAGCCTGAGACGGACTGCCAGTTGAGGGTCAAACTGTATGGTGACGAGAGAAGCCTGAGACGGACTGCCAGTTGAGGGACAAACTGAATGGTGACGAGAGAAGCCTGAGACGGACTGCCAGTTGAGGGAAAAACTGTATGGTGACGAGAGAAGCCTGAGACAGACTGCCAGTTGAGGGACAAACTGTATGGTGACGAGAGAAGCCTGAGACAGACTGCCAGTTGAGGGACAAACTGTATGGTGACGAGAGAAGCCTGAGACAGACTGCCAGTTGAGGAACAAACTGTATGGTGACGAGAGAAGCCTGAGACAGACTGCCAGTTGAGGGACAAACTGTATGGTGACGAGAGAAGCCTGAGACAGACTTCCAGCTGTATAAGTGAGACAGATGTGCTTATTTGAGAGAGTACGAAGAAGAAGTGGAAGCTAGTATAGTAGTTTCAAGAAAGACATTGATCTAATCGGCACATCACCATTCACCATCTGTATAATAATAATAATAGTGAAGACAATGTTAATAGCAATCACAACCACTGTGATGGTGGTAATATGACTGTTACCAACAGATTACTGGTGGCAATGTATGTAGTTATTATAATATTTATTTGTCTGAGGGAAAGTATTTGTTTTTAGAATCAGGATGCTTTCCTGGCCAAAGATATATCACCCATGATTGATTGATACTTTTGTTATATGGGTTATCTCCCCTGGATATCGAATTTGGCGTATGAATCCAGATTTTGTTGGTTTGTTCCTTGTTGGGCCAGAAACAGATTGTTCTTGCTTAGGTTTATGCAGGAATGTTTATGGTCCGAGTCTATGTTTACTCCGTGTCTATTTTAGACGATTCGGTCTTATATCGTGATATCTTTGTATGTCTAAGTGGGACTATTTTTCCTTGTACTGAACTTTGGGGTCAGGGAGTTTCTGCGCATGCGAAGACGAAAAAGGGTCTTCCGTGATGATGGACCCTGGTGAATGCCATGTCTGAGACCAGTCCGAAGTTTGTTGATATCTGTGATCTATTATGGGGAAGAAGATAGTTTCTGATATGATTATTAAGTCTATGAGTTCCCCAGTGTTTATTCTGTAACGCCAGGAGAGGGCGTATGTGTTCTGCTAGTGTATTTCCCATGCCCAGGTAAAAGAACTTTTTTGCTGAACTTTTACCTTGCTAGGCTTAGATGGGCAGACGTCTACATGATGATTATCTATATCAATATGTCGGGATGACATGTTACCTAGCAGCACTGAATATGATTGTATGCAGCAGTTATGATGAAAGAATATGCTGATTCTTGTAGAAACATTTGTGTTCATGAACAAAGCCTTTATTGAAGCTTTACTATACATCTGTATAGTGAGTAATGCTCATTGGAACCAGAAGCCATTTTGGATCCTATTTTTTGTCGATCATCGATCAGAGAACAGGGATGCCCTTATTATCAGGTGATGATTAAGAGATCACAGTTATAAAGAAAACCCAATACTGGTCTTCAGAAATATTTGCTGTACTTTACCTAAAGGAATCTTCGCTAGAAAAGAGGTTCTGTCTAGGAGTCATGCTTGAACATTATTTATTAACTGACATGATCGGTCAGTAAGGCCTGATGATTATATTTATAAACAGTGGAAATCTAAGTGCTTGTCTACGGACGTTCCATTGTAATGTTCTTCAACATGAATGCCAACTTAAGATTGTAGACCATTGATCAACAGTATGATGATATATGTCGACCTGTTTTCCTGTAACTATACTCGTACTGTCCAAGTGTGTGCGTCCAATTAAACAGTATGAAACGACCCCAGTAGTCTGCATCATTAACTTCTAACTACGTGTGAGTGAGTGTTTGATCTTCTAGTCAACTCTTCAGAACAATCCATGCATTCGCGTATTGACACTCACATTAACACTCATGGTCAACATTACATCCTTGTCGGGGCCTCATTACGTTTTGGGACAAGGTGACCTGTATGCCCAACACTGTGCCGGTTTTGAGTTGACCATTTACACCAATACCAGCTTTATTAACGTGGTGACCCATTTAAAGAACATTGTGACTGGACGAGCTATATCACAGAAAAGCACTTATCAATGTGGACCTTATCAATGACTATTGTGTCACTTTAGCTGGCCGAAATGTCACTGACGGTGTTTTTGTCATTGAGGTGTTTACATACTTGTGTCGAGGCACGCTGCTTTCTACCTATACATAAGTTCTTTGGTTGTATAAGAACGCAACTTATAGTCAAATGAGAATCAGGGAGAGAGAGAGAGAGAAAGAGAGAGAGAGAACACTGACTGAACTCTTAGTGCACCATCATCTCTTTGTGTTCCTTGCAGCGCACGGAGCCACCTCAAAAGGTTCTTTTGCAGGAAATCTGCACCAAACACTAATAATATCTTGCAGCAGCAGTTTCTGTGGCAATATGTTTTACGTGGTGAGGTTGCCAGCCTACAGTGCAGAAGATTATATATTAGTCACAGTGTACGACATTCAGCGTTCATATATTCTCAACCTTTCCTTCTAATTACGTTGTACTCGTTTTTATTTTTCATGTTATTTACTTAGTTCTCATTTTCTTTTCTTAATGTTTTTTGAGCGCCTGTCCCTGACAAAGGCATTGTGACCGCAACGTAAGTTCTTTCTCGTCTTTTATCCTAGTAAGAGGTATTACCTTTTATTTATTTGTGTTTTCTCCTTCCACTCCACCGTGTATTTACTCTAGCTTTACCAAAGTCTAAATACGACTGTTGGCTACTCTGGCAGCCAAAGTAATATCCCCGTTCTGTACAGCCATGTCTTCTTGTTACCTATCATTTCTGTCTCCAAACTTTTTTCCCATGTTTTATTTATATATTTCTTTTTTGGGTCTTCCTCTATCTCTCCTAACATAATAACTCCAATACAAGGACTACCTTGTAATGTTATCAACCGGTTTTTTTTCAGTATGTTTCGTATTCATCACCACCATCTTATTCTCATCTTCTGCGGTGTGGCAAAGAATATTATGAAAATAGATTTCATACATCTACATTTTTCTTCCACCTGTCTTTCAGCGGCTTCCTTATGAGCCATGCACGGTTTGTTAACGTAAAACCCTCCTACACTCAGAAATCTGTCTCTTTCTTAATTTAGCACGCCTATTTTCTTTTCTTTTCTCTATTTGCCTTAGAAATGTTTACCAACAGACCTATTTGTTAAACTCAAAACCCATCACTTCTCTGTATATGTTAAACTCTTAATTTGGCCACGCACATTTTATTTTCTCTATGTCGTATAAACTACGAGGAATGTTTGCAATCAGACAGGTAAACGGAACGCGTAGAGAGGTTACGGGATGGTGGATTTGTAGAGAAGGGGGAGATAAGCTAAATGAAGAAAAACCAAGGAGGCGATAAGTTGAAACGTATTTTTCGGTAGAAATTGGTCAGGAGGACTTAATCTGAAACCAAGGGCAGATAATCACAGTTACTCCCCTTGAATCCGTTCGTTTGGAAGGTGAGAATTGCCAGATAAAAGGACGGGTTAATCTCGATTGCCTGAGTCTGCAAGCGGTAAAAGTGTGAATTTACCTCTGATTCGCAGATCGACCGAAGAAAAGCCCAAAATCTGAGCGAAGGCGTTAAAAGTAACAAGTCTGAGCGAAGTTCTGCAAATTTAATATATATATTCTCCAGCTTTTAAAACCCATTATTCAGTACCCATAGATTTTTCCAGAACCTACTAGCTTCGATTTTCTAGACCATTGTTATAGTGGATTTCTTAATATTTTCGATTTGGAGTAGTTCAATTTCTGTGTTTGCGGTAAATATTATAATAGAAGTTTGAGTCGTTTAATTGTTAAGTCCGTCATTTTATTTCACTTTCTGTGTAGAGTGATTTAATGGCTAAGTCCATCATTTTATTTCACTAGGATTTTTTTCTTTTGTGCTAATTGACTAGCGAACTAAATATAATCTATAGCTAAATTGTTCCGGCTGTAGCGTTAATCTAACTAACTGATTTAACCAGTAAAAGATATTTAATCGACTAGTAAATGCACTGTTCATTATGAGTACTGACGAAATATATATTTATTTCTAATTCATGATGATTAATTTTGTAAATGACTAGAATTTATTTCACGGGAGTTTTTAAACGATAAGACAAGCTCTAAGCTTATAGTTTCTAATTTAAGTTAAATAACCGAAGTGGATAAATATATTATATTTTACGCGGGTTAAGGATAGGATTGAGAATACTATATTATGGTTAAGTATTTGTATTTTTTCTCCTTTACACAGTACTGGGTCAAACCCAAAATCTACCAGCGGCTTCCATATAAATCTGAGAATAACCATATAAAGAACATTTTTTACTTAGTATCTGGGTCTTCAAGGTAAACCTGTCTGGGGTTGTGTTTACACCCAGAAAGAGACAGAGTACCAACCCAAAGAACATTAAGAGTGACTTTGTAACTGGGCCTATAGATCCAGATTTTTTTTCCCCAAATTTCATTTACATTCAGCCCGTTGTGGCGACATAACAAACATTAACATTTTCCCGACGTTTGACCATTAGTGGTGTGACAAGGCATTTTTATACCGAGAGAAGTTACGGACCTGACATTCTTATGTACTGGAGATCTCAAGCTACTGACACTGTGAGCACTGTTAAATTTCTACCTGGACTAATTAATGTGACATAAACAGAAATCCTAAATAAAAGTAACAAAGTGAACGTTCCCCGGAGAAGTGGATTTAATCTGTCTTTGAGGAGCTGGGATTTTCTTTGCCAAAATAACACTGGATTTGCTGTGTGCATGTGTCCTAAAGATTGCTCCAGAAGGTGCAAATCAAGTATTAGGTAAGAACGAATGAACGTGGCCACGGTTGTAGGAAAAGAAAGAAAGCAGGAATGAGTAAGTCTTTTATTGTATAATCTTTATACTCACATTGTATATTTCTTACTGTTTTTTTTTTTTTTTGCTAATACTGTTCAATTTCAGAATAGAATAACGTAAATACTCTGGTCTTTACAGTTTAGTCAAAGTCTATACCATAGTGCTAACCTTTTTACATTTTGGGGGTTAATTAACTTCTCTTTGTGGGATCTTGTCTCAACAGGGGGAGATAATACTTATGGATCTATTTCTTTATTAATTCTGTACACCTACGATGTTTTTTTTATATTCGATATATGATAATATATATGTTGTGAAGTTTTTCTTTATGGTAAATAAAATTTACAAAAACTGTATTTTCTGTGTTGGTCAGCTCGTCCCAACATCCACATTCCATTAGTATAGTTTTCACTTTTGTGCATCTAACTGTCGTCACTTATCTGTGTGTGTGTATGTGAGTGGTGCATATATATATATATATATATATATATATATGTATATATATATATATATATATATATATATATATATGTTACCTTATACTTATTGAAGGCTATTGGGTAACGAGTATATTAATGTGCTGCACTGGTCTTGTAAGATATTTTGATATAATAGACAACAGTCTCAACAGTAACGTACGGAATGGCCAACTTGAATGATCTTGATCAACAGCTTGTTGTACGTTTTATCACATTTAATATGTCACAATACAACATAAGTGTACTTCACTTCTTTTGAGAGCATATGATGATATGACGTTACACTAGTAATACAAATGTGATCAGTAGCAGCCATAAGCAATAATGTCGTTGTGCCGGTTTAAAGTCAGAATGTCTATGTATCGTCTACAACGCCTTCATGCTTTACAAATCCATATTGATTCAAATCACTTACTGTCCATCTCCTTAAGCCACACATAATCAGGCACACATTCTTAATGAATTGAGTCAATTATCCTGACTCTGAAATATTTTATAACAATAAACACTGGTCTGTCGCTCTCACATAAAAATCCATACACTTCGAAAAAACACCAGCCAGACACAACTGTCCTAACCATCACCTTCGTTCCCCCCGCAGAAGACCCGGTCCACGTCATACACTAAATACCTGTGTCACACACATACCACAACTCGCACGCTTTTACAATCGGAGCGTATTTGCGTTCTGCTCCATTGCGCACAGCGATGAATTACCAGCCTGTGAGCAAAGTGATAGGTAACACTTTTACCCCGCCCCCCCAGCGAAAACTGAAAGTTTTCCATATAGGAAGTCATTTTTAGAAAATGCGAGAAGTTACCGTCCAGTCTATGTCATATCTGAGCAACAGTCTATGGAATGTAGTCAGCATCATGGAAAAATGAGAAAAATCAATGAAAATGTGAAGAAATATGATAGTGAAATTGTGAAGTTTTGGAAAATGAAATATCTGAATGCATTTAATTAAAAGATGAATGAAATGAAAGATCTAACTAATTAAATAGTATTAAGTAAGTATAATAATTACGTTAATGTAAATGTCCACATGATCGTGTGTGTGCTGTCTGTAGCATTGTGTAAAACTAATTAACTATAGTTACTGAGTGTCTTCAATGATAGGTTCTTCTTTCATTAGTGTGAAAGCTTACTATTTGCAATTTTAGCACTTTAGAGTCCCATAACTGGTTTAAGTAATAACAAAAAAAAAAATGTTCAAATGGCGAAGTTCTCCATAGGCGTATCGAATCGATTGTTTCTTGTGTGAGATTTCTTTTCATATGTTGCCTCTTGAGTGTCACAGTCTCTGAGCCCCAATATTTGAAGTTCGTTTGCTGGAATAGGACATATGATCTTTTTAAAGTTCTGCATCCCAGTCATTTTGTGAAGGATTGCCATTAAGATATGACAAAGAGCCTTATACTGTTTACTTGAGATACTGTTTGATTTGGTTCCTTTACCGCATACGTCATGACTGTCCGGAAATCAGATCTTATGTACTGTTCATGGAACTTGATGTAGTGTGAAACGATTTGAATGTATCCACACAAAACGTCTCTTATCTTGTCTTCAAATGACTTGAGTTGTTTCTCTTGATAACGATGGTAATATGTATCTGGTTATGGATATTGTCAAGATAGCGTTTTTAAGTTATCGAGGTATCTGTAGACTATCAGCAGTGTACCTTTGTCAATGGGTCGCAGCAATGTCATATCCTTGAGAATCGGGCAGGTCTGTCTGTGTACATCTCGACAGAACATCTGCAAGCACATTGGACTTGCCCTCAATAGGTCGAATGATATAGTCATATATTTGCAAATTAATTGCATAACGTGCGACTCGTGCGTTTTTCATGTTGGATTTTTGAAGGAACGACAGGGCCTTCTGGTCTGTCTCAATGATGAAACGAGAACCAAGAAGGAAACGCTGAAGCTTTGTGACAGCCCATATGATCGCGAGAAGCTCGCGCTCAATAATTGGATATCTGGTTTCTGTCTTTGTGAGCTTCCTCGACACATACATCACTGGATGAAGCATTCCATCTACTTCTTGCATCAAGGAGCCACCAATACCGTACATCGAAGCGTCTGTCCTGAGAATAAATGGGAGATGAGGATCAGGGAGTTTTAAAATTGGTGCACATGAAAAGTAATGCTTTAAATGGACTAGAGCTATGTTGCAGGCCTCCGTCCAGACAATTCTATTAGGGGAGCCTTTCGTAGTTAACTCAGACAGGACTGACGTAACTGAAGATAAATGAGGCATAAATTTATTATAGAACTGTATAAGGCCGAGAAGACTCCGCACCTGCTTCTTAGTCTTAGGAATTGATAGGTTAAGAATCTTCGAGATAGTTTTATCCTCAGTTTTCAGAAATCCATGGCCCACTCTGTGACCTAAGAAAGAAATTTCTTTGAAACCTATTTGAACTTTCGAAGGATTCGCTGTCAGATTATTAGAGCGAAGAATTTCGAGAAGAGATTTCAATCCAGAAACATGTTCGTCTCGAGAGTTGTGGAACAAACAAATGTCATCTATATAGGAGATGATATCAGACCTATGAGAAAATAGTTTCCTCATCATCCGAACGAAAGTCGCTGGTGCGTTTACCAAGCCAAAGCACATGAAATTATACTGAAAGAGACCCTTAGGGGTAGCAAAAGCAGTGAAAGGTTTTGCGTTTTCCGTGAGAGGTATTTGCCAATAACCCTTGGCTAAGTCAAATTTGCTAAAGTAGGTTGCTTTAGAAAGTTTTGACAGTAATTCGTCGAGAACTGGCATTGGCTCTGCGTCAGACTCGGTTATGGAATTGAGTTTACGAAAATCCATGCATAATCTGATATTATTATCCTTCTTCTTGACTATAACCATTGGGAAAGAATAAGCAGACTCTGATGGTGCAATAATGTTAAGCTGTAACATTTGACCTAATTCTTTTTCAATCTGATCCTGAAAGTGGATAGGGATAGGGTAAGGCTTTAATTTAATAGGTTTGTGATCTGTGAGTCTAATATCGTGAGTGATTATAGACGTTCGGCCTGGAATATTAGACAGAACTTGCTGATATGATTCTAGAATAGAAAGAATTTGAGATTGTTGTTCGTTGGATAGATCCGGACAAATAGATACATTTACCCATGATTCTGTCGGATAAAGAGACATGACAGGAAGTTGCAAAGGTACATCATGAAAAGAAGTGGGTTCTTCTTGAATCACTGACAATGAAGAGTAAGATGAAGGATGATCAGTGATTACTTCATTAACAGCATCTAAGATAGGTTTGAGATATTCAGGTCTATCATGGAATTGTTTGAGCATGTTGATGTGAAAGGTTTTATTCTTGCCTTTCACGTCAAGAATGTAATCAACATCTGTCAATTTTGAAATAATTTCATATGGACCACTCCACGAAATGAGAAGGCTATTCTCTCTCGTTGGTAGCAGGACGTAAGCTTTGTCTCCAGGAAGTAATTTCCTTAACTTTTTCCAACGGTTTTGAAGAGATCTAGCTTTTTCTTTTGCCTTTTCAGATGAATCAGTCGCTATTTTCCAAGCGTCTATAAGTGTCTTTCGTAGATTCACCACATACTCATAGGATGACTGGCATTCCTGAGTCATCTCCGAACCTGTAAGTAATTGTTTTATTATCGACATGGGTCCTCGTGGTGGAGCACCATACATGAGCTCAAAAGGCGAGAACCCAGTGTGTTCGTTTGGGACTTCCCGATAAGCGAACAGCACTGCTGGGAGCACTCTATCCCAGTCTTGTGGATACGTCGTGGTAACTTTCCCCAGTATTTGTTTCAGCGTTTTATTTAAACGTTCTATCATGCCATTTGACATAGGATGATAAACAGAGCTAAGAGATCTATCAATATTGCATAGTTTCATGACATGCGACATGACATCTGACACAAACTGTGTTCCCCTATCTGATAAAATATTGTCAGGGAACCCCACTCTCGTAAAAATGAGGAATAGTGCATCAGCTACATCGGTGGTAGCAATGTGTTTAAGAGGTATTGCCTCCGGCCACCTGGTGCACATATCAATACAGGTGAGGACATATCTATGACCTCTGGCTGACGGAACTGACAGTGGACCTATTAAGTCTATGGCCATTTTTTCGAATGGTCGCACCGAAATATCCGCAGCCTGAATAGGTGCATTATGGTAAGCACCCTTTGTAGCCACTTGTTGGCATGTCTTGCACGAACGACAAAATAATTTGACATCCCTGACTACTCCAGGCCAATAAAAATGCTGTAAGACTCTATATTTCGTCCTAGCAAAGCCCATGTGGCCTGCACAGTTTGTATCATGCGCATGTCTGAGAATGTAAGGTCGAATATTGGTTGGTACCATAATTTGCTGCTGTACCGATGTAGCATCTCTAGCATTACGAATTAATATGTCATTTTTAATTGTATACCAAGGTTGTGACCTTTCCGAGCAACCGACATCATCTGATTTTACCAATTTGAAAAATCTTTTTAAAGAATTGTCATTATTTTGCATATCAATAAATGATGTCTTCGTTAACATCGGTATAAGATGTTGATCTTCCTCCTTGTCATGACTGTTAGTCATTTCTTCTTCCTCTTGAGCCTGTGCCTGTGCTCTTGTAACGACCATATTAGCGAGTAGTATATGCTGACGTTCCCAGATTTCTATATCTTGGAGTGAACACGCTTTTATACCCACAATATTGCCCATGATTATGTCAGCAATTGGTTCCTGTAATAAACAAGCTTTCACTTGACCTGAGAAAAATGGAGTATCAATGTGCACAATGGCCACAGGATAGAATTCCACCGTGCCTCCAAATAGGACACATTTTACATTCTCCCCGGTGCAGCAAGATGGGTCTACCAACGATTTGCGTACTCCAACAGTTGTGCAACCTGTATCACGCAAGACTGAAACTAGGTGATTATTTAAAAAACCCTGTGAAACATTAGCGAGCCTTTCCCATCATGCGAGGCTAATGCAGGTAACAACGCGGGCACAGGATGACCGCAGGAAAGTCTGGAGACCACATCTGGCTGAAACAGAGTGCTGCATTCTGAACAATTTGATGGATTAAATAAATCAGCTGCACACGCATTTGCAATATTTGTGTTTTCCCCATTGGGATTAACTGCTCCTGTGTTACTACTCGTATTATGATTCCAGTTCGAGTTTTTTCGATCCATGCTCCGAGAGCGATTAAAGTTGTTATTACCCCGGTAATAATTCCGACTCTCTCTACCATTCTGAGGATTATTAGAATGCTGAGGACACGTACAACCTGGACAGTGTTGAGATGGAGGAGAGTTTTGGTTGTTCTTTGTATAATAGGATCTGTCTCCTCTGTTCATGTAGGTATTATCAGATCTACGCCATCCTCTGTTAGATTGAAAGTAACCCTGTGATGGTCTATTTCCATCAAAATATCGTTGGGAGTTTCTCTGATATTGATAAGGTTGATTGCCAAAATTGTACCGTCCTCGGAAAGATCCACTATTTCGGTCATTATTCCTGCCAAAATTTCGATCCATACTTTGCGATCGAGCTCTAGGGTTGTTTATCTGCACTGAATGAGCTGATGCAACAGGTAATGCCTCTTTAATAGTAGAGTTGTTCACACTCTTCCCTGGGTGTGCCGTCATAAACTGGCGCCCTAACAACTCAAGGGATTGTAACGATTCTGGCTTCCGTTCATGTAAATAGGCCAAAAAATCAGGGCTAATGGAAGAAAGTACTTTGTCTCTCAAAATAAGGTCCATCAAGTCCTCATATGTATGTTTGATTTTAGCCAACTCAATCCAACGATTGAAGCATAACTTTATAGTTGAAATAAACTCACTGAAGTCCTTGTTGCTTTCGGGTGTGAGTTTTTTTAAATCTTAGCCTGTATCCATTCTCGTCTAATTGATACTTTCTTAAAAGTAATGTTTTAGCTGCCTCATAAGATTTTATGTTTTCCTCATCCATTGTTGACACAGCTGTCAACGCTTCACCTGTCAGTAATGACATTAAATGTATCACCCATGATGATTTTTCCAGTTTGTATTCCTCACACACTGTCTGGAATCTGTTTAGGAAGCACGAAATGTCGTCTATATTTTGATTAAATTTAGGTAAGTGAAGTTTAAATGATGAAGCATGTTCTCTCTTGACCGAACCTGCCCCTTCTTGATTACTCTGTTTATTACTAGCTTCCAATTTGAGTCTCTCCAACTCTACAGAAGCCATTTTTTCTTCATGCAGAAATTGGGCTTTCTTAGCCTCTAAATCTATCTCATCTTGTCTTTTCTTTTCTGCCATTTCATCTTGTCTTTTCTTTTCTTCAAATTCTTCTTGTCTTTTCTTTTCTGCTATTTTTTCTAACTGAATTCGTTCATCTTTTTCGATCTCTCTCATTCTTGCTTTCTCATCCCTCTCCAGTTTCTTTTCTTCTCTTTCCAGTTGCTCCATGGCAAACTCTTTAAGCTCCTGGCCTTGCATTCCCATCTCTTTACCTAGCTGGATAAAATGCTCCAGACTAGACATTATGTAAGTTTAAGTATATATATATATATATATATATAAGTTACTTAGTCTGAATATGAATATGGGTACTGATGAGCGATAAGCAGCACCAATGCCAATTCGTTAAAATTCAGTACTCTGCAAATGTGACTTAGCAAGTAATCAATGCAAACAAAAAAATTAGTGTCGTACACTATAAGACAGAACACGTAGTACAATAGTGTAGCAACAGAAGAAAATACTAAGGTGTAGAAAAAAAGGATAATGTTTGAAATATATGCTTACACTATAAGGTTAGACTAGACAAGACGAATTTACAACAAAAATCCATATATCAACATAATAATAGCTAGAGAAGACCAACAATAAACGTACAAAAATGCAGAAAAACTGAATTAAAAAAAAACTGACAAATACAAACAACAGTGAAAAAATAGGACAGCACGTCTATAACATAAAGTAAATATAGTATATTCACAAAGAGCGCTTTCCACACAGCATTTTGAGCCGGGCCTCTTTGAGAAAATATTACATAAATTTCCCTACTGACACCCTTGATTGCAGACCCGTCCGAAGATGAGATGTAATTCTGCTTATCAAGGTCCCACAAACCCCAACAAACATAAAACAGATAAACAAAAAGGCTCTACTATAGAATTGTGTAAGACTAAGGCTACAACAAACTAGTCCACTTATCTTTTTATGATCCTTCCTCCGAAGTATAAATGCACGTGACAGTATTGTTGCCTCCAACATATGCAATAGGTAGAGCGAAATTTCATTGATGCAGATTGCTCCCACATGTAGAACTATCCATCTTGTTTCCCTGGTTGAATGACTGTGCTTTGTCTTGACTGCAGAAATGTTGTTTGATTACTTTAATTTTTCCTGACGAATCCAACCTTGAACTGCGTACAGTGATGATAACTTTCGTCTCAAAAATGTTGATGAAGAAAATACGAACTTCTATTGGTAAAGTTCAGCAAATATTATGATTGAAGTGTGCTGTTTACTCTTTAAGTTTCTTCTTGCCGGCCCTAGTTTGAAGAAAGCCGGTTGGCATAGGTTGCGCAGAAATTTCTATTGCTTTTCGATACTGTAAAATTCGTCGATGTGGCTAGGGACAGTAGTATCATTTGATAAAATCTTGTGGGTAGAACGAAATCCCGTGTATACTGGCCACCACTTTATACTGTTACCTTATACTTATTGAAGGCTATTGGGTAACGAGTATATTAATGTGCTGCACTGGTCTTGTAAGATATTTTGATATAATAGACAACAGTCTCAACAGTAACGTACGGAATGGCCAACTTGAATGATCTTGATCAACAGCTTGTTGTACGTTTTATCACATTTAATATGTCACAATACAACATAAGTGTACTTCACTTCTTTTGAGAGCATATGATGATATGACGTTACACTAGTAATACAAATGTGATCAGTAGCAGCCATAAGCAATAATGTCGTTGTGCCGGTTTAAAGTCAGAATGTCTATGTATCGTCTACAACGCCTTCATGCTTTACAAATCCGTATTGATTCAAATCACTTACTGTCCATCTCCTTAAGCCACACATAATCAGGCACACATTCTTAATGAATTGAGTCAATTATCCTGACTCTGAAATATTTTATAACAATAAACACTGGTCTGTCGCTCTCACATAAAAATCCACACACTTCGAAAAACACCAGCCAGGCACAACTGTCCTAACCATCACCTTCGTTCCCCCCGCAGAAGACCCGGTCCACGTCATACACTAAATACCTGTGTCACACACATACCACAACTCGCACGCTTTTACAATCGGAGCGTATTTGCGTTCTGCTCCATTGCGCACAGCGATGAATTACCAGCCTGTGAGCAAAGTGATAGGTAACAATATATATATATATATCTATATATATATATATATATATATATATATATATATATATATATATATATATATATATATATATATATATATATATAGAAAGGGAACTGTCGGAACAACAATATTTTTTAGTCGTAACCGATAGGCTGGGCTAGAGAAGTTTTCTCAAATCCAGGGACAGACTTTACCTTTTCACTAACTCACTAGTGAAATCTATCTGTTTACCTTATCTCGCACTGAGTCATCACCTTTGTCAGTTCTAATCAGAAGGGACCTAACATTGTTCTTAATCACCTATCGAAATCTACGACATGCGTCACTGGTACTTGTCTCATATTTATCATCCATTTCACACTGATGGTCTTGTCATACCATTATATTCCTTTTTGTTCTGCGCAAGTGCCATTTATGAAAGTCTGTAGCTTTTTGGTTCTTTCCGATGTTCTTCCTTTATCAGAGACTTACTTTAGGATTGACATGGCATCTGAGATGAAGACTGTGAATACGCAATGTAAACATATACCACAAGCACATAGATTGATGCATTAATACAAACAATAATGTATATTTGTGCAAGGAATACAAAATTGGGACACCATGAATTAAAAAAAAACAAACAAGATTTCACATTTTATCTTAACAAGTTTTACATTCCATCTTCTTCAGCATTGATACAACGGAGTATTTACCACGTGTATACGTACATCCAATGTTTACATATTCGTAATACATACTTTAAATAATCACATTTTATATATTCATATAAAAATTTACAATATATATGCTTCACATAGTCATATTTAAAATTAACATAAATATTCCTTTACATTTTCACGTATATAGGTTTAACATATATTTCAGTTTTTACATATTCATTATGTATATATATATATATATATATATATATATATATATATATATATATATATATATATATATATATATATATATATATATATATATATATATATATATATTGCACATTCATATATAAGTTTAAACATAATTGTGTTTTTCATATTTATATGTAAGTGTTAAGGGATGCATTTAGTGTACGAAACTGGAAATTACATTTTATTGAATGTCATTCATTCATAACCCTCCACTCACAAAGGAGCATAGGCCTTCAACAAACACCTGCCAAGTCCTCCTGTCACGTGCCATCATTTCAAGTTCTTTCCACGTTCTCCTTATCATTTTCACCTCTGTTTCCAGCTCTCTTCTCCATGTGCTTCTTGGTCTACCTCTGCTTCTCTTGCCCTGGGGGTTCCAGAACAAGGACTGCCTTGTAATGCGATAAACAGGTTTCCTCAGTGTGTATCCTATCCATCGCCATCGTCTTCTTCTCATCTCTTGTTCCACTGGCACTTGTCTGGTTCTTGTCATCAGTTCCACGCTGGTAACCTTGTCATACCATTTTAATCCTTCTATTCTACCCATTTATAAAAGTCTGTAGCTTGTTGGTTGTTGTCTTTGCTGTTTTCCATGTTTCAGAGCCATACAACAGGACTGACTTCACATTTGAGTTGAAGATTCTTATTTTCGTGTTGGATCCGATTACTCTTGATCTCCGTGTATGTCCTAATACAATGAAAGCTCCTCTTGCTTTTTGTATTCTTATTTTGAATGTATTGCACTAAAATGCATCGCCAATGACAGGGTCGCGTGTTGACAGAAGAAATGACGTGTGGATGTTTATTATAGTGACGAGAAGAGTCTAAATGTAGTTTTTGTATGGACTCTTCGTGGAATGTGATCAGTGGTTGATTAGAAATCTGAAATAATTCTATGTGCTCAATTTTTGGAATTAATAATACATACGTGACATTAATGAAAATTATTAGAGTCTGTTATATATATCGAAAGAATAAACAATTAGCTCAGTCGAAACGCGAATGGGGGATTTGGTAAAAGACACTGAACTTCTCTGTAATTGGGACCAGAGCAAATAACGACTATTAAGTAGTACTGGAATCGTCCAGCCTCAGAATATGGTTATGCATGGATGAACAGATCATTGTTATATATATTATTGTGGATTGTTATCGTTTATAGATGGATCGATAACCGTTACTGACGAGTTTTGCGATTATTTGTTATCGCGCTTTTACAAGCCGTTACATTTGTTAATACACTTTTACCAAGCAGTTCGGGGTCACAAAATAAAAAAAAGGGAACGAGTGTAAAAATCCGCTTTAGAAAATGTGCATAACAGTGGTAACAGACTATTAAACCTTACTAAAAGGAAAATAAAATGGGACTTGTGGGTTCTGAGATAAATGGTCTCTTGTGAAAAGTCGTAGTTGTAGGAATTCATGAGTATAAGAATATAGTTTTATAAATTTGCATAAGGCTATTAAAATAACTTAGGGGGAGAAGAGTCCATGACTTATAGTCTTATTTAGCAAAGGGTGATAATGTGTAATTATGTCTCTTGAGGGTTTTAAGTGAATTGTTTTTTTTCGAATAGTGTGAACGAAGCAAGTTTTGCACGGGAGCTTTGGTAAGAGCGAGTGAACGGTTCGTGACAAAATCTGAGTTATAAACTTGGTTAAGAGTTGTAATGGAAAATGGAGGTTAAAGTAATAGTTAGTTCAGATCCAGACGCGTTAGGCGTAAGTTGAGAAAATATGGGTTCTCTCCCAAGTGTTAAAGTTACTGAGATATTGCAAGTAATATTAAGGGGTGCCACCCAGACAACATGTCAATGAGTTGGTTGCTTCTGTGATGACAGATGCACTGTTGTCTAGCTTCTTAATCGCTAAGACCTGCTTCAACACCTGTTCTCCCAGCATTATCTGATTCCTTTTTTCCTCTCGTATTTGAAAGATACATTGTATAATAATACTTGTTAAAAAAAAAAAACTCTTACATCATTATTTTTTCTTTGTCTTTTTCGTTATCCCTCTATTATGGTACATGGAACCACAATGCAGCTGGTGGTCAACTACAGAGGTAGCTGCATGCACCATAAAGAGTTGAATGGAAAATGACTACGATCAAATCAAATCTGTGTACGTGTTGTTTTAGTGGTGTTTAATTGGATATTTACTTAAGGAGTTACTGTCACAAGCTAGACAGAACAGTTTTTCACGTTATTGTTCCATTTTTTTTTCTGTCACGTAATCCCCATTTGACCTTTCAATGCATAACTAATACGTTTTTGTGCGAAAATACAATATTATATATATATTTTTAAAGCCAGACTGAAAGGTCTTTTATTCTTGCTTATTCGCTCTAATATAACCGACGGACCCTGTGTCCAGGTTGAATGGGACGCGACTCGCCAAAACGAGGCCAAATTTTATTTAAACAAAATGTATACATTATCATCATCGTGTTCATGTTCGCTCCTTATTGAATGTAGCCAGGTCTGGATTGAGGAATCCTCGATGTATGACCTGAGAAAGTCTCCCAGCTGCTGCTCTTCAGACAGCCAACTCTTCTTTGATGCCTCTCTTCTAGTCTATGACACCTGGAGGTATTAAAGTGGTCGACCTGCTCCTAAGCACAGCCCAACAATGGTGCTCCACTCGTCCTTCCATTGCTCAACTGACAAGACATTAAGACTCAATAAGAGCTGAAGGTCAAATAAGAGATTGAAAAATTCAGTTTTCTTCCAGGCCAGACCCCCACAACTATATTAAATAAAATCTTGTTTTTATTTTTTTATTTTATTTAACACCAAATAGAGTGAGCAATAGAAGCAAATTATTTATTTGTAACTAGGGAAACACGGCAGATGAGGGGAATTACAAAAAATTCGACTAAAGTCGAATGTGGCAGTGAAAGAGTTAAGGGCATGGTAGCTAGGGGGAAAAATATGTGGTTCCCCCCCTTCCCTTTCCCTTAGTGACCTAAGCACGTGCTTATTTTGCTTAATGTTTAATCCAGCCCTGAATGTAGCCACTGCTACAACTGATTCCTTTGCATCAAGCCTGTATAAGACATTAACATGCTCATGCAGGAGTAGTTTATGTCGCAATGTGTTTAATTAACATGATGTTGCCGCTGTCTCATGCATCAAGATATATATAAAAGCCCAGCTTTTTCTGTCACTTACGCTGCGATGAAATGTGCTATTCAATATTTTTTTTGGTTTAAATTAGTGTAGTGACTACATGTCCGCACGAGTGCGCACCTATTGTACACAGTCGCGAGTAATTATTTCAGCGGCGTATGCTAATTGCAATGGGTTGGCTGCAACGAAACAAAACGACACCAGCATATAATATATTAATAAACTAAACTGCATAATTATGAAAAGCGCAATGAATTTGAAATGTAAATTTATCACTTTGCAGAAGGTAACTGTTATATTGTACAGGCATTTTCGTAGAGAGGCTAAGATGGGTTGTTTATACCACGACATCCAAGAACCAGGTAGGAGAACACGAAAGGCCCTGGGTGTGGATAGAAGATCTTTTCGACGTTGGATACAACAGGACGGTGATTGTACAGAGGCTGCGGTTAAGCAAGGAAGGAAGAAAAAAATTGATGATTTTGACAAGGATGTCATTAGACGTTTTATTTTGAAGATGTTTAATGCCAATCAACTTGTTACTCTCCGCATGCTGAAAAGTCGGCTGCAAGCAGAATGCGATATTAACGTCTCAAAAACAACTCTTTGGCAACTTGTCAGAAGTGTCGGCTTCACTTTTAGAAAAACGTCTGGCGGAAGAAATTTTTTATGTGAAAAACCACATCTGGTTGCAGCTCGAAGCAAATACCTTAGGCAGATTCGTGAGAGAAGGCAAGACGGCTATGATATAGTGTATTTCGACGAATCTTGGGTTAATGCTCATCATACGAACGAGAAAGAATGGCAATCTGTTGACGGAGACTATAGAAGGAAAATTCTTAGCAGCAAAGGTCAACGCATTATATTAGCACATGCTGGCAGCAGATAGAATGAGCTTGTCCGTGATGCAGAGCTTATTTTTCAATCAAAGTCTGTAGATGGTAGGGACTACCACAGTGAAATGAATGGGCAAATTTTTCAAGATTGGATAGTGAACACACTCCTCCCGACTCTAGATAGGCCGTCTTGCCTGGTGATGGATAATGCGTCCTATCATAATGTTCTAGCGCAGGAGGATAAAGCTCCCATTTCGGCAAGCACGAAAGACGAAATCAGGAGGTGGCTTGTGAATGAAAATATCTTCGCTGACAACAGCTATTTAAAACCAGAGTTGTTGCAGCTTGTGAGACAGAGGAATAAGACAAAATTGTATCTGATTGATAAAATCATCCAAGAGCAGGGTCATGTTTCTCTGCGACTCCCACCTTACCATTCTCACCTTAACCCAATAGAGCTGGTTTGGGCTAGAGTTAAAGGGCAAGTGGCCGCCCAGAACACCACTTTTAAAATGTGCGATGTTAAAGACATGACTCGTGAGGCCCTTACATGAATAGACACAGAGTACTGGGCTAAATGTGAAGATCACGTGCTCCAGGAAGAAAAAGATTACTGGCAGCGAGATGGCTTGCAGTTTATCCAACCAATAACTGTTGTGAACTTATTGGAGTCGTCCGATTCGGAATGAGGCACGTCGATCGCATTCCTTCGTTTGTGATAAACTAATTTCATATGCCAATCTATAATAACACATAAACAGTTACGATTTGTCATAGCTTCCTGATGATTTACTGCTATCATGGTTCATTATCAGAACATCATTCCTCGTATCAAAATCACGTGAACAACCAATCACACATTTAGGACACGCCTTTGAACCGTCTTGTCGCACAAATGTTGTGATTTATTGTAAGAATTAATGTTACGGGCAGATTTAGGCAAATGTTCCAAGAAGATCAGATAAAATCGCCGTTTTGCAAATTTCGAGACAGCTGTGGATGTAATAATCGCAAAATCTTAACTGCATGGAAAATCTAAGACTGCATGCAAAAATTCATGTCCATACAACAAACAGTTTTGGAGAAAATTGACGCTTTCTGTGGGCACGAATTTCCGAACGGACTATACTACATAGTTCGTTTACTGTGGTGATGCACAGTGGTTTTTAAAAATACTTTTGAATAAGTAAAATTGCCGTTAGGTATTGGTGCCTTTGAATTTAATTCCCGTCTTACGACGGGAGTTCACACTAGTTACCTTATATTTGTCGCCTTGTACGACATGCCCGAAGTAACTGTGGTCGATTTCTTTCTTTTTCTCATCAGAGACCCTGGCATTTACACGGGACATTTATACATTATGCGCACCAATAATCTACATACATTATGCGCACCAATAATCTACATACATTTCCGTGTTATATTTTCATAAAAGGTCAAGATAGTCCCATATCAGATACTGATATAGGAGAGAGAAGTGTTAGAGACTTCACCCTGTACAGTATCGAGAGGTCAGGGTGACCAGCTCCCTTCCTCGCTGCCTTTTTCTTCCCTAACTCAAACTCAGGTACCCATTTACAGCTGGGTAGACTGGAGCGTGTTGGTACCGTGATTCGAACACAGCACTTTTGCCGCGAGAGACCAGCGCTCTAACCACTCTTTCAATCGGACGCTTTTCATTTTCATACACAACAACAAAGATAATTATTTACATGGACATGATAACAATTATATTAGCTAAAGATGACTATTAGCACACACTTTGTTGGTCATTTTTCTTTGCGCCCAACACACATTTGTACAGGGAAATGACAGAGGTAATGTGGAAACTAAATATCAATTGATAAAATGTATATTCTAGCCAACGTTTTGCTATTGGTGTCAAATATGAACCCTGACCTGAGCATAGGAGAGGAAAATCACATCGCGTGAGATGAAATGATTGAGAAGAGCCATTAATATTACCAGGCGAGACAGAACGAGAAATAATAACATCAGAAAAACTGTAATAACTACATCCTGCATGTAATACAAACAAAGATAGAAAATTAAATAATTTGGCAATCTCATGAGAATGTAGCCTGATTAATCACCACTACACGCTACAAGAGTGGAACATCTTCTGTTACAGCACGAGGAACACCAAGAGGCAGATCATCATCATCATCATCATCGTCACTTTCCCTTTACGCTCCTCATAACATTCCCGAAGAAAGTAGATTACTGTCTTCTAACGTGGCTAAAAAGCTTCCTTTCTGCACTGGACTCTTTCAGGACATCTTTGTTACTCGTTGTTAGATGTCCATGGTATTTTTAACATTCTTCTGTAAAACCACATCTCTGTGGCCTCTAGTGCGTTTTCTTTTTGTTTACTTACTGTCCATGATTCTCTCCTGTAACATTCACAGGTGGTTAAAAATGTTTATGGAGACAATGCTACTTATAATATCATCCGGTTTCACGAACCGCGAATTCTCAGACAGACCAAGTGGAGGTCAATGGTTGTGAGTCCAGGATTCGGGCTGGCACATGTAGGGATACACACTCTTGTTTTTGGCTGGAGCAAAGTTGTTCAAGTTTACAGAAATCATGTAGAAAAATGAGGAGTAAAGCAAATACATATAGTTATCCTATAAGTATGTTCAGACAATTCTATAACAAATTATCAGCAATAAAAAAAGTTGTTTCAAAACTATTTGGGCAATCCTCATAAAACTAAAATATGCACAATGTTGTCTTCCCCTATTTTCTGTAGAGGGACTCCTATCTTCAAAGTAAACCTGTATGTGGGTCTTATTAACATCAATGTCAAACCTCTGTCCGAGTATCCATATCTACACTGTCAAACCTCCATATGGGTATTCATGTCTGCACTGTCAAACCTCCAAATAGTTATTCATTTCTGCACTGGCAAACTTCCATTTGGTCATTCATATCTACACCGGCAAACTTCGATTTGGGTATTCATATATGCACAGTCAAACCTCCAATCGAGTATTCTTATCTACACTGTAAAATCTCCAAATGATATTCATATCTACACAGGTAAACCTATATATGGGTATTCAAATCTGCGCTGTCAAACCTTAAATAGGTATTCATATATCCAGCATCAAATCTCTGTGTGAATATTCATATCTTCAATGTCAAACTTCAAATGCGAATTCATATCTACACTGTCAAACCTCAGATTGGTATTCATAATACCATCATCAAATCCCTGTGTGGGAATTCCTACTTTCAATTTCAAACTTCAAGTGGGTATTCATATCTACACTGCCAAACCTTTGTATCGGAATGCTTATCTTCAATGTAAACCTCTGCGAGATCATACATATTTACACTGTCAAACCCATATGTAGACATTATTTACATAGTCAAATTTCTGTGTAGATGTTTTTTAACATAGTCAATCTGGGTAGAAATTCTTTTTCATACAGTCAAACCTCTGAGTAGGTATTTAAATCTTCAATATCAAACCTCTGTGTAGGTTTTCATATCTTCAACGTCAAACCTCTGTGTAAGTATTCATGGTTACACTGTCAAACCTCTGTGTGTGTATTCATATCTTCAGGGCAGTGGCCAGTGGCATTGATATCGCTTGGTCCTGTATACGTGTACTGAAATTAAGAAAGAAATGTTTTTTTTTTCCCACAAATCTGAATTTTTAACTTTTTGCAACACTAAATGTATGAAAATATGTAGCATAGTCTAGCAATCTTATATCTGTGAGAATATTCCAGCACTGTAAAACAACAATATATCTATGACAATATCCTAGCAATGTTACTATTAACCTACAACATATCTATGAGAACATCCTAGCAATGTACAGCAACAATTAAGTGAGAATATCCTAGCAATGTACAACAAAGATATATCTATGAGAACATTCTAGTAATGTTCACATAAAATTAACCATTCAATCAAAAACAAACAAACAAATAAACAAAAACAAAGAAAGGGGGATGGGTGTAAACAATATAACTATGAGAACATCCTAGCAGTGTACAACAACAATGTAACTATGAGAACATCCTAGCAGTGTACAACAACAATGTATCTATGAGAAATTTTCTTATATTACAATCTACTCCATGTGGTTTCTAGAAGTCTCTAAATAGACGAATGAAGAATATGATCACTGTTCCCGTAGACACGACAGGTGGTTGTTGTTGTTGTTGTTGTTGTTTAATTAGGGCTGCGGAACATCTTGCTCTTTAGCAGCCAATACCAAGTTGGTATTGTCTACATTGTAGACGTAGGCTTTTCCTGTTGCTTTTCTGCCATTCCAAAACGTGAATTGAAGTCATGAGCTCTAGTTTCTCTAGATTGGCTTGCATTTAAAGGATCATCACATCTGGTCCCAAGCCAGGAGTAAGAAATGCGTGGCATACTGTGCATTTCCCACCATCCAAGAGGACTCTCCAACTATGCAGAGCTAAAATACTGTACTCTGATTCCGGACTCTCCCAAGGAATTGTCACGTCCTGCACAGAGCCATTTCTCAACTTCTCATGCCTATCACTTTGTCCAGTTAGATCCCCCTGCTTACATTCAACCAAGTCAAAGAATTACGCCTGGGGCTCAAGTGACTTCCCCAAGCTTAGTGTGCGATGCTAAGTTCTCAACACGTTTCACCATAGAGGGAATCCCTGGAAGTGTGGGGATGATTTCAAGAGTCAATGAGGATGTAATTAGCCTCACAGACATAGGTTCACTTCCACCTACATATATTGTAGCAGTGTGCATAGCTGATGGTCATATAAGGATGACTCCAGATATTACTCCATGCATGCACGAGAGGTGGATAATACAAATGTGTTTGTGCATGGGATTGGCAAACTCATCATGTCAAACACATTGCTAGAAAGCCACATCCAGAAGTGAATATGTAATATTGTGGAGGCAGGCGTCATGTAAGGTGGCAGGCGTCATGTAAGGTGGCAGGTGTCATGCAAGGTGGCAGGCGTCAGGCAAAGTACAAATGTCTTGTAAGGCGGCAGGCGTCATGTAAGGTGGCAGGCGTCATGTAAGGTGGCAGACGTCAGGCAAGGTAGCAGGCGTCATGTAAGGTGGCAGGCGTCAGGTAAGGTGGCAGGCGTCAGGTAAGGTGGCAGGCGTCAGGTAAGGTGGCAGGCGTCATGTAAGGTGGCAGGCGTCATGTAAGGTGCAAATGTCATTTAAGGTGGCAGATGTCATGCAAGGTGCAAATGTCATGTAAGAGGGCAGGCGTCAAATAAGGTGCAAATCTCTTACCAGCTGGTAAGCGTCATGTAAGGTGCAAATGTCATGTAAGGGAGCAAGCGTCATGTAAGGTGCAAATGCCATGTAAGGGGGCAGGCGTCATGCAAGGTGCAAATGTCATGTAAGGGGCAGGCGTCATATAAGGGGGCAGGCGTCATGCAAGGTGCAAATGTCATGTAAGGGGGCAGGCGTCATGCAAGGTGCAGATGTCATGTAAGGGGGCAGGCGTCATATAAGGTGCAAATGTCATGCCAGGGGCAGGTAGGCGTCATGTAAGGTGCAAATGTCATGTAAGAGGGCAGACGTCAGGTAAGGGGGCAGGCATCATATAAGGGGGCAGACGTCATGTAAGGGGGCAGGCGTCATGCAAGGTGTAAATGTCGTGTAAGGGTGCAGGTGCCATGTAAGGGACAAATGTCATGCAAAGTGGAAATGTCATGTAAGGGGGCAGGCGTCATGTAAGGTGCAAATGTCATGTAAGGGGGCAGGCGCCATGTAAGGTGCAAATGTCATGCAAGGTGGAAATGTCATGTAAGGGGGCAGGTGTCATGCAAGGGGAGCAGGCGAGCTGCAAGGGGCCCGGCTATAGCGGTTGTTGTTTATTTACATCCCTATATTTTATTCTGTATATTACAGTCTAACATTTGGTCGTTAATATTACAATCTAATACTTAGTTTTTTATGTTCAGTTCTAACACTTGGGTTTTTACATTACAATTTAACACTTGGATTCTTACAATACAATTTAACAGTTGGATTCTTACATTACAATTTAACACTTCGATGTTACATTACAATTTAACATTTGGATGCTTACATTACACTTTAAAATTTGGATGCTTACATTACAATTTCACATTAGGATGTTACATTACAATTTAATGCTTTCTTGTTACATTACAATTTAACACTTGGCTGCTTACATTACAATTTAACACTTGGATATTTATAGCACAGTCTGTGATTTGGTTGTTCTTATTTCAATCTTAACATTTGCTTGATGTTATTATAATCTAACATTTTGTTGTTTACATTACATTCTAACAGTTTGTTTTGTATTATTACAATCTACAAAAAATTGTTAATACTACAATCTAACACTTGGTTATTTCGTGTGCAATTTAACATTTGACTGTTTATATTGCAATCAGATATTTGGTTTTTATATTAATATCTAGCAGTTGGTTGTTCATATAAAGATCTTACACTTAGTTGTTGTATTACTATCTAACATTTAGTTGTTTGTATTAAAGTCTAAAATAGAGATGTTTATATTACAATTTAATATGTGTTTTGTATTACAATCTACCATTTGGTTGTTTATATTGCAATCTGGTATTTGGCTATTTATACAGCAATTTAACATTTGGTGTTTATATTACAATCTAAGATTTTGGTTGCTTATATTACTATCCTGCACTCACTAAATGTAAAGGAAAATTGGCTCTTAAATATCATCGCAATAAGGAAGCTGAAATTTTTCGGTCATATAAAAAGACATTATAGTCTGGAAAATTAGTAATGGAAGCAGTGGCGTATCCTGGTAATGCGAGCTAGGCGTCTTCTTCTTCTTCTTCCATCCTTAGCCATCAACCGGCAAAGCAGTATGTGGCCAGTACGCCTAGTGGCGTCTTAGGGCAACAACAAATTGATCGATCTATCGCTGTTTCCACCACGCCTAGTGGCGTCTTTGTGGAACAAAAACAGACCAAACAATCTATCATTGTTTCCGTAATCAGATTGGTTGGCAAGCAGGTGATCAGCCCACTGTGCGAAGTTTTTACGGGATGGGGTAAACAGCCCCATGCCCATACCCTCCTTAGTCGCTTTTTACGACATGCGTGGTAGGGTGCAGTGTTACTATTCTTTGCTCCCCTTTCGGGCCCCGGTAACACACGGGTGGAGCTAGGCGTGCTGCTACTTAAAATGAATATGTACGCCTACTATTTAACTTCTTCCCCTCTTAATTTAAAAACAAACTATATTCAATTACGCAACGATAGTTATTAGGGGTATATGTCAACTATCTCCGAAATACTAATTAACTTACAACTTGAAAATCACTGTCACTGTAATAATCTGCATTCCTGGCAACTAACAAAAATTAATCACAAAAAACACTGGACGGACACAACCGATTTTTACAACTCGAGAGCTGCAGGACCACCGCACGCATGTTCGCATTGTATTTACGTATCTGGCCATGACCCCGATCCAATCAAACCAGTGTTCAGACGAGAATCCGAAAGGTGCCGCACGCACTGTGACGGAATTACCCGAGAAACTTCGGGCGATTGCTACTAACCAATTAAAAACTGCACTATAAAGCGTCTGGGGAAACTGAAACTGGATTATACTCGTAGATTCTATGCGGGAAAATCCGTTATCCTGGTGCGTGCGGTCCGAAAGCTGAACATTAGAAGAGAAATATTTTATAGAATAATAAATTAAATTTTTATTTTCCTTCGGGCATAGGTGTGCGCAGCACGCACAGTACACATAGAGAATACGCCACTGCTTGACAACTTATATCACGATCAAACACGTCATTATTTACTGACCGTGACCGAGTTATGAGAACCCCTTCTGTAGCCATTAGCTGTTTTCTCATCCTTGTCCAAGTGACCTTTGATCGATAACCTGGCTTTTGACCTTACAGCAGACCTAAAAGACATCTGTTGGAAAGATTTAACACATATAACGCATATAAAATTTACATACACACACACAAACCGTCATGATCATTAAGATCACGCGCAATACCCGGGTGTCTCTGATGAGAGAAAGAAAGAATGGGACTACTCTTCCGTCAAGCATGAGGTACAAGGCGACGGTTGTGCACGAGACTGGCAACATGGTCATATAAAGGACATTGCTACATAAAGCATTTCTGTAGAGCAGGTGAATGTTTGGCGTATGGTCACCTGGCACAGTGGTAGCTTCTTGTTTCATAACAAGCGCAAAGAAGAATAATGATGATGTCCATGATGATGATTATAGTAATGTTGATGATGATGACGACAACGACGGTTTTGATGATTAAGGCCATGATGATGATTATAGTAATGTTGATGATGATGATGATGACAACGGTTTTGATGATTATGGCCATGATGATGATTATAGTAATGTTGATGATGATGATGACAATGACGTTTTTGATGATGATGATGGCCATGATGATGATTATAGTAATGTTGATGATTATGATGGCCATGATGATGATTATAGTAATGTTGATGATGATGATGACGTCGACGGTTTTGATGATTATGGTCATGATGATGATTATAGTAATGTTGATGACAACGATGTTTTTGATGATAATGGCCATGATGATAATTATAGTAATGTTGATGATTATGATGGCCATGATGATTATAGTAATGTTGATGATGATGTTGACGTCGACGGTTTTGATAATTATGGGCATGATGATGAATATAGTAATGTTGATAATGATGACAACTACGTTTTTGATGATAATGGCCATGATGATGATTATAGTAATGTTGATAATTATGATGGCCCTGATGATGATTATAGTAATGTTGATGATGATGACAACGACGGTTTTTAAGATTATAACCATGATGATGATGGTTATAGTAATGTTGATGATGATGATGACAACGACGTTTTTGATGATGATGACCATGATGATGATTATAGTAATGTTGATGATTATGATGGCCATGGTGATGATTATAGTAATGTTGATGATGATGACGTCGACGGTTTTGATGATTATGGTCATGGTGATGATTATAGTAATGTTGATGGTGATGATGGTCATGGTGTTGATTAAAGTAATGTTGATGATGATGATGATGAAAACGACGATTTTGATGATGATGGCCATGATGATGATTATAGTAATGTTGATAATGATGGGCATGATGATGATTATAGTAATGTTGACGATGATGATGACGGTTTTGATGAATATGGCCATGATGATGATTATAGTAATGTTGATGATGATGATGGCCATTATGATGATAGCCACTTTGAGAATAATAGTTGAACAAAAATCTGGAATGGAATTCACCACTATACATCGGATTTGTGGACTACGAAAAGGCATTTGACAGTGTAGACAGAGAATCACTTTGGAAATTGATGAGGCATTATGGAGTTCCCCTGAAGATCATTAATTTAATAAAGAAAACATATGAAGACATGACATGCAGAGTTCTTCATGAAGGACCGCTTCCAGAATCGTTTGGGATAAGAACAGGAGTGCGACAGGGATTCCTCTTGTCCCCATTTCTTTTCTTACTAGCAATAGACTGGGTTACGAGAACATCGACAACACACAACAGAAATGGAATCCAGTGGACTCTGACTAAGCAGTTGGATGATCTGGATTTTGCTGATGACTTAGCTCTTCTGTCCCACAACCGTAATCAGATGCAAGACAAATTGAAAACACTCGATGAGAGGTCACAGCAATTGGGTCTGAAAATACACAGGGAAAAGACAAAGATAATGAGAATAAATGCAGGTACCGTAATGATAACAGGGTTGAACTTGAAGAAGCCCCAATACAAGATGTAGAATCGTACACATATCTTGGCAGCAATATAGACAAAGTTGGAGAACAGACAGTGATATCAAAATAAGAATACAAAAGGCAAGAGGAGCTTTCATTGCAGTGGGAAATATATAGAGATCAAGAGAAATCGGATCCAACACGAAAATAAGAATCTTCAACTCAAATGTGAAGTCAGTCCTATTGTATGGCTCTGAGACATGGAGAACAACAAAGACAACTACCAAAAAGCTACAGACTTTTATAAATGGGTGCTTGCGTAGAATAGAGGGATTAAAATGGTATGACAAGGTTACCAACGTGGAACTGATGACAAGAACTAGACAAGTGCCAGTGGAACAAGAGATGAGAAGAAGACGATAGGACACACACTGAGGAAACCTGTTGATAGCATTACAAGGCAGTCCTTGTTCTGGAACCCCCAGGGCAAGAGAAGCAGAGGTAGACCAAGAAGCACATGGAGAAGAGAGCTGGAAACAGAGGTGAAAATAATAAGGAGAACGTGGAAAGAACTTGGGATGATTGCACGTGACAGGAGGACTTGGCATGTGTTTTTGAAGGCCTGTCGTGAAACATTCTAAATCCACATACAGTAGAACTCCATTTATCCGAACCCCAATTATCCGAACATCCAATTATCCGAACACTTTTTCCAGAAAAAAAAAAAAAATCAGATGCCACAGTCACGTTAGACTAAAATTCTGAATCTTTTGATGCGGCAAACTTCAAATGTGTGCGAACAATTTGTAGAGAATGGGATGGCTAATGGTCGGTCGCTTACGTACAGGAAGTCAGTTAGATCATAAAGTCAGTTAATATCTGGTTTACCAATCCAAAGTACGTGTGCGTTCTAGGTAGAACACTGGCTAAACAGACAGTTCAACTTAAAATAATTGTGTCTGCTACTACAGCAGAATAATTTTGGTGTACAAGTATTTCTCTGTGCGATATGGCACCTCCCAGTAGGCCTAAAGCATATAAAAGGAACCGCAATGTTTTGTCAATTGAAACGAAAACAGAAATTATCAAGAGACTAGGAAAAGGTGAAACTGTGTCTTCACTTGCGAGGATTTCCAATGTTGGGAAAGCTACCGTCTCTGACATCAAAAGTAACAAGGATAAAATTATGAGTTTTGCACCGAAATTGGATAGTGAAAATGGGTCGAAGAAACGTAAACCATGAGACATGCGAAAGATTTGAAATTGGAAGAGGCTTTGTATATATGGTTTGTGCAAAGAAGAAGCAAAGGGGAAACTATCTCTGGTTCTCTATTGTGTGAAAAGGCACTTCAGTTCAACAATCAACTTGACTGTCCTCCTGACTTTAAGGCTAGCCAGGGATGGTTAAGAAACTTTAAATCTCGTCATGGCATACGAGAATTACAGATGCAACTGCCTCTGAAAATTTTAAAGAAACATTCTTGGCTTTTTTGGAAGAAGAAGATTATTCACTCGATGTGTATAATGCCGATGAGACTGGCTTATGCTGGAAATCATTGCCTCAAAAATCACTTGCATCTCAGCGCGAAGCAGCTTCCCCTGTGTTTAAAAAGTGCAAAGAGAGAGTAACAATTTTGGTAGCCGCGAATGCCAGTGGAAGTCATCGTTTACCGGTGCTAATGATCGGTAAAGCCAAAAAAACCACGTTGTTTAAAGAATGTGACATGTCTCCCATTGTGCTACAAAGCACAGAAGAGTGCTTGGATGAATAGTGAAATATTTCTTGATTGGTATACAAATCAGTTCATCCCAAATGTGAAGAGGTTGAGAGAACAAGAAAAGAAAACTGGAAAAGTAATTCTTCTACTGGACAATGCACCATCTCATCCAGAGACGGATACATTGAATGCAGTTGATGCAAATTTTAAAGTAATTTTTCTGCCTCCCAATGTAACAGCACTGATTCAACCAATGGATCAGGGTGTTATAGCAAAGCTTAAAACGATGTACAAGAAGGAAGTCATGCGTCGTTTATTGTTGGCTGAAGATGAAGAAAGTGTGGTGGCGTTTTCCAAAAAGCTTAATCTCAAAGACTGCTGATATATGTTAGCTGATGCTTGGACCACCCTGTCACAAGATAATCTCAACAAGGCTTAGAATAGATTGCTTGGGAAAAAAGGAGGAAATGAAACTACTGTAGTGGACACAAATGATGATTGTATAAATGAAGTTGTGGAACTGTTTCAAGCAATGCCCGGATTTTCGGCCTGTGACAAAGATGATGCACACATGTGGCTAGACGATGATAATGATTCTGGTTTTCAGTTTTTGAATGACGAAGAAATTTTGTCTTTTGTGCAAGAAGAAAACCAAATACATGTAGTGACCGATGATGAAGACTCCTCAGAAGTACATCTTGTACTTGTAGATTATGAAGAAAACCCAAAACGTCGACCAAGTCCTGAAGAGGCCTTTATAGCACTAGAAACAGCGATGGCTTGGTACGAGCAAGAAGATGACAGCTGTCCTATACAGCTTCTGCTGTTGAAGAGAATGCGGGACTTAGCAGCCAAAAGGAGACTATCCAGTTTGGTGCAAAAGAGGATTCCTCATTAATTTAAATAGTGGGTTACATCTGTGCAAGTACATGTATACGTAAGTTGCGCCTGGTTTTGAATCGTTTGTAATGTTATTTTGAAAACATTTCTCTTTCTTAAAAAAAAAATAATTAATACAAGTAGTACATGCACTGCAAAATGTAATGAAAGATTTTGGTGATACAGTGATCTAATACAGTGTGGGTATTATTATTACAGTACAAGTAAATATGTTTTATAGTGTAATTTCCTTGTGATGGTTAATTATTTTTAGAAATATGTGTACATGTACTCGATACATTATGTAATCCAATTATCCGAACATTTGATTATCCGAACGATGCTCGGTCCCATGGGGTTCGGATAAATGGAGTTCTACTGTATATAAATTAAAAGGTAACTGTAAAGCCTAACACATAAATTCAATAAAAGGAAAGAGAAATGGTAAAAGTACAGTGCTGTCACAATGGCGTACAAAAAATCCCCTTGTTTTCTACTTCGTCTGCAAATTGTAACGTTTCACGTTGATAGTAAAAAGCCTACTGCATCACAACACGCTTTCTTCAATAAACCGTGTACTGCATTTCTAAGAAAACCTTGAGATAGGCACACCGCGTAATGACCTAAATTAATACTTCCATTAATTTCATTTTATACACGGCGTGATGAAAAGACAGATGAACTTAGGATAGAGAAAAGGGAGGGCTGAAAGCAGGAACGCATGCAACACTAAACACGCGTCTCGCGATATACAATTAATGCCACCCACCCCTAGCGTAAGGCCAGAAGCAATAACTTCTTTTCAGATAGACAGTGAAAAAAAAAAACACTACCCATACGAGAGTTAGGTTTAAAAAACCTGAAAAATGCTTATTGGGAAACATGACATTATACTGGTTTACGTTTGAAAGCCTGACAGTACCCAGACACCACGTCGTATCGAAGTGAACAGGAGGTAGAAGAAAATGCACATTTTGAACGCAGCCACCTAGCTCCCTTAAATTTATATAATTGGGTTCCTTAGGACTTGCTGACAAAGAATATGTTAAACGTTACGCAAATAGTCTAGGAATTAACAAATTATAGCCAAAATAAAATGGTGGTGCTGTCAGACAACACCAAAATCAGAATTGCGCAGTGGCAGGTTTTGAAACCGCCATTGTACGGGAAATAGGCCAACATGTTACCACCTATTTGATTGGATAGAAATAAATGTAAGGCTAAACACGATTAGTCGGACTATAAATACTATTTTTTGTTGTTAGGGGAGACGGAAGGAAGGGTACTTTTTTTCAAACGCTTGGGTAGACATGGCCCGATTGGTTAGACCCGCCAATATAGTCAATTAGGAGTGTCAGGTCAGTGCCACACTTTAAAATAAACTTACTAAGAACCAGTGCGTTGAGAGCCAGATCATATTTTTCTAAATAAAAGTCTGGGACAGAGGCAGATCGGAATTTGTGCCATAATTGTGCCATTATTCATCGCCAGTCAACGTATCTGTGTATTATTTCCATGAATTGTGGGACTGTGGTCCTAGTTATTGAAGCAGCACTTGGTCTGAGTTTTGCTGAATCCAGAGGCTGACAGCATACTCCTGGGTCCAGATATCGACCAGTGAGGTGTCTCCAGAACACAGGAAGCAATCGAGCAGAGGAGTCTTTTCCTGCCGCCATCACGAAAGTTAAGCTTCTGTGGCCAGAGTAGCTCAACATTATGTGCCCCCTCAAAAATTGACATTTTGTTAACCACAGAGGGACAATTAATGGGTTCAAATGACAGGAACTGTGAAAGTTTCCCAATACTATTTCCCCGATAATCAAACACTTGAAGTCATGATGAAAAACAACAACCAAGCTTGAACACAACCAGTATTACCTCATATTACTACTGCACAAATTACACACATAGAATAATAATAATAAACTATGTCAATACAAAGTTCATATATATAAACTGTGTAAATAATACTTGTAATTACATTTGATTGTGATTCCTGGTTCACTGTGTAGTTGAATCATGATATCCATTATTGACAAGAATTAATACATATATTTTTTAAACATAATCAACTGACTCATTTAAAATAGTCTTAGAGAGTGTTATATGTGTGTGAGTGTCACAGTGTTGTAAAGTGTTGTAGAATAAATTAAATTGTTTATCTGTCTGTTGTTGTTCATCATTTTCATAACCCTAGACATTTAACGTAGTCATCACACTATTGAAGAATAATTCTGACTGAGGTAAAAATGTGGTAGCAAGTAAGGTCATCTGTAAATACACCACACTTATTAGATACAGATACCTTCACAGCTGATCTCAGTCAGTACACTAAGTCCCCTATAAATATTTATAACATCCCACTTTACCACATATATTGGGGTCCTGTCCGGGAGTTTGAATCTTTCCCTATTATAAATATTGGGGGTAATTCACTTCAGGGAATAATAAAAATTAAAAAGGTATCCTTTGGTGAGAACAAATAACGTTGAGCTCTCAGTGCCTGTGGTTGTTATTGGCAATTTAGTTAGAAATTGTATTGTTTAGTTAGACATTATATACATTTACCTGTTAGAAAATGGCGGACCTGGCCAAATTTCGATCTGCTGCTGTGCAGACTGCGAAAGAGTTAGGAATGGACGGGAAAATTATGATTGCTTATGTCACTGCTGAATGTGACAAATATATTGAACGTGAGGAAAGAAGATTTGAGAATGAAAGAAAGTTAAAAGTTGAAAAAGAAATTAAGAGGTTGCAGATTGAGGCTGAGGCTAAGAAATTGGAGGCAGAAAGAGAAGACAAAAGATTGGCTGCAGAAAGGGAAGCCGAGGAAAGAAGACAGGCTGCAGAAAGGGAAGACAAGCGATTAGCTGCAGAAAGGGAAGCAGAAGATAAAAGATTACAAAGGGAACATGAGTTACGACTAAGGGAGTTTGAGTTTCAAGGCCATGCTCCTGAAAATGGTGCCAGTCCCTTTACCTCCGATGCTATTGTTAGTCAGGGAGCCTCAACCTCAGCTATGAACTTTCATTTAGATCATTTTGTTGAGAAAGACGATGATATTGAGAGCTATCTAAATAGATATGAACTATTAGCTACCACGTATGGGTTAGAGAGAGAAAGGTGGAGCTTAAAGTTATCTCAAGGGCTTCGTGGGGCAGCTTATGAAGTTTTTGCCAAAATGAGCAGAGGTGATCAAGAAAATTATGACATGCTAAAGCAGGCTCTTTTGTTAAGATATGAAAAGAACGCAGAATTTTATAGAAAAAAATTTAGGAATGCTAAACTACTGTCAGGTGAAACTAATCACCAGTTCTCTGCACGGATAGAGACATACTTGGAGAAATGGACTTCTCTGGGGAAAACCCAAGATCTTAAGGAAATGATCCTTATAGAACAATTAAGAGAGTCCATGGCTCCAGACCTGAGAAAGTTTCTCATGGAACAAGGTGCAGAGAGGCTGGGTGTAGAGTGTCAAGGATATGCTAAGTCTGGCCACTACTGTAGAATAAACGTGTTGTTGTGTATTGGCCACTGTTGAATGAACCTGTCATGTAGACCTTGAGTGAGAGTGTCAAGTAACGCGAATGGTGTAGTAGTTCGGTGTAACAGACCTCTTGGTAATAACTCTCACACACTCTCATGTAATGCAATGACGACTTGAACTGCCTCTGACATTTCAATAGTTTAATGAAGGCACGCAAACTGGACAGCACGGATACAGTCATGGACACATGTTGACATACATTCATTGGTTATTTGAATCGTGGATTATACATTCCTGTAGTAGTGAAATATCATTCAACCCAAGATGGTATTCACTGTTCTGGTAACTAATCGCCGTATCCTCTACTGACTGAACGCGTCAATGAGGATCGGTAAACATACAAAAGTCATTGGCCGAACCTTCATTTCATAGCTAAGTTCTTAAGCTGAAATATGTCCAATGTTTGTATAACACTCATAAACCACGATAGTGGGTTTTCACCTCATAACAAGATCTCGATACCACTGCCCGATAGTAGGATACATAATCTGTTCTCTTGACAGTGATCAAAAATATGATGACAGGAATATAACATGGCCGCCTTCCTGAGTTGTCGCTCACTCACTCGTAGGAAGGTAGATATAAGCCAAAGTTAATTTATAATGTGCATATAAATAATTTCATAAAGTTTTCCATACAGCTCTACAGTAATCAAGTTATTTCACGTAGACATAACTGCTGTAGGAAAGCCTGTCATCTTCGTCGATACAAAACACAACCCTAGCGATACGAAGCACAATGTTCCATCTAGGTCTAATCGACTCGAGATCATCAAAATTAGGGTCTGGCATACCTGGAGTCCGAATCACACATATGAGGAGGATCTCTGACAAATAGACTCTTGCAGAGACATAAACTTCTCCTAGAAAAACATCTATGAATCACTGTTAAACCTTAAACAGTGCCAGCCCTGGAAAAAACACTCAGCCATTTCTTGGCGACATTATCGGAACTCTTCACAACCCAGAAGGACTACGAAAACCTGCGCTAGATTCCGGCAGAAAGAATATAGTCCGACCTGAACATACAAAGGTATACAATATACGACTGAATCTTCTTTCACTAGACAAGTAGTACACATGAATTCAGGCCATAAACATAACAAGCAAAATTAATCTATTTTCTGGCCCGAACAAATAAGAACGGACATGAATACAATATCCATGCGCCGAATCAATATCAAGAAAGATCACTCATATAATCAAAAGTGCAAATCAATCATGAATTATCTAGCTTTACCAGAGGAAGCATTTCCATACACAAATGAATGCAAATATATATATTTTAAAGCTAGATAATCATATTGATCATTGCAACTTTTTGAGGGAAAGTGTGATCTTTCTTAAGATAAATGATTTCGCGAATGGGATAGTGTGTTTCTTGTCCGCAAACTAGTTGCAATATTAGTGCGGGCCCTGTCTACATCAGTTTATAGATAATTTTGCTGGTCTATGTATGGCCTGAATCATGTGTACTACCCGAAAAAAAAAACATTGAAGACCAGCGGTTGAATAGAAGATTCTGAGGACGGCGTATAGTTGTATACCACCCATGATTTTTTTCCAATGGTCGGACTATATTCTTTCTGACGGAATAGGAGGTTTTCGTTGTCATTCTTAGGGTTCATAAATGAGTTTCGATATGCCTATCTTACATGTGTACACTATGCATATATTGGATTGTAACACTTTAGCGGTTCACTGATGGTTTTTACCGCTGGTCTTTCACTGTTTTTTCGATTTGATGTCATGATGTTTAAGAGGATGACCAACAATTGTAGTATGCGTTGGGTGACACCTCTGGAACTCTTTATACTGTAGGATGAAAAATATTTGGTTCATGAGTTATCATCTGCGCCTTGTTTATTTGTGCGTTGTGAGCTATATGTGTTTATTCCTTTTTTTTCCCGAGGGGTGTGGTAAGTTGTTGGCTAGATATTTTGACTATTACAACTTTGGCTATTTAATATGGAAAATATATATATTTGCATTCATTTGTGTATGGAAATGCTGCAAAGTAGATAATCGTGTGAGATTTGATTTTTATATATTGACTTTTGATTTGATGGATAACATTGATTTGGGTTCGGTTTATGATGAATCTTGACTGATTTAATAAATTATTTGTATTTTTATTAATGAATTGGATGATTTGCCACTTTTGTATTATATGGAGTGACTTTCTTGATATTAATTCGGCGCTGGAGTATTCTGTACGTTTTTTGAGCAAGTGATTAATTTTGCTTGTTACGTACCTGAATTATGACTCTTGTCTAGTTTGTCGTATCCTTTGTTATGCTATAATATTCTTCGCCGGCATTTATTCGTATCCTTCTGAAGAGTTCCGATTTGTGGTGGGAGTTTTTTATCTTTTTAAGGGCTTATGATCATATGTCTTTTCTGGAGAAGTCCTGCAAGAAGTCTATTTGTCAGATGTGTGAGGGACTGGTAGCGACCTCTATTTTGCAGATCTCAGTCTTAGACCCCTGGAAGGCTGGCGGCGGAACATGCTTACTTTTTTTGTATGCAGTATCGAAGACTGAACAGTGCTGCTACACTACCAGCGCCAGTTTCGTGAAATCACTGTATGGAAAAAACATTAGAAACAAATGACAATCTAATAATAACGTCTTGTCTCTATATCTAGCTAATTTACTGATGGAGCGAAAACATCAGGAAGGCGGCCAGTTAAATCCTGTATCAAATAGTTTGATCTGTCAAGAGAAACAGATTATGAAATCTCTCTATCGGCTAGTGGTTCGAGTTCTTCTCTAAAAACCCACTTTCGTGTTTTATGAGTGTTATCCTAACATTGGGACATATTTCAGCTTAAAGATACTTAGCTTTATGAATGAAGGTTCGGCCCAATGTCTTTTGTCTATGGTTTACCGATCTCTTATTTTACGCGTCAGTCAAAATTGAGGCTACGGCGATTTAGTTACCAGAACATTGTGTACCATCTTGGGTTGAAACCCCCCTGAAATTTCCACTACTCCCAGGGAATGCTTAATCCACGATTCAACAATAACCAATGATGATTGTATGTCAATTATGTGTCTATAACTGTAATCCGTGCTTGTCCATATTTGCGTTGCCTTCATTAAACTATTGAATTGTCAGAGGGAAGTTTCAAGTCAATCATTGCCCCTTACAGTGAGAGTGTCCCCCCTGAACACACTTATTACCACGAGGTCTGTTACACCGAACTAGACAACCCATTCGCATAGTTTACTTGACACTCTCACTCAAGGTCTACATGACAACCCCGTTCATTCAACAGTGGAGCCAATACACAAGATAACACGTATAATACAAATTTCCCCCCCCCTGTAGTTGTGGCAAGAACTTAGGGTGGAATCCTTGCCAACACTCTACACCTGCTTATCTATAGCACCTTGTTCAATGAGAAAACTTTCTCAGGTCTGGAGCCTGGACTGCTCTTAATTGTTAGCTATAAGGATCATTTCCCATTAAGAGCTTGGAGTTTTCCCCAGAGAAAGAGAGAGCGGAGAGAACCCGGACTTTAAAAACTCCAAGTATGTCTCCTCTATCCGTGCAGACCCTAACGGTGATAGGGTTTCACCTGACAGTAGTTTAGCATTCCTTAAATTTTTTTTCTATTAAATTCTGCGTGCTTTTTCAATATCTTAACAAAAGAGCCCTGCCTTTAGCATGTCATATTTTCTTGATCAACCTCTGAATCACTTATGGCTAAAACTTCATACGGATGCCCCACGAAAGAAAGCCCAAATGAAGGTCATAACTTTAAGCTTTTCCCCACCTTCTCAAATATCTCAGTAACCCATACGTGGTAGCTAATAAGGGGACTCATATCTATTTAGATAGCTCTCAATATTCTATCGTCTGATTCTCATTCAAAAAGCTCCCCTTAGTAAATGGAAAGTTCATATGTGTGCGGTTGTGTCTCCGCTGACTAAATCCCTTTAGCTATAACGGAGGTAGTGGGGACTGGGCACCATTTTCAGGCCAAGCCTTGTAAATGCTCAAAATCCCGCTTATCGTACGACTGCATGTTCCCCCCCCTTTTATAATCTTTTATTCTTTCTGGAAGGCACCATTCCCTTTCTCTGCAAGCTAAACAAGATCGCTTGTCTTCCCTTTCTGCAGTGTTCTAATTTCATCGGCTTAGCCCTTCTGCAGCCCCTTCAACATTGTCTTCTCTCTTCTGCCTCATCGTAGAGATTCTTAGCCTCTGCCTCAATCTTGAGAATACCTCTTATTTCTTTTTCAACTTCCTATAACTTTCTTTCATCCCTCACTCAAATCTTCCCTTTCCTCTCAGTTCAATATTATTTGTCCATTCAGCAGTGACATAAGCCCCCCATTCATAATTTTCCCGTCCATTCCTAACTCTTTTTCGCAGTCTGCACAGCCAGCAGATCGAAATTTGGCCCAGGTCATAGCCATTTTTTTTTTTTTTCTAACAGGTAAATGTTTATAGATGTTTTCTAACTAAAACAATTTACAATTTCTAACTAAATGCCAATAACAACCACAGGCACTTGTGAAGAAGGCTCAACGTTATTTTTTAATTTTTCTCACCAAAGGATACCCTTTTTAAATTTTTATTATTCCCCCCCTGAAGTGAAATTAACCCCCCAATATGTATATTAGGGAAAGATTCAAAAGTCTTATTTTTCCGGACTTTTGCGGACTACCCAATATATGTGGTAAGAAGGGATGTTATAAATATTTATAGGGGACTTAGTGTACTGACTGAGATCAGCTGTGAAGGTATCTGTATCTAATAAGTGTGGTGTATTTACAGATGACCTTACTTGCTACCACATTTTTACCTCAGTCAGAATTATTCTGGAATAGTAAGTCATATGATGACTTCGTTAAGCAGGCCCTTGTTCTAGGGTGTATGTAAATGTGTAAGTCAAACAACATCCGCGATACAGATAAACAATTTAATTTATTCTAACAACACTTTACAACACTGTGACACTCACACACATATAACACTCTCTAAGGACTATATTTATAAATGAGTCGAAGTTGATTATGTTTAAAAAAATGGGCATGTTTTAATTCTTGTCAATAATGGATTTCATGAATTCACATACTCAGTGAACAGGAATCACAATCAAATGTAATTACATGTATTATTTAAACTTAGTTTTTTATATATGAACTTTGTATTGACATAGTTTATATTATTATTATTCTATGTGTGTAATGTGTGCGAGTAGTCATTATGATGTAATACTGGTGGTGTTCAAAGCTTGGTTGTTCGTTTTTCTTCATGACTTCAAGTGTTTGGATTATTCGGGGAAAGAGGTATAGGGAACAACCTTTTCACAGTTCCTGTCATTTGAACCCATTACATTGTCCCTATGTGGTTTACAAACATGTCAATTTTTGAGGGGGCAACATAATGTTGAGTTACTTGACAAGAAGCTTAACTTTCGTGATGTCGCAGAAAAAGACTCATCTGCTCGATTGCTTCCTTAGTGTTTGGGGACACCTCTCTGGTCGATATTGGACACAGAGTATTGCTGCAGCCTCTGGATTCAGCAAAACTCAGACAAGATCTGCTTCATGAACTAGGACCACTGTCCACAATTCATGGAAATAATACACACTGATACGTTGATCTGGCGATGAATAATGGAACAATTATGCACAAATTCGATCTGCCTTGTTCCAGACTTTTATTTAGAAAAAATATGATCTGGATCTCAAGCACTGGTTCTTAGTATGTTTATTTTAAAGGGGGGCTTGTGGCTTGACCTGGACACTCACTAATTGACTATTATTGGCGGGGTTTAACCAATCGTGGCAAGTCTACCCAGCGTTTTGAAAAAATGTAAACCCTTCCTTACGTCTCCCCTAAATTACTATAAAATATGTATTTATAGTCCGACTAATGTGTTTTAGCCTTAAAATTTATTTCTATCCAATCATTTGGTTGGTAACATGTTGGCCTATTTCCCGTACAATGGCGGTTTCAAACCTTATGGGGCCACTGCGCAATTCTGATTTTGTGTTGTCTGACAGCACCACCATTTATTTTGGCTATAATTTGTTAATTCCTAGACTATTTGCGTAACGTTTTAACTTATCGCTTTAATGTCAGCAAAGTCCCCAAGGAAACCATTTTTACGAAATTTAAAAGAGCTGAGGTGGCTGCGTTCAAAGTATTGCAATTTTCTTCTAACCTTCCATGTTCCCACTTCGTTACGACGTGCTGTTGGGTTACTGTCAAAATGGCTTTCAAACGTTAAAAACATCTATAATGTCATAATTTCCCAATAAGTCACTGTTCTTCCCAAGGTATTTTATTTAAAACCTAACCTTCTCGGGGATGGGTAGTGTTTTTTTTTTCAATGTCTATCTGAGAATAGAAGTTATTTGCTTCTGAGGCCATCTACATAGGGGGTGGAATGGCATTAATTGAGAGTGTTATCGGAGGGACGCGTGGTGTTAGTGTTTTCATGCGTGTCTCGCCTTCTCAGCCACTTGTCCCTTCTCTACTAATACTTTGTAGGTCCAAAATGATCTTGTTCATCACGTTTTGAGTATGTAACGTAGCAATAATTAATGGAAGTGGATTATTTTAGGTTCATTACGCGGTGAGGATGCCTATCTCAGGTTTTTTCTATAGACAAATTGCAAGTGACACGTATTATTGATAGTAGCTGTTATTTGTGGATAACGCTTGTTTTAGGCTTGGCTTACTATTTAAACGATGAAAACGTTACAGAATTTGGTGCAGGACGGAAGTAGAAAACAAAGGAGTAACAGATCAGCAGGTAGTGTGTTCGATTTACGCTTTCATATGTGACGAGCACCTGGTTTATTTTTACCATCTTCCTCTATTTCCTTTTATTAGAATTTATGTTGTTTAGGCTTTACAGTTACACCTTTTCTTAAGTTATATAATGGATTGGTAGTAGAACTCTTTTATCCGAACCCCATGGGACCGTCTGCCTTATACTCTTTTTTAATCACCCAATGTTCGGATAATTTGGATTACATAATGTACCGAGTATGTCAATGCACATATTTTTAAAAATAATTAACCATCACAAGGAAATTACAACTATAAAACATATTTACTTGTACTGTAATAATATAATACCCACACTGTAACTTTGATCATACTGTATCACCAAAATCTTTTATTACACTGCAGTGCATGTACTACTTGTATTAATTATTTTTGTTAAGAAAGAGAAATGTTTTCAAAATAACATTACAAACGATTCAAAACCAGGCGCAACTTACGTATTACATGTACTTGCACAGATGTAGCCCACTATTTAAAATTAATGAGGAAATCCTCTTTTGCACCAAAAACTGGATAGTTCTCCTTTTGGCTGCTAAGTTCCCGCATTCTCTTCAACAGCAGAAGCTGTGTAGGACAGCTGTCATCTTCTTGCTCGTACCAAGCCATCGTGTTTCTAGTGCTATAAAGGCCTCTTCAGGACTTGGTCGACGTTTTGGGTTTTCTTCATAATCTACAAGTACATCATGTACTTCTGAGGAGTCTTCATCATCGGTCACTACATGTATTTGGTTTTCTTCTTGCACAAAAGACAAAATTTCTTCGTCATTCAAAAACTGAAAAACCAGAATCATTATCATCTTCTAGCCACATGTGTGTGCATCTCTTTGTCACAGCCGAAAATCCGGGCATTGCTTGAAACAGTTCCACAAACTTCATTTATACAATCATCATTTGTGTCCACTGCAGTAGTTTCATCTCCTCCTTTTTTCCCAAGCAATCTATTCCAAGCCTTGTTGAGATTATCTTGTGACAGGGTGGTCCAAGCATCAGCTAACATATAGCAGCAGTCTTTGAGATTAAGCTTTTTGGAAAAAACGCCACCACACTTTCTTCATCTTCAGCCAACAAGAAACGACGCAGGACTTCATTCTTGTACATCTTTTTAATCTTTGCTATAACACCCTGATCCATTGGTTGAATCAGTGCTGTTTTACATTGGGAGGCAGAAAAATTACTTTAAAATTTGCATCAACTGCATTCAATGTATCCGTCTCTGGATGAGATGGTGCCATTGTCCAGTAGAAGAATTACTTTTCCAGTTTTCTTTTCTTGTTCTCTCTCAACCTCTTCACATTTGGGATGAACTGATTTGTATTACCAATCAAGAAAATATTTCACTATTCATCCAAGCACTCTTCTGTGCTTTGTAGCACAATGGGGAGACATGTCACATTCTTTAAAACAACGTGGTTTTTTTGGCTTTGCCGATCATTAGCACCGGTAAACGATGACTTCCACTGGCATTCGCGGCTACCAAAATTGTTACTCTCTCTTTGCACTTTTTAAACCCAGGGGCAGCTGCTTCGCGCTGAGATGCAAGTGATTTTTGAGGCAATGATTTCCAGCATAAGCCAGTCTCATCGGCATTATACACATCATCGAGTAAATAACCTTCTTCTTCCAAAAAAGCCAAGAATGTTTCTTTAAAATTTTCAGCGGCAGTTGCATCGCTAGATAATTTCCCCTTGAAATCTCCAATTCATGCGTATGCCATGACGAGATTTAAAGTTTCTTAACCATCCCTGGCTAGCCTTAAAGTCAGGAGGACCGTCAAGTTGACTGTTGAACTGAAGTGCCTTTTCACACAATAGAGAGCCAGAGATAGGTTCCCCTTTGCTTCTTCTTTGCACAAACCATATATACAAAGCCTCTTCCAATTTCAAATCTTTCGCATTTCTCATGGTTTACGTTTCTTCGACCCATTTTCACTATCCAATTTCGGTGCAAAAACTCATAATTTTATCCTTGTTTTACTTTTGATGTCAGAGATGGGGACGGTAGCTTTCCCAACATTGAAAATCCTCGCAAGTGAAGAACAGTTTCACCTTTTCCTAGTCTCTTGATAATTTCTGTTTTTCGTTTCAATTGACAAAACATTGCGGTTCCTTTTATATGCTTTTAGGCCTACTGGGAAAGGTTGCCATTATCGCACAGAAGAAATACTTGTACACCAAAATTATTCTTGCTGTTTAGCAGACACAATTATTTTAAGTTGAACTGTCTGTTTAGCCAGTGTTATGTACCTAGAACGCACAACGTACTTTGGATTGCATAAATGATTTGGTGGAATTATGAATAAACGTGATTGTGATATATAATAATAAGGTGACATTACTGGAATCAAAAATCTTCGGATAACATGAATGTTCGGACTAATTCTACGGTTTCACGATAAATGGAGTTCATACTTATGTGATAACAATGAATAAACACGAGCATAGGCCTTCAAAAAACCATTTACCAAGTCTTCCTGTCACGTGCCAATCATCTCAAAGTTCTTTCCACGTTCCTTCGTAAAATATTTTCACACCATCTGTTTCCAACTCTCTTCTCCATGTGCTTCTTGGTTCTAAACCTCTGCTTCTCTTGACACTGGGAAAAATGGTTCCAGAACAAGGGTACTGCCGAAATTGTAATGCGACTATAACAGAGTTTCCTAAAGTGTGTGTCTATGCCATGCCATCGTCTTAATTCTCAGAAAATCTTTGTTCCAATGGCACTTGTTCAATAGTTTTGTCCATTCAGTTCCAACGTTGGTAAACCTTGTCATACCATTTTAAACTCACCCTCTATTCTACTCGCATGCACAATTTTATAAGAAGTCTGTAGCGTTTGTGGGTTGTTGTCTTTGTTGTTCTCCCATGTCTCAGCAGCCATACAATAGGACTGACTTACTTCATTGAGTTCGAAGATTCTTAGCATTTTCGTGTTGGAACTCCGATTTCTCTGATCTCCTATATATACAGGAATCCAATGCAATGAAAGCTCCTCTTGTGTGTTTGTATTCTTCGTATTTTGATATCACTGTCTGTCCTCCCAAACTTTTGTCTATAATGCTGCCAAGTTATGTGTACCTGATTCTAAATTTGTATTGGCTGCTTTCTTCAGTTAAAACCTGTTATCATTACTGGTACTGCGAAGTTCTATTCTTCATTATCTTGTCTTTTTTTCATGTGTATTTTCAGACCCAATTGGCTGGTGGACCTTATCATCGATGTGGTTAGTGTTTTCAATTTGTCCTGCATTTGATTACGGTTGTGACAGAAAGAGCCAAGTCATCCTGAGCAAAATCCAGTGATCATCCATTTATGCTTAGTCAGAGTCCATGGATTAAGCATTTCTGTTGTGTGTTGTGTCGATAATGTTTCGTAACCCTGTATATTGCTAGTAAGAAAGAAAAATGGGGACCAAGAGCAAATCCCTGTCGCACTCCCCTGTTCTTATCCCAAAACGGTTCTGTTTAAGCGGCTCCCTTCATGAAGAAACTCTGCATGTCATGTCTTCATATGTTTTCTTTATTAAATTAATGATCTTCAGGGGAACTCCATAATGCTCTCAATCAATTTCCAAAGTGATTACTCTGTCTACACACTGTCAAATCCAATGCCTTTAACGTTGTCCACAAAACCGATGTATATATGGTGAATACCATTCCATATTTTTTGTTCATACTATTATTCTCAAAGTGGCTATCATCATAATGGCCATCATCATCGATCAATATTACTATATAATCATACAGTCCATTGGCCCATATTCATCAAATACCGTCACATCAACAAACATTACTATGTAAATCATCATCTTTGCCCATCAAAGCTTCTCAACATTACTTTAAAATCATATCATGGCCATCGTCCCATCATCCAAAATCGTCGTTTTCATCATCAGTCATCATCAAAGATTACTTTTAATCACATCATGGACCATCATCCCATCAACATTACTATAATCATCACCATAACCCATAATCATCAAAACCGTCGTGACGATCATCTTATCATCAACATTACTATAATCAATCACACCATGAGCCATCCTTATCATCAATCATTACAATACTCATCAACAAGGGATCGGCTATTCATCAAACCCAACGTTCGTTGTCATCATCGTATCATCAACAAGTACTATAACCATGTGCATCATGGTTTCTCTATCTTAAAAACCGTCCGTATGGTCAGCATCGGAAGAACTATTTACTTACAATACATCAATCTAGGGCCAACATGTATTAGTCAAATTACTATAACAATTTCATCAGCATGGGGCCATTAATCATCAAAAAAAACGTAGTTGCATCATTATCAATGACCCCAATTACTATATTTCATTGCATACATCGCCCATAATTATCAAAAGCCAGTTCCGACGTCAACATCATCATCAACATTAGGAAAAAAATCATCAAGGCCAGATCATAAGGTGTCCATCAACATTACTATAATTATCATCATGGGCCATTATCATCAATAACATCAAGGAGATGCTCAATCAACATTCCTATAATAGCCGGCATCATGACCATAATCATCAAAACCGTCGACGTCATCATCAGACACACAACAGTAACTTTGATAATACATCATCCCTCATGAAACCCAGTCATAATCATCAACATTACTATATATACATTGATAAGGCCATCACATCATCAAAAATCGTCATTGGATCATCATCATCACACATTACTAGAACACCATCATAATGGCCATATATTCATCAAACCGTTGTTAGATCTCATCATCATCAACATCCAACATTAATATAATCATCATCGGTAGGCCGCTTAATCATCCAAAACCGTAGTTGTCGTTCTAGTCATCATCACACATTACCTAGGAAATCAGCATTCATGGACATCACATCAGATAATTCTAAGTTTGCGCTTGACACATTATGAAAAACAAGAAGCTAACACACTTGAGCCAGGTGACACATACGCCAAATTGACAATCCTACCTGCTCATACAGAAATGCTTTATGTAGCAATGTCCTTTATAGGTGACCACATGTTGCCCAGTTCTCAGTGCACGACCGTGCCTTGTACCATTCATGGACACTTGACGAAAGTAGTCCATTTTTCTTTCTCTCATTCAGAGACACCCGGGTATTGCGGCGTGATCTAAATGATCATGAAACGGTTTGTGTGTGTGTATGTAAATTTTTTATAATGCGTTTTACATGTGTGTTAAATCTTTCCAACAACTGTCTTTTAGGAAACTGCTGAGTGAAGGTCACACAAAAAGCCAGTTGATTATACACGATCAAAGGTCACTTGGACAAGGATTGAGAAAACAGTTGAATATGACTAATGAGGGAGTTCTCAGTAACTCGATGTCACGGTCAGTCCTAAATAATGACGTGTTTGATCGTGAGACATACATTGTCACAGTCGTATTCTCTATGTCTGTACTGTGCGTGCTGCGCACACCTATGCCCGAAGGGAAAATAAAATTTTAATTTATTATTCTATAAAATATTTCTCTTCCTAATTTCAGGCTTTCGGACCCGCACGCACCAGGATTAACGGGATTTTCCCCCGCATAGAATCTACGAGTATAAATCTAGTTTCAGTTTCCCCCATAGACGTCTTTTATAGTGCAGTTTTTAATTGGTTATAGCAATCGAGCCCCCGAAGTTTCTCGGGTAATTCCGTCACAATGCGTGCGGCACGTTTCGGGATTCTCGTCGGAACACTGGTTTGAATTGGATCGGGGGTCATGGCCACTTAATTTTGTGGATACGTAAAAGCTGGTACAATGCGAACATGCGTGCGGTGGTCCTGCAGCAGCTCTCGTAGTTGTAAAAATCGATTTGTGTCGTCCATGTTTTTTGTGATTAATTTTTGTTAGTTGCACTGAATGCAGATTGATTTACAGTGACAGTGATTTTCAAGTTTGTAAGTTAATTAGTATTCGGGTAGATAGTTGACATATACCCCTAATAACTATCGTTGCGTAATTGAATATAGTTTGTTTTTAAATTAGTAGGGGAAGAAAGTTATAATAGTAGGCGATACATATCATTTTAAGTAGCAGCTCGTGCCCCTAGCTCACCGTGTTTGGTTGATAGTGTTTCCGGGGCCCGAAAGGGAGCAAAGAATAGTAACACTGCACCCTACCACGCATGTCGTAAAAAGCGACTAAGGAGGGTATGGGCATGGGGCTGTTTACCCCATCCCGTAAAAACTTCGCACAGTGGGCTGATCACCCTAACTTGCCAATCCAAATCTGAATTACGGATAAACACAAACGATTAGTTTGTTTGGTCTGTTTTGTTCCACAAAGACGCCACTAGGCGTGGTGGTGGAAACAGCGAAAGATTGATCAATTTGTTGTTGCCCTAAGAACCCACTAGGCGTACTGGCCACATACTGCTTTGCGGTTGGATGGCTAAGATGGAGAAGAAGAAGCAGACGCCTATTAGCTCGCATTACCAGGATACGCCACTGCTTCATTACTATTTGTTTTCAGACCTATTATTGTCTTTTTATATGACCGAAAAATTTCAGGCTTCATTATTGCGATTGATATTTAAGAGCATTTTTCCTTTACATTTAGTGAGTGCCGGATGTATTATAAGCAATCCAAAATCTTTAGATTGTAATATAACCACCAAATGTTAAATTGCTGTATATATAGCCAATACCAGATTGAATATAAAAACCAAATGGAGATTGTAATACAAACACATATTAAATTGTAATATAAACATCTTATTTTAGACTTTATTACAAACATACTAAATGTTAGATAGTATACAAAAACTAAGTGTATGATCTTTTATTGAACAAACCAAACTGCTAGTTATTAATATAAAACCAAATATTGTTGCTATAGAAACAGTCAAATGATTAAATTGCTCACGAAATAACAAGTGTTAGATTGTTGTATATCAATTTTTTGGAGTAGATTGTAATAATACAAAACAAACTGTTTGAATGTAATGTAAACAACAAAATTGTTAGATGATAATAACATCACGCAAATGTTAAGATTGAAATAAGATCACACCAAATCACAGACTGTGCTATAAATATCAAGTCGTTAAATTGTAATGTAAGCAGCATGTGTTATATTGTAATGTAAAAGAAGCATTAAAATGTAATGTAACATCCTAATGTGAAATTGTAATGTAAGCATCCAATTTTAAAGTGTAATGTAAGAATCCAAATGTTAAATTGTAATGTACAAGCGATGTGTTAAAAATGTAATGTAAGAATCCAACTGTTAATATTGTATTGTAAGAATCCAAGTGTTAAATTGTATGCTAAAAACCCAAGTGTTAGAACTGAACATAAAAAACTAAGTATTAGATTGTAATATTAACGACAATGTTAGACTGTAATAGACAGAATAAATTTAGGGATGTAAATAAACTAAATACCGCTATTAGCCTGGGCCCCTTGCAGCTCGCTGCTCCCCTTGTTGGACACCTGCCCCCTTACATGACATTTCCACCTTGCTTGACATTTGCACCTTACATGGCGCCTGCCCTTTCATGAAATTTTGCACCTTACATGGACGCCTGCCCCTTACATGACCATTTCCACTTTGCAGGACATTTGTCCCTTACAATGACACCTGCTCCCTTACAAGAACATTTACACCTTGCATGAGCCTGCCCCCTTACATGACGTCTGCCTCCCCTTATATGATGTCTGCCCCTTACCTGTGTCTGCCCTATTACATGACATTTGCTCCTTACATGACGCTACTGCCCCATGGCATGAACATTTGCACCTTATTTGACAGACTGCCCCCTACATGACATCTGCACCTTGCATGACGACTGCCCCCTTACATGACATTGCCCTTGCATGACGCGCCTCCCCCTTACATGGACGCCTGCCCCTTACATGGGCATTTGCTTTGCATGAGGCCTGCACAGTTACATGACATTTTGCCACCTTACTACATGACGCTTGCTCCTTACATGACATTTGCACCTTACATGACGACTTACCAGCTGGTAAGAGATTTTGCACCTTATTTGACGCCTGCCATCTTACATGACATTGCACCTTGCATGACATCTGCCACATTAAATGACATTGCACCTTACATGACGCCTGCCACTTAATGACGCCGCCACCTTACCTGATTCCTGCCACCTTACCTGAGCCTGCCACCTTACCTGACGCTCTGCACCTTACATGGACGCCCTGCTACCTTGCCTGACGTCTGCCACCTTACATGACGCTGCCACCTTACATGACGCTGCCGCCTTACAAGACATTTGTACCTTGCTGACGCATCCTGCCTCCTTGCATGACACCTGCCACTTACATGACGCCTGCCACCCTTACATGAGCCTGGCCTCCACAATATTACATATTCACTTATGGATGTGGCTTTCTAGCAATGTGTATGACATGATGGTTTGCCAATCCCATGCACAATCCACATTTGTATTATCAACTCTTGTGCATGCATGGAGTAATATCTGGAGTCATCCTTTATGACCTTAAGCTATGAACATGCTACTATATATGTAGGTGGAAGTGAACCTATGTTGTGAGGCTAATTTCATCCTCATTGACTTTGAATTCATCCACACACTTCCAGGATTCACTCTATGGTGAAAACGGTGTTGAGAACTTAGCATCGCACACTAAGTTGGGGGAGTACTTGAGCCCCAGGCGTAATTCTTTGACTTGGTTGAATGTAAGCAGGGGGATCTAACTGGACAAAGTGATAGGCAATGAGAAGTTGAGAACATGGGATCTGTGCAGGAGCGTGACTATTCTGGGGAGAGTCGGAATCAGGTACTGTATTTTAGCTCTGCCCTAGTTGGAGATTCCTTTTGGATGGTGGGAAATGCACAGTGGCCAGCATTCTTACGGCCTGGCTTGGGACCAGAATGTGTTGCTCCTTTTAATGCAAGCCATATTCTAGTGAAAACTAGAGTCATGACTTCAATTCACGTTTTGGATGCAGAAAAGCAACAGGAAATGCCTACGTCTACAATGTAGACAATACCAACTTGGTTATGGCTGCTAAAGAGCAATATGTCCGCCAGCCTAATTAAACAAACCCCCAACACACAACACCACCAACCCCACCTGGGGTGGTGTCTCTGGGAAAAGTGTCATATTCTTCATTCGTCTATTTAGAGACTTCTAGGAAACCCACATGAGTACGATTGTAATATAAGAAAATTTCTCATAGATACCTTTGTTGGTTGTTCATGCTAGGATGTTCTCTCAGTTACATTGTTGTTGTACAACTGCTAGGATGGTTTCATAGTTATATTGTTTACACCATCCCCCTTTCTTTGTTTTTGTTTATTTGTTTTTGTTTGTTTTGATTGAATGGTTAATTTTATGTGAACTTACTAGAATGTTCTCATTAGATATATCTTTGTTGTACATTGCTAGGATATTCTCACTTTAATTTGATGCTGTTAATTGCTAGGATGTTCTCAGTAGATATGTTGTAGGTTATAGTAACATTGCTAGGATATTGTCATAGATATATTGTTGTTTTACTGTGCGGGAAATTCTCAACAGATATTAAGATTGCTAGACTATGCTACATATTTTCATACATTTAGTGTTGCAAAAAGTGTAAAAATTCAGATTTATGGAAAAAAAATACATATCTTTTCTTAATTTCAGTACACGTATACAGGACCAAGCGATATCAATGCTCTGGGCCACTGCCCCTGAGATATGAATACACACACAGAGGTTGACAGTGTAACATGAATACTTACACAGAGTTTGACGTTGAAGAATATGAAAACCTACAAAAAAAGAAAAAGTGATTGAAGATTTTTAAATACCTACTCAGAGGTTTGACTGTATGAAAAGAATTCTTCCCAGATTGACTAGTTAAAAAAACACTACACAGAAAATTTGCTATTTGTATATAATGTCTACATATGGGTTGGACAGTGTGAAATATGTATGATCTCGCAGTGGTTTAAATGAAGATTAAGCATTCCGAAACAAAGGTTTGGGCAGTGTAAGATATGATTACCACTTGAAGTTTGAAATTGAAAGTAGGATTCCCACACAGGGATTGATGATGGTATTTTGAAAAAAAATTTTTTTTAACAAATATGAGGTTTGGACAGGGGTAGATATGAATTTCGCATTTGAAGTTTGACATTGACAGATATGAATATTCACACAGAGATTTGATGAGCGTTATTGATATATTTAGGTTTGACAGCGGCAGATTTTGAATACCCATTATATAGGTTTATCCTGTGTAGATATGAATATCATTTGGAGATTTTTACAGTGTAGATAAGAATACTCGATTGGTGGTTGACTGTGCATTATGAATACCAAATCGAAGTTTGCCGGTTGTTGTATTGGAATGGCCAAATGGAAGTTTGACAGTGCAGATATGAATAACTATTTGGAGTTTGACCAGTGCGACATGAATTACCATATGGAGGTTTGACAGTGTAGATATGGATACTCGGACAGAGGTTTTGACATTGATGTTATAAAGACCCACATACAAGGTTTTTTACTTTGAAGATAGGAGTCCCCTATCAGAAAATTGGGGAAGACACATAGGGCTTATTTTAGTTTTATGAGGATTGCCAAATAGTTTTGAAAACATCTTTTTTTATTGGTGATAATTTGTTATGAATTGGTTCAGTTTCATACTTATAGGATAACTATATGTATTCTGCTTTACTCCTCATTTTTCTACATGATTTCTGTAAACTTGAACAACTTTGCTCCAGCCAGAAACATGAGTGTGTATCCCTTACTTATGCCAGCCCGTATCCTGGACTCACAACCATTGACCTCCACTTGGTATTGTCTGAGAATTCGCGGTTCGTGAAACCGGATGTTATTAATATGTAGCATTGTCTCCAATAACATTTTTAACCCACCTGTGAATGTTACAGGAGAGAATCATGGACTAGTAAGTAAACCAAAAGAAAAGCACTAGAGGCCACAGATGATGTGGTTTTACAGTAGAATGTTAAAATACATGGACATTATCAACGAGTAACAAGGACGTCCTGAAAGAGTCCAGTGCAGAAAAGGAAGCTTTTTAGCCACGTTAGTAGACAGTAATCTTACTTTCTTCGGGAATGTTATGAGGAGCGTAAAGGGAAAGTGACGGATGTTGCTGATGATGATGATTGCCTCTTGGTGTTCACTCGTGCTGTAACAGAAGATGTTCCACTCTTGTAGCGTGTAGTGGTGATTAATCAGGTCCATTCTCACTGAGATGGCTAAGTATTTAATTTTCTATCTTTGTTTGATTTCATGGGATGAGTTATTACAGTTTTTCTGTTGTCATTATTTCTCGTTCTGTATCGCCTGGGAATATTAATGGCTCTTTCTCAAATCATTTCCTCTCAAGCGATGTGATTTTCCTCTTCTATGCTCAGGTCAGGGTTCATTTTTTGACACACAATAGCAAAAACGTTGGCGTAGAATCTACATTTTAATCAAATGAAATATTTAGTTTCCACATTACCTCTGTCATTTCCCATGTACAAAATGTGTGTTGGGCGCAAAGAAAAAATGACCAACAAAGTGTGTGTAATAGTTATCTTTAGCTAATATAATTGTTATCATGTCCATGTAAATAATTATCTTTGTTGCTGTGTATGAAAATGAAAAGCGTCACGATTGACAGGCAGTGGTTAGAGCGCTGGTCTCTCGCGGCAAAGTTGCTGTGTTTCGAATCCTGGTACCGATACGCTCAGTCTACCCAGCTGTAAATGGGTAACCTGTGTTTGAGTTAGGGAAGAAAAAGGGCAGCGAGGAAGGGAGCTGGTCACCATGACTCTCGATACTGTTCAGGGTGAAGTCTCATAACACTTCTCTATCCTTTATCAGTATCTGATATGGGACTATCTTGACCCTTTTATGAAAATATAACACGGAAATGTATGTAGATTATAATTAGGTGCGCATAATGTATTGTAGATTATTGGTGCGCATAATGTATAAAATGTCCGTGTAAATGCCAGGGTCTCTGATGAGAAAAAGAAAGAAATCGACCACAGTTACTTGGGGCATGTCGTACAAGGCGACAAATATACGGTAACTAGTGTGAACTCCCGTCGTAAGACGGGAATTAAATTCAAAGGCACAATACCTAACGGCCAATTTTACTTATTCAAAAGTATTTTTAAAATACCCCATGTGCATCACCACAGTAAACGAAACTATGTAGTATAGTCACGTTCGGAAATTCGTGCCCCACAGAAAGCGTCAATTTTATCTCACAAAAATGTTTGTTGTATGGTCATGAATTTTTGCATTGCATGTCTTAGATTTTCCATGCAGTTAAGATTTTGCGGATTATTACATCCACAGCTGTCTCGAAATTTTGCAAAACGGCGATTTTATCTGATCTTCTTGGAACATTTGCCTAAATCTCTGCGTAACATTAATTCTTACAATTTAAATCACAACATTTGTGCGACAAGACGGTTCAAAGGCGTGTCCTAAATGTGTGATTGGTTGTTCACGTGATTTTGATACGAGGAATGATGTTCTGATAATGAAACCATGATAGCAGTAATCATCAGGGAAGCTTATGACAAATCGTAACTGTTTATGTGTTATTATAGATTGGGCATATGAAATTAGTTTATACACAAAACGAAGGAATGCGATCGGACGTGCCTCATTCCGAATCGGACGACTCCAATAAGTTCACAAACAGTTATTGGTTGGATAAACTGCAAGCCATCTCGCTGCCAGTAATCTTTTTCTTCCTGGAGCACGTGATCTTCACATTTAGCCCCAGTACTCTGTGTCTATTCATGTAAGGGCCTCACGAGTCATGTCTTTAACATCGCACATTTTAAAAGTGGTGTTCTGGGCGGCCACTTGCCCTTTAACTCTAGCCCAAACCAGCTCTTATTGGGTTAAGGTGAGAATGGTAAGGTGGGGGAGTCGCAGAGAAAAACATGACCCTGCTCATTGGTTGATTTTATCAATCAGATACGCTTTTGTCTTATTCCTCTGTATCACAAGCTGCAACAACTCTGGTTTTAAATAGCTGTTGTCAGCGAAGTTCTTTTCATTTACAAGCCACCTCCTGATTTCGTCTTTCGTGCTTGCCGAAATGGGAGCTTTATCCTCCTGCGCTAGAAGCATTATGATAGGACGCATTATCCATCACCAGGCAAGACGGCCTATATAGAGTCAGGGAGGAGTGTTGTTCACTATCCATATCTTGAAAAAATTGTGCCCATTCATTTCACTGTGGTAGTCCCTACCATCTACAGACTTTGATGGATTGAAAATTAAGCTTCTGCATCACGGACAAGCTCATTCTATCTGCTGCCAGCATGTGCTAATATAATGCGTTGACCTTTGCTGATAAGAATTTTCCTTCTATAGTTCCGTCAACAGATTGCCATTCTTTCTCGTTCGTATGATGAGCATTAAACCCAAGATTCGTCGAAATACATATATCATAGCGTCTTGCCTTCTCTCACGAATCTGCCCTAAGGTATTTGCTTCGAGCTGCAACGAGGTGTGGTTTTTCACAGAAAAAAATTTCTTCGCCAGGGACGTTTTTCTAAAAAGTGAAGCCGGACACTTCTGACAAGTTGCCAAAGTGTTGTTTTGAGACGTTAATATCGCATTCTGCTTGCAGCGACTTTTCAGCATGCGGAGAGTAAACAAGTTGATTGGCATTAAACATCTTCTAAAAATAAAACGTCTAAATGACATCCTTGTTCAAAATCATCAATTTTTTTCTTCCTTCTTTGCTTAACCGCACAGCCTCTGTACAATCACCGTCCTGTTGTATCCAACGTCGAAAAAGGATCTTCTATCCACACCCCAGGCCTTTTCGTGTTCTCCTACCTGGTTCTTAGGATGTCGTGGTATAAACAAACCCATCTTAGCCTCTCTACGAAAAAATGCCTGTTACAATATAACTGTTACCTTCTGCAAAGTGATAAATTTACATTTAAATTCATTGCCGCTTTTCATAATTATGCAAGTTTAGTTTATTAATATATTATATGCTGGTGTCGTTTTGTTTGTTTAGTTGCAGCCAACCCATTGCAATTAAGGCATACGCCGCTGAACTAATTAACTCGCGACTGTGTTTACAATAGGATGCGCACTCGTGCGGGACTTGTAGGGTCACTACAACTAATTTAAACCAAAAAAAATATTTGAATAGCACATTTCATCGCTTGTGCTGTGCTGCAACAAAAATTAAGTGCACGATTGTTTGAACGGATCTTGTAATTTCCTGTGATACTAATAATAATTAACACAGGACCATACGTTAGAGGTTTTTTTATATACTTAAAGAAGAAAATTCGAAAATGAACATGAGTTTTGTACGGGCAAAAAACTTTATTAATAACTGCATTGATATCAGTTGGGCAGTAGCAAAAGTTTTATAACATCCGTAAAGGGGTTGC
>JAMPIV010003209.1:0-144200 GCA_024509875.1 Oreohelix idahoensis | reverse complement strand
TTTATTTTTTCATATTATTCTATTATTTTTTTTAATTACCTCATATTCATTTCTAAAATTTTATCTTCTAATCTATCATACACACACTTTCAGAAATATAGTTAACGCAACATCCAACCCATCCAACAAATAATTAAATAATTCAAAAATATATGATTAATTTACACAAACTCAAAAAAACTCCTTTAAAACTCACATTCATAAAATCCCCCCCCCCCCATTATGCCCTTTTGTGAACTAAGACATAATGGGGTCTGTTTGGCGGTGTCCATGGGCTGTTTGGTGGGATATGGTGGGTTTGTTGTGGCAATATATGGCGGCTAGTTACCCTTCCAGTTAATTTCTATACAATAACATATACTTAGATGAGTACAATTCTTCCTTCTTCTTTCTTGGTAAGTCATTTCACATTGTGGTGTCCATGTAATGCGATCTGGAAGTCCTTTACGTGTCAATTCCGTTAAAGGTGCACATATGGAATTAAAGTTTTTGATATACTTCTGGTAGAAACCACATAATGAGACAAAGGATCTCACGTCCTTCTTGGTTTGTTGTCTCGGGGCTTTCTGTAGTTTCTCTAAATTCTTTGGGTCAGGGGTCATGTTTCCCTGATAAACTGTGTGTCCCAAAAATTCCAATTCTTTACATCCAACGCAACATTTGGTTGGTCGGGCTGTTAAATTTGCCTCCCTAAGTCGATCAAACAGCATGTTCAGAGAGTCAATGTGTTCCTCAAATGTTTCTGTTGCTATAAGGATATCATCCATAAAATTTGTTACTAAAAGCTAGGTATGGTCTAACCTCAGGCTTTACTGGAATCTGATATTATCCTTTACTCAGATCCACTTTTGAGAAATATTTAGCTTTATTTAGTCTGGCAAACAGCTGATTTGTATCCGGCAATGGATCCACCTGTCCTTCTGTAATAGCATTCAGTCTCCTGTAATCTATACAGAGTCTATGTTCTCCAGAGGGCTTCCTTAAGAGTACAACACCGGAACTATACGAAGACTCACTGTGCGAAATAATTCCTTCCTTCAACAGATAGTCTATCTCTTCCTTCAAAGCTTTCTCCTTAGCAAACGGAATCGAATATGGTTTCATACAGACAGGTGTGGAGTCTATTAGTTTCATATCATATTCCAATAGGTTTGTATGCCCTGGTCGGTCTGTTAACACCTCTGCATGATTATTTAGAACCTGTTGCACTCTCTCTTTCTGAGTTTTCGTTAAATGTGTACTGATTTTCACCTGTGCTGCTGTCTCACAGGGGTGTAATGGATATTCAAATGATGAAAGTGGTTACTTTTTCATCTCCATGGCGATGGACAAGGTCAACAAGTGTGTCTCTTCCTGATGTTCTCTTTCCAAATATTTCTTCAGGAGATTCACATGATAGATTTTTTCTTTCCCCTTCTTATCTATCTTATAATTTGTTCTAGACACCTTCTCTAGAACTGTATATGGACCCTGCCATCCAATTTGTAACTTATTCTGACTCTCAGGCAAAAGAAGCAGTACTTTCTCTCCCACAGCCAAATTTCTGTCTTTCGCCTTCCTGTTATAATAGGCAGCATGTTTCTTCCTGGCTTGTTTCAAATTTTCATTGGCAAGTTTCCAGCCAGTTTTAAACCGAGTGGTCAGCTCATTCACATATTGGTATGAAGATGTAATGTTTTCCTCTGCCTTTTCATCAGTCCACGTTCTTAACAAAGCTTCAAGTGGACCTTTTATTGGCCTTCCAAACAATAATGTTGCCGGGGCCATACCGGTTGAACTATGGGGTACCTCCCGATAAGCAAAGAGGGCGGCGTGCAGGTACTGGTCCCATGTATCTGGTTTTTCGTGTGCCAACTTTCTCAGGATCGACATTAATGTGCCGTTAAATCTTTCCACTTGGCCGTTCCCTTGGGGATGATACACACTACAATGGAAGTGTTTGGCCTGGAAGATCCTGAAAACTTCTTCAGTTAGTTTCCCCTTGAACTGAGAGCCATTATCAGTCAAGATTTGATTGGGAAAACCTAACCTTGTGAAAATTGTGAGCAATGCCTCTGCCACATGTTTTGAATCAATCGATGACAGGGCTACTGCCTCTCCCCACATAGAACAAGTGTCCACCAGAGTCAGAATGTAGCTGTTCCTTCTCTTGGTTCGGGTGAGAGGTCCCACAAGATCCACGGCAACTCTCTCAAAGGGTGTTCCCACTATGGGCATTTCCCCCAGAGTTGCTGGTGCAGTCCAATGTTTAGGTGCTACTCGTTGGCACTCTGGACAGGATTTTACATATCGTTTGATATCTTCAGTTATTCCTGGCCAGAAATAGTGACAAGCTATTCGCTGTCCTGTTGCGCTGATTCCCATATGACCACTGAAGGGAATCGCATGCCCTAGTTCCAACACTTTAGTCCTATATGAAGTGGGAAGGACCAGCTGTCCGTGACCATTGGATTCAGATCCAGCCTTCCTATATATCAATTTGTTCTTCATATAAAACTCTCCCTTGCCTGGAGGTGTATGAGATTTGGGCAACTTCTTGAAACATGGCTTGAGTGTTTTGTCCTCAGCCTGTGCCTTCCTCATCTCATCTGGGTGAGTATTTATGGGATTATCCTCCTCCTTCTTTGTCTGTGATCTGGTCTGCACTGTTGCCAATATCACAGGTCTCTTGGGATTCCCCAAGAAGACATATCTACACCCCAATATTAGAGGGTAGATTGGCTCATTTATCACTGCTGCTTTTATGATTCCTTCCACATATCGCGTTTTCACTTTTATTCGGGCGACGGGAAGTGTCATGGTAGCTACATCCTTGGTTGCAGTTTGAATCTCCACTGTTTCTGTGGTGTATTGATCGGCCTGCACCAGGTGAGAACTCACAACGGAATCGTAATCTAAACCGGTATCATATAAACATCTTATAGTGACACCATTACAAATGACATCTTCACACACTGGGGGGTGGTATGGTTCCTGTAATTCTTCAGGTTTGCCCTTCTTTTCCTTTTTCCCCGATGTCATAGCAGCAAAATGAGGAGGTTTCCTTCTACAATGGTCAGTGTCATAGATTTTCTTTCATCATATTTCCTTTCATCGAATTGTGGGAATTTATTTTTATTTTCATACCGTGGCCTATCAAATTGGTGCTTACCTTTATTTTGATCCTTAGGATCAAATTTATTAAAGTTCTGTGGTGCCCTAAAGTTATCCACTTGTTTCTTTTTATTACCTGTTACCTCTGCTTGAGCTGCTTGATACCTTTCAGCAACATTTAGCAACTCACCCAGCCTCTCTGCACCTTGTTCCATGAGAAACTTTCTCAGGTCTGGAGCCATGGACTCTCTTAGTTGCTCTATAAGGACCATTTCCTTAAGATCTTGGGTTTTCCCCAGAGAAGTCCATTTCTCCAAGTATGTCTCTATTCGTGCAGAGAACTGGTGATAGGTTTCCCTGACAGTAGTTTAGCATTCCTAAATTTTTTCCTATAAAATTCTGCATTCTTTTCATACCTTAACAAAAGAGCCTGCTTTAGCATGTCATAATTTTCCTGATCACCTCTGCTCATTTTTGCAAAAACTTCATAAGCTGCCCCACGAAGTCCCTGAGATAACTTTAAGCTCCACCTTTCTCTCTCTAACCCATACGTGGTAGCTAATAGCTCATACCTATTTAGGTAGCTCTCTATATCATCGTCTTTCTCAAAAAAATGATCTAAATGAAAATTCATAGCTGAGGTTGAGGCTCCTTGGCTAGCAGTGGCATCAGAGGCAAAGGGACTGGCACCATTTTCAGGAGCATGGCCTTGAAACTCAAATTCCCTGAGTCGTAACTCATGTTCCCTTTGTAATCTTTTATCTTCTGCTTCCCTTTCTGCAGCTAATTTCTTGTCTTCCCTTTCTGCAGCCAATCTTCTTTCTTCTGCTTCCCTTTCTGCAGCCAATCTTTTGTCTTCTCTTTCTGCCTCCAATTTCTTAGCCTCAGCCTCAATCTGCACCCTCTTAGTCTCAGCCTCTAACTTTCTTTCGGCCTCTTTTTCTAATCTTCTTTCTTCGCGTTCAATAAATTTGTCACATTCCGTGGTGACATAGGCAACCATAACTTGCCCATCTAATCCTAACTCTTTTGCAGTCTGAACAGCAGCAGATCGAAACTTGGCCAGGTCCGCCATTGTCTATCAGGTAAGTTTCTACAATGTCTAACCAACAATTCAAATTCTAAATATATATAATGGACAACACAGGCACCGTGAGCTCAACCTTATTTAATTCCACCCAAGGATACCTTTTAATTCTTATATTCCCTGAAGTGAATTACCCCCAATATTTTTAATAGGGAAAGATTCAAAATCCCAAGAGCGAGACCCCAATATATGTGGTGAAGTGGGATGTTATAAATACTTATAGGGAACTTAGTGTACTGACTGAGATCAGCTGTGAAGGTATCTATATCTATTAAGAGTAGTGTATTATAGATAACCTTACTTGCTACCACATATCTATATATCTCAGTCAGAATTATTCTGGAATAGTGTGATGCTACGTTATGTGTCTAGGGTATGAGTATGGTGAAGTGTAAGTCACAACAACAGACAGATAAACAATTTAATTTAATCCACTACTCTTAACAACACTGTGACACTCACATACATATAACACTCTATGAGAATATCTTAAAGAAGTCACTCGTAACTTTTCAAATAACAATATGTATTCATTACTGTCATAAATGTGTATGTGTCCTGATTCAAATACAAAGGAACCAGGAATCACAATCAATTTTAATTACAAGTTATGTACAGAATGTATTAATATGAATCTGGTAGTGACATATATTATTACAAATATCCTATGTGTGTCAGTTGTGTAATAGTAGTATGAGGTAATACTGGTTTGGTTTTGTTCAAGCTCTGTTGGTAGTTGTCATCATGACTTCAATAGTTTGTCTTAAGGAAATTAGTATTGGAGATGTTCTCAGTTCCTGATATTAAGACAATTAATTTCCCCTCTTAATATTATTTTTACAAAGTCATTTCAAGATGAGGGGACATAATGTTGAGCTCAGCTGGCCAATTCGCTTATCTGGCGTGATGGCGGCAGGAAAGGACTCCTCTGCTCGAATTCTCCTCTGGGCTCAGGAGACACCTCACTGATAGCTAAAAAGACCAAGGAGTATGCTGTCCGACTCTGGATTCAGCAAAGCTCTGACCAGGTGCTGCTCACTACCATCAAGACCACGGTCCCTGAAATCAAGAAGGATGTACCTTCTACTTCATAACTAATTTATACTCTCTTTTTACTCTGAGCACAATACAGCACAAACATTGAGTTCAGAGCGTTTGGCCAACTGTCAGCTTCATCTGAAATACTTTATACCAGTATTTACCTCCTTAATGGTTACCACGCCTCTGCACTTCCAGCATTATTTCTTTCTAATCAATCATCCAGGTGTCAGTGTACTATTTGGCCATTCCATGCCGTTTTACTTCCCTCCGACACCCTCTGTTCAGGCTGGAGCATTATAGGCTTTATCTCCTGTTTGCCACTGAACTACACATATATATATACAGGCATAAATTAACAATTTACATTCAATTTTCATTAAAAGATACTGAATGGTTCAAGCTTACCACAATTTCATGGAAATAAACACAGATACGTTGATTAGCAATGAATTCTGGCACAAACTGGCACAAATTCCCATCTGCTTATATTCCAGGCTTTTATTTGGCAAAATATGAGCTGGCTTCAACGCACTGATGCTTTATCAAGCTTATTTAAACAAGTGGTTTCGAACTAACGCTCCTAAGTGATTAAATCAGCGAGTCTAGCCAATGAGGCCCCGTTTCGACAAGTGTTTGAAAAAATGTTACCTTTCTACGTCTCCCTAACAACCAAGATAGTATTTATAGCCCGACCAATCGTGGTTAGTTTTTCATTTGTTGCGCTCCAATCAATTTGGAGTTTACATGGTAGGCTATTTATGTAACGTAAGGTTTTTTTCAAACACGTTATAAAAAATTTTATGAGCAGAAATGATTTTGTGTTGTCAGGCATCCCCACTATTTTATTTTGGTTATAATTTATTAATTCCTGGACTATTTGCGTAACGTTTTACATATTCTTTGTCAGCAAGCCCTAAGGAACCCAAATATCCCAATTTAAAAGATCTACGTGGCTGCGTTCAAAATATGTATTCTCTACCTCCTGTTTCGAAGATGTGCTGTCTGGGTACTGTTATGTTTGCAACCGTAAACCCATCTATTGTTATCTTTCCTAATAAGCGTTTTTTATGATTTATAAACCTAACTCTGGGATGGGTAATGTATTTTATCACTGTCCGTCTGAAAAAAAAAGTTAGTGCATGTAGTCTTACACGCGTGATGGCAGCATTTGTGTATCGCGCGAAGCGTGTTTAGTGTTCGGCTTTCTGCCTCTCCCTTCCCGCTATCCTTTTGTCCATCTGTCTTTCGTTTTGGTAACGCAGTATAATTAATGTTAGGATTAATTTAGGTCATTACGCAGGGCCTCTCAATGTTTTTTCCAAGAAATACAGCACACGTTTCATTGAAGAAGGCGGGTAATAATACAGTAAGCTTTACTATCAACGTGAAAGCGTTACAATTTGCAGACGAAGCAGAAAACAAGGGGGATTTCGAGTACATTCCTTGTGACAGCACTGTTATTTTTCCATTGCTCTTCTCTTTATTAATTTTATGTATTTATTAGGCTTTATATTTACTTGATAATTTATATATGTGGATTAGAATATTCCATGACACCGTTTTAATGTGTTGTGGAAACGCTTGTATTTATGCAGTGGCTTATATTTAACGTGGAAACGTTACAATTTGCAGACGAAGCATAAAACAAAGGGGGATTTCGAGTACATTCCTTGTGACAGCACTGTTATTTTACCATTGCTCTTTTCTTTATTAGAATTTATTTGTTAGGCTTTATATTTACCTGATACTTTATATATGTGGATTAGAATATTTCACGACACGCTTAAGCTGTACTTAACAATGCCCATCACGAGCTGCGAAGCAGAAAGGAATTTTTCAAAGCTATCAATTATAAAAAAAACAAATTTCGGTCTACCATGACTGAAGAAGACAGAGGTCATGACACTAAATGTGTGCAATCCTGAGCCAGTAACAGTAAGGAACCAGAAGTTAGAACAGACAGACACATTTACTTACCTAGGATGCATAGTAACACCTGACGGCGGAACAAGCAATGACATTAACAACAGAATGAATAAAGCGAGAACAGCCTTTGCTGTTCTCAACAACATTTGGAAGTCTTCACAATACAGCACAAACACCAAATTAAGACTGTATGAGAGCTGTGTACTTTATGTGCTTCTCTATGGTGCGGAATGTTGGAGAGTAACAGAGAAGGAAATGTCGAAACTGTCCTCCTTCCACGCAATCTGCCTAAGGAAAATTCTCCGAATCTTTTGGCCAAACACCATCAGCAACCAAGAACTACTTATTCAGAGTAACCAGGAGGACATGCACACCATCATAGCTGGCAGACGCTGGAGTTGGGTTGGCCATGTCCTCAGAAGGGACCCTGATACCATCACAAGAACAGCTATGCTATGGATCCCCGAGGGAAAGCGAGAGGCCGACCAAAAACAACTTGGCGGAGAACTGTGGAAGCTGAGATGCAAAGAATGAACCACAGTTGGGGCACTGTACGAAGGATGGCCGCCGACCGAGCAAAGTGGAATCAATTTGTTGCTGCCCTACAAGACGCCACCAGGCGTGATGGCCGCTGACTGCTTTGACGGTTGGCGGTTATGGATCAAAGGAGAAGAAGAAGAAGATGACTGAAGAGCGCTTAAATTCTTTATGCATATTGTCTCTAGAAAATGACATTGCAAGGATGCTCTCATATGACAAAACTGTACGTGAATACGTTGCTAGGAAAAAAAAACAGAAATAAGAGTATTTTGTAAAGTGTGCTTCATGAAGTATGTTCTGGTAAGTTTAACTTTTCCTTCTGAGCACAAATCTCTTATGGATGCACCTTGTCAGCCATGTTTTTTAACAAATGTATTAAAATATTTTATATTTTCCTCATTGCTAATTTTCTTATCTTATAATTTTCTTGGTATGTCTTCAACGAACTAATTCTGAATGATGGACGCAATCATTAAAATAGTTAAGATTTTAAAAATCACATATACCAAGGTGGATAGTGGTTTAGTGATCAGAACATATGCCTTCCAAACAAATGTTCTGCATTCAACTCCCAGCAGAGTTGTTTCTTTTTTAAAAATTCATTCATTTGTCTTCAGTTTTTATATGTGTGTTGTTGTGGATCTACTATAAAGCTTGAACTTCAGGTCCTCCAAGTCCATTTATCTCTATAATACACTTCTTTCCCATCCTCACAAATTTATTTTGTTTTGTTTTTTAATAAAAGGGGCCCCTCCAAGAGTTTAAGCTTCAGGGCCCGCAAAATGTAGATCGCCACTGGCTGGCCCTAATATGGTGGCGTCTAGTGCCCCTTTATCATATAAGAGTTACGCCAACTAAAATTTGGCCGCCATTTTCGGCTGTACCCGTATTGCACGAAAATGACCCAATCGCGAGTTTCAGACCCAATATGCATTTTCGTTTAGGTTAACTAATAATTTGAAATAAAATTAGATGCAAATACAGTAGCACATATTTGTACTATTCTTTGTATGTCAACTAACAAAACAAAAAGAAGAAAACTAGTTTACTTACAGGTTTATTGAATAGAATCAATAACGTGAACTTTTAACACATACTCCGTTGAATTTTATATTCTGTTAGAATTCCACTATTTAGCAACAAATATTCCGTTAGAATTGCAACACTTAGCAAAACATACTACCTTATAAAATAATATAATAAAAGTAATAAAAATTAATTATAATTTTATTATAGTTTTATATATATATATATATATATATATATATATATATATATATATATATAAATATATATATATATATATATATATATATATATATATATATATAAGAATAGACAGTCCTAGGGAACTGCATAATATAGTCAAACATTATTTAACACGAACAAAGGTTAATATATAGTGGCCGGGAATGTGAAGGTCTGATGCTTTTCTTACAATACATATGACTTTTAATAGACGAAAGTCAATTAAATATCTGTTAAAGTCAGTTATATAACTGTAACCACCAGGCCTTTACACCCCTCCATTTTAATATTATTCATGTTCAGAGTTTCTTCTTTATTTTTTTTTATTTATTTAACGTATAAGCACAATTGTGATTGTCCCTATTTACAAGATTTGACAAAAGTAATGCCACTTTCTCATATCGGCTGTTGTTCATATTATTTGGAATTGAAAAGAATATACTGTATATGGCATTTTTTCTCGATATACATTTGGGGGGGTAAAATTTTATCGCATTTTCTAGCATTAATTTTCAATTTGAGACAACTAAAAGGGGGGGGGGGGAGGGATGGTGAGAGAGAGAGAGAAATTTGAACGTCTGAGTAAATGTAAAACTCTAGCTGGGAAATCCCCGTGCGTCATTGAGACTTGTGCGCCTATCTCCGTCGGGTAATCCTGACCTAAACACTAAATATAGGTCACAGCCCTAAGAACCGGAAAACTTGCGTACTCGTACTTTCATGAGGCTGGGCCGCCAACCAAAACTGACCTAAATCCGTGTGTTTTCAGGCAACACGGATCTGGGAAGTCATTTTTAGACCCGCGTTGGACGTTCAACCGTGAAGTTTGAGAGACGAAAGTAAATGCTTCACAGCGTGTTGTTGGTTTTTTTAACAAGAAGTCGCTAGTGTTAGTTAGATTTCACTTCACACCACTGAAACATCCAACAAAATATTGTGTATTTACTGACAACAGCTTTGCTCCGAGCAGTTTTATATTTTTAAATAGACGTAAATTGAAAAGACGAATCGCCAGTTTCGTGCCATTTAAAAAAATAAAGAAATAAATTTAATTTATTTGTGGCAAATTAAACAAATTGTTTGTTAACACTTCTGACAGTTCGGTAGCGAAGACATATTTATTGCCAAAATCGTGTTGTTGGATTTGTTCCGTAAGGGTAAGTAGAACTTTAATGAAGTGTTTTGAAGAATGAGTATGTGTTCTTGCGTGGAGTGTTGAGTACTTGCATGGGTGAATAAGTAGACAAGTAAGTGAGAGAACTGGTAATGAGTAAGTGAACCAGTAATAGGTGACGAGAAAACGCTGCCGTTAGATAGAACACATATTCAGAAAACTCAGCTGATAGCATTACATAGAAGGTAATCCATGTTTTGGAATATTAAATAACAATAAATGAGGAGGCTGCTTTAAAACTGGTAAGGAAACAAATATATAAAGTAAAAAATAAAAAAAAATTTATGAAATCAGTTTTACAAGTTAATGGTACACAAGAAACACGGGACGTTTCTGGTTTCACCCTTCGTCAGCCACAGTTACAAACAGGTGATGAGCGAACAAAGAACAATAATAACGCAAGAAAATTGCAAAACCAGAAAGGAATATCGAAACAAGGAAGTAAATAATCAACGAAATGCAAAAGGAATGAATAAAATTGCTAAAACCAGTCCTGATCTAAGTAGTTATATCCGTGGAATAAAACAGAAGAGCGCTAGTCTGGAAACGTCTATGGAAGTGACGTATAAGATAGCGGCAATTAAAAAGATACAAAGGGATACGAAACGAAACAAAAATATAAAAAGATAGATCGCAAAATCAACGACGGAAGAAATCAAGAAGAGCCGCTAGAATTCATGCAAAGTGATGCTGGACATTTAGACCATTGGGACATGGCATTTTGTAATCCCCACGGTTAGAGAAAAAGAGGGACACAAAAACACACAAGAAGATAATCAGAGGCAGACATGATAAATAAGACTTTGAAACGATGGCACAGGACGTGGAAACTTGGCATGCGGCGTTGAAAGGTATTGACTGGTTAAAGTGAATCAGTGCGTTATCTCGGCTGGAAAGGGGATCGAGAAACATTAGCATTATACGGATTAAGGAGGGTTGGACGTGACACCGCCAACCCCATCTTGTAAAAACAAACAACATGAATAAATCAACCCAAGAAATAGAGGATACTGATACGAGATATGAAAAAGGATCAAGAAAGCGTGGAAAGAACTTGACAGGATGGTACAGGATAAGGTACAGGATAAGGAAGCTTTGCGTCAATTTATAGAACACCTATGCTCCAGATACAGCCGAAGAGTAATGATAAATGAATAAGTCAGCTACCTGTCAGCAATTCAGTCAATTACCAGTCAGTGAATCAGTCAGTGAATCAATCAGCTACCAGTCAGTAAATCAACCAGCTACCAGTGAGCGAATCAATCAGCTATCTGTCAGCGAATCAAGCTAAGAGATATAATAAAATGGTTGAATCACAGTTTAGATTGAACTCGTACAGGGATTGAGTTCGAGGTAATATTCGCGTCATCGGCTATGTTTCTGTCAAACCTTACCCCTAAACCCTAACGCTAAAACCCTAACCGTATTCTGTTTAAATAAACATTTAATAGCACTCTTAATTTACTGCACTGCCATTACCCCTAACCCCCAAACTCTGTTTGCGACGAGGTGGTCGACCCAACAACATCTGGAAATCTTCCCAGTTCAGTAAGGTAAAGGATCCCGTTACACGCCCATTGAGGCATATTGGGAATATGGTGTTAGGCCCATATTTTCTTGCAGTACCATCACTAAATTAAGTATGTACGAGAGCTGCGTGATTTCTGTACGGTGCCGAATGCTGGAGAGTAAAAGAAAAGGAAATATCCAAACTGTCCTCTTTCCACACAACCTGCCTAAGGAAAAATTCTTATTTCTGGCCGAACACAATCACGAACCAAGAACTGCTAACTCGGAGCCACCAAGACCACATGCGCGCTATCAAAGCGGGTAGAAGCTAGAACTGGATTGGCCAAATCTTCAGAAAAGACCCTGACAGCATCACCAGAATTTTCATGCTATGGACTCCAAAAGGATAGCGAAAGCGAGGCTGGCCAGAAGCCATCTGGCGGAGGACTATGGAGATAGAGATGCTAAGCATGAACCAGAGCTGGGGCGCCACTGGCGGAGAACTATGGAGACAGAGATGCTAAGCATGAACCAGAGCTGGGGCGCCACACGAAGGACGGCAGCCGGCAGTAGTAGTCCTATTGAATGACTAGTATTTATTAACGCTGCACTAGAGTTCAGACATAATTCTTTTCTTTGTGTGACTGGCAGTTGTACTCAGATATAACGGTAGGACTTTGATCTTAGTTGAAAGAACCATACCTTGCCACAAGAAGTCAAACACGTCAAGGACAGAAAAGTGGAATATATTCAGACATCAACCAACATAGCTGGAGATGAAAGAGATAAAATTGAGGACGATAGGATACACTCTCGGGAAACATTTGACCATTATAACCAGACATATACGTTGCTGAACCCTCAGGAGAAGACAAGAGTCGGGAGGTCATGAAGAACCTGCAAAACCGCGATAAAATTGGAAGCCAGGGCAGCTGGGATCTTGTGAACTGCTGAGAAAGGATGACCCAAATTAGATATTGCTGATCAGCAACAGTCACAGCCATTTTGTTCTGACTGAAGGGAAAATACCGGCAGAAGAAGAATGACGACAGGTCAAATGGAATAAAATCACAGTATACGAATTTAATATTGCTTTTATATATCCTGCTCAGATGTAAAGGGTTATGTAAACCCAGGTCGCACATTCACTTCAACATAAAGAGTTTTGTAAACCCAGGTCGCACATCCTCTTCAACACAAAGGGTTCTGTAAAACCAGATCGCACATCCACTTCAAATAAAGGGAACTATAAAACCAGGTCGCACATCCACTTCAACATAAAGAGTTCTTTAAAACCAGGTCGCACATCAACTTCAACATAAAAAATTCTGTAAAACCAGGTCGCACATCCACTTCAACATAAAGGAGCTCTGTAAAACCATGTCGCACATCCACTTCAACATAAAGAGTTCTGTAAAACCAGGTCGCACATCCACTTCAACATAAAGGGTTCTGTAAAACCAGGTCGCTCATCCGTTTCAACATAAAGAATTATGTGAAACCAGGTCGGACATCCACTTCAACATAAAGGGTTCTGTAAAACCAGTTCGCTCATCCGTTTCAACGTAAAGAATTCTGTAAAACCAGGTCTGACATCTACTTCAACATAAAGAGTGTAAAACCAGGTCGCACATCCACTTCAACATAAAGAGTTCTGTAAAACCAGGTCGCACATCCACTTCAACATAAAGAGTTCTGTAAAACCAGGTCGCACATCCGTTTCAACGTAAAGAATTCTGTAAAACCAGGTCTGATATCTACTTCAACATAAAGAGTGTAAAACCAGGTCGCACATCCACTTCAACATAAAGAGTTCTGTAAAACCAGGTCGCACATCCACTTCAACATAAAGAGTTCTGTAAAACCAGGTCGCACATCTACTTCAACATAAAGAATTCTGTAAAACCAGGTCGGACATCAACTTCAATATAATCGTTTGCGTAAATCCAGGTTGTACATCCAGTTTATACGTTAATATTGTACATCCAGTTCAACCATACGTGGTTCAGTCAACCCAGGTCGGACATCCAACTCAAACATAAGTAGTTCAGTCAACCCAGGTCGGACATCCAACTCAAACATAAGTAGTTCAGTCAACCCAGGTCGGACATCCAACTCAAACATAAGTAGTTCAGTCAACCCAGGCCGGACATCCAACTCAGACGTAATGTTCAAATCACTGTTTGTTCCTCCAACTTTGTCTATATTGCTGCCTGACAAATAAAGGTAGTCCCATCTCAGATACTGGCGCATAGGAGTAAAATGTAACAGACTTCACTATACTAGCTCACAGCTTTATGACATTGCGTGACCTGTTTCCTTCCTCATCGCTTTTGCCTTCCCTAACTCACAAATATAGTCAGGCACCCATTTATAGCTGGGTAAACTGAAGCGTGAAGTTACCAGGTTTCGTACTCGGTAACTCTACCTCAAGAGAAGCAAGCGATCTAACCACACACACGTACACATGTCATTGCAAGTAACAGATAATTCAAATTTCTCTTGATCCAAGATCAGTAGCAGAATTATTCCCCCTGTAAGAATATGCATCAAATCATCGTATGTGCTTTTATAGAGCTAGTTGCTGTATTCATTTTAATTTACAGAAGGTAGCTAGCTCTGTGTACATTCTCTCTCTCTCTCTCTCTCTCTCTCTCTCTCTCTCTCTCTCTCTCTCTCTCTCTCTCTACCTGAGTCGCCTGTTACGACATGCCTTTCCGGATCAGAGGTCCTGTTCGTTCTGAGACTCCTCTGAAACCCCCTCCCCTCCAAACATGTATCTCGTAACATTGATTATTAAAATACTAATTCTATATACATGTTGTGAAATCTATGCTCCTCAGGGAACTAGAAGGTATTGAAGAAGAATTCTGCCGTTTAAGATTTACGCTACTTCTGCTGATGATCTTTGGGCAAGAATCCATGACAATTTAGAATTTTTGAAAGTATAGTTGGTTTCAGTAAAACTGCCGATAGTATAGTAATGTGCCCTCTCTGGCAACCCTCAAACCCCGGGGGTAGAAGAGGAACGACTAAGCATGTAAGTAAGCTAAGCTTCGGAGGTCGGAGTGGCTCAAAGGTAGGGTGTCCGCCTCGAATTCTAAAGGTACCGGATTCAAATCCCAGTCGAGGGAATATAATTTATGCAAATTTATTTTCACAACCAGTTGTTCCTAATGATGTCATACTCTTCCGCCCCCCCCCCCTTTCCCCCCACCCACTCTGTCTCCTGGGTAGTGAAATCAGATGCCTAGCCTTCTCAGATAAGGGCAAAAAAATAGGAGGACCCGTGTACAAGTTGTGCACGTTAAAAATCACACGGCAGTTGCAAATCGTAAAGAGTCGGCCAAAAGACCGCTGCCCTGGCCAAATTTAAAAAAAAAATTAAAACTACTTCTTTCTTCTTCTTCGTCTTCTTCTTCTTCTTCTTCGCACACTTTCAGACGTCGACTTGATTAAGTTTAAAGAAAGCAATGGTCAGCCTGAGGTTGTTGGTATTTCCATAAAGTTTGTCCAGAAGTGGTACAAGTGACGGTCATATGTGCTTTCTCTGTTCTTCATACGTTAGGCACTTGTGCCGCAGATGTTCAGCTGTCATTTTATCGGTGTCACAAGTACACTCGTCGGTAGTTCCTTTATTTAGCATCCTGTTCTCAACCAGTCGATTTTGTCAACACCAGGCTACCTACGTCAACAACACCTGGAATCACTAATTCTTTTTAGCTGCTATCTAGGATTTCAACGAATTTGTGACGCTCTGTTTCAGCAATTCCTGAATGCAGATTAATACAACGCAAATTGTTTCACATCCTAAGTTATTGTTTTTCACCTTACCTATTTATAATTTCATGTAGGGTGTCAAACCCGGATACCCGGTGTTATGCAAATTTGTAACCGAGTCGTTAGAAACAATTATATTACTTTATGATCGAGTCGCATGACCGATTATTTGAAACTGAAATGAAATCCGTGTTACGTGAAATTTTATCCCATCTATCATTATTTTAAGAAGTTAATCTGACTTAATGCAAGAGTTGACTATGAATTATTTCTTTTCCTTGGTTCATTTGCAGGTTATGGTTCGCTGGCTTGAAAAATGTTTTTTTTTTTCCCTCTATTGCTTTTCAGCCCCTGTTCCCCTTAAGATTGTCTTTTCACCCCATCTTATAAAGCGATTACCTAGAGCATTGAAGCCTCTAACAATTCATTCCCCGACGGCAGTATCTGCTATGGGGGCTACCTGTACTTATATTTGTTATATTGCAAGTCTCTTCTCCCAGCTTAGAGTGCTTACTTCTCGAGGTTCGAAACCCGACCGCATCACGCTCCAGTTTACTCAGCTGGTAAAATGGGTACTTGACTCTGCTCTTGAGTTAGTGAAGGCAAAGGCAGCGAGGAAAGGGAACTGGTCATCCCATCTCATAAAGCTGAGATGTAGTATAGGTTAAATATGCAACACTTAACTTCAGACATACTCCTATATGGCAGCGAGACCTGGACGACCTATGCTAAGCAAGAAAGAAGGCTCAATACCTTCCATTTGCGGTGTCTACGCCGCATCCTTGGCATCTCGTGGAAAGATAAAGTGACAAATGTCGAGGTGTTGTCACGTGCTGGCCTTCAAAGTATGTATACGCTTCTTAGACAGCGCAGACTTCGCTGGCTTGGCCATGTTCGCCGCATGGAAGATGGTCGCATCCCAAAAGATATCTTCTACGGACAATTAGCAGATGGCAAGAGAACAGTTGGGCGACCACAGCTGAGGTTCAAAGATGTGTGCAAGAGAGATATGAGGGCACTGGACATGGATCCAGCAACATGGGAGGATGAAGCTGCCGATCGCACTAAGTGGCGATGCTATTTACCGCGCCACCTCAGATTGGGCGAAGAGAGGCTCACACAAGAAGCAGAGGTGAGGAGAAAACGTCGAAAGGAGCACCAGGAAAATAAGCAGCTGAGGGCTGTCACCTCAGGGGCGCATTCCCATAGTCAGTTATGACTGAAGGGGCTATTATTATTATTATTATTATAACTTCAGACAGTACTTTGTTGTTCAAAACCAGACAGTACTTTGTTGCTCAAAACCAGACAGTACTTTGTTGCTCAAAACCAGACAGTACTTTGTTGTTCAAAACCAGACAGTACTTTGTTGTTCAAAACCAGACAGTACTTTGTTGTTCAAAACCAGACAGTACTTTGTTGTTCAAAACCAGACAGTACTTTGTTGCTCAAAACCAGGCAATACTGGGTTGCTCAAAACCAGACAGGGGTGGGGTGCTCGTTAGGCACACAGTACTGGGGCGCTTGAAAGACAACATTACTAGGATGCTAAAAAGACAACAGTACTGGGGTTATGAAATGGCAACAGTACTGGTATGCTCAAAAGACAAACAGAACTGTGGTGCTCAAAAGTCAGACAGTTCTAGGGTGCTCAAAAGTCAGACAGTTCTAGGGTGCTCAAAAGTCAGACAGTTCTGAGGTGCTGAAATAACAGACAGTTCTAGGGTGCTTAAAAGACGAACTATAGTGGATGCTCGAAAGACGGGCAGTACTGGGGTGCACAAATGGCAGATAGTTGTACAGAGGAATTTGATTGTTAATATCACTAAACTTACTGCATAATAAGGATGTCAGAATCTTTGCTATGTAATGTTGTTGTTGTACATTGTATCAAATCTTTACTCTGACGTGTCTTTATTTTCTCATTTGCTGTTTATCAAATTTTGCAAATGCTGAACCTTAAAAGATGCATCGTAAAATACGCTTTCGGGTGATTCTAGTATGGAATGTCATATTTCATTGGCTCATTTTTTACATGTTTAATGGTTTGTTTTTTTAAATTTTGCTATGTTGTAAATCAAAACGCAGTGTTAATGCAATAATTGAGGCACGTTCTATGAAACTAACAATTCAGCCGAAGCTGCTATGGCCACCGTTTTGACTGCGGCAACGGCAAACTCTACTTTCATATTAGTTTCCTCACTACTTAGTGAAGTAGAAGACAGTATCTAAATAATTTCTTCCTCGTTTGGCTTCTCTGACTGCAAGTGCATTTCATCCTATGCCAACATGTGCTGGTTTCCATATTAATGTCACACTGCATCCTGTGTTCAGTATATATGTGTTTACTTGCAGTATTTCCTCTATAATATTATCACATACACTGTTGCTTAATAGAAAACCCATACCTGAAATGACACTAGGATTAAGAAAACTGTGGAGCTACTAAAAGAAACAATAATCTTAAAATTAGTACAAACTAAAGTAGGAAGGCACCGTGAGGAGTTATAATACACAATACTTACAGGCTTAGGCCGATTTAAGCTATTTGTCCCAATTCGGCCCCGCGCTCACATGGGGTCCACGCACTCTGGTTCCCACCTCCAGCTTTGAAAAATAAAAATAAGAAACGACGGTTATTTCAAACTAGGTATCAGGAATTTATAACACTATTAAAAATAAAACAATACATAAATATTTATTAGCTTTATGCTGAAATAAAACGTGTTGCAACAAAAATATAATCTGAAGTCCTGAGAACCCCACCACAATGGTCCAAATCGGGCCCCGCAACAACTACGGCCGATCTTTCACAGAGCATACAGTGTAGTCCGGATAAGAGAAACTCGCTTAAGACGAATTTCGGTTAAGTCGAAGTAATTTTGCAGGTCCCTGCCAGAAGTCTTCTTTGGTAGAAACTCCCGATAAGCAGAATTTCGGATAAGCAGAATTTCGGATAAGCAGAATTTCGGATAAGCAGAATTTTGTATAAGCAGAATTTCGGATAAGCCGAAGTATTTTAGGTGGCCCAGGCGGCTTCTGCTTATCCAGGCTGCATTGTATATCACGTTAATTTAAAAAAAAACGTCCTGATATAACCTACAGTTTAATGTACATGGTTAATAAATGAGAGGGAAACGTAGCGAGCACCAAACCGTAGAAAGAAATTAATACATTGCTGTTCTGTTTTTCGCAGAAGTTACTTGGTGTTGCCAGATGCAAATATCCCAACTACAGCATTGCTGCTCTTAGATAAAACGCATCCACATCTTCAGAATGAGTATTCTGTTATCATCCATCGTTGTCGCATACTTCTTTGTCGCAGTTGTTAATGGTAAGTAAATTTTCTTACAGATGTAAGTTACTATCTAGCCCAGCGTTTCTCAACCTTTTTACCCAGGCGGAACCTTTGAAATAATTTTTCAGGTCTCACGGAACCCCTGCATAAAATTATCTCTTTAGCTCACGGTAATTTTAATTAATGTTATTTACAACATGAAAATTTATTGACAATGTTGTAAAGTACAGCTACTAAAAATCATAGACCCAAGCAATATAAATAAAAATAAAGTCTATGACACAGTTGTATACAAGACTTTGAAGGGAAAAAAAAAACATATTTATTTTTTTTCAATCACGATCTCTCGCGGGACCCGCGGAACCCCAGTTGAGAAACGCTGATCTAGCCGGAAATCGTATATCCAAGAACGACCAAAGATTCTGAGGGCGGGGGAATAAAGATATTCAGAGCAAGAAGTATGGAGATAATAATTACAACAATGCAGAAAACATAAAAAAGAAAGAATGCAGTAATTACCTACGTCATTATTTAATGATATTTCTTTATAAACAGTTTGATTATGTGAGTGTTTAAGTGTACCATGTCCATAGTATATCAACACCATCACTATGGGATGCCTTTTTAAAATATGCCCTTAGTAAGTTATGCTCTTAGTAAGTTATGCCCTTAGAAAGTTATGCCATTAGTAAGTTATGCCCTTAGTAAGTTTTGCCCTTAGTAAGTTATGCCCTTAGTAAGTTATTCTATTAGTCAATTATGCCCTTAATAAGCTATGCCATTAGTAAATTATGCCGTTAGTAAGTTATGCTCTCAGTATCACAACTACTGTACATCACTATTTAGCGCCCGTTTACTCACATTTGGATTCAAACTTTACAGCACTTTTGTTAATATTTTAACAATACCCGCTCCTACGAGCACTACCATCCACTGCCACATTTTAACAACAACCACTCATACAAGCACCACCATCCACTACCACATTTTAACGAAGACTCCTGCTAGCACCATCGACAGTTACCACAATCTAACCCAACTGTTCCCTACTGCAGGTAACTCTGTCAAGGACATACCCGTACAGAGATTTGATGGCTGGTACAATAATCCTCTAAATCCCTCATGGGGAGGCGTCGGTAAGTTCACACAGGTGTTCTCTTTGTGTGTTACCAGAAACGTCAGCAGCAGAAGAGATATTAACAGTAGTAGTGGTAGTAGTAGCAGTAGCAGAGATAGTAGGAGTTGTGGCAGTAGTAGTAGTAATAGTAGTAGCAGTAGAACTAGCATTAGTAGTAGTAACAGCAGTATTAGTAGTAATAATAGTAATTTTAGTAGTAGCTTTAGTAGTCGTAGCAGTAGTAATAATAGTAGTAGTAGTAGTAGTAATAGTAGCAGTAGTAATGACAGCAGTAGTGATAGTAGTAGTAGTAGTAGTAGTATCAGCAATAGTAGTAGTAACAATAGTAATAGCATTAGTAGTAGAACTAGCATTATAGTAGTATCAGTAGTAATAGTAGTAGTAGCAGCATTAGTAGTAGTAACTTTTAGTAATAGTAATAGTAGTAGCAATGGTAGTAATAGTAGTCGTAGTAGCAGTAGTAGTAATAATAGCAGTAGTACCTGCAGCAGCAGTAGTAGAAGTGATGATAGTATTTTTAGAAAAGCATCTTTGGTTTAATTAATTCTTCCTTTTCTTCCATCTTGCTTTTTGTTCTTTCCTTGTTTGTGTTGGTCTTTATACCTCTTTCTCATAATGGTCATCCTCATCTGGTGTAGCTGTTTTCCCCGTAATCTGTTGTTCATTCTCATATCGAAAAACACTTTTGTTAAGTGTTTGTTGTATATCAAACTGATTTTTTTATAGGTCGGCCTTTGGAAAGAAATATCACTCCAACATATGAAGACGAAACCTATCGCCCCTCAGGATGGGATCGTCAAAATCCTAGACGAATAAGCAACGAACTTTTCCGAGCCGTTGCCGGCAGCACTGGTATACCAAACCAGATGAATTTAACTGCCCTCTTTGCGTTTTTCGGTAAGTATTTGATTGCCCGACTACTTCTTAGTAATTCCCATACCACGAGGTCTTTTATATTTGTGGTACGTATGCCTGTTTGTCGTGACTGAAACGATTTATACAGCAGACACCAAGACCCTACATTGCCATCAGATTGTGTCAAATTGTTTCATACAATGAATGCATCATGAAGTAGTTTACAGATGGGCTTGCGATATCTGCGCCTTGCTGTCTGACTATCAGATTTCCGCATACATTTTTTATTCAGATTTGTTTTCTTAAGCCTTCGGCGGCTCCCAACGTATATTCACCTACAAGGCAGCAAGTGGTTTGAAGTCAGAGTTTTCCTTCTCCTAGATGAGTTGCCACCCAATGCTTGGTAACCTGCATTCTGGTTTTAGGGGCACCTGAGACCCGCTCTCGCCCTTTCTTCTGTTAGTTAAGAGTACTGCCACACAAAAATCGGCAGCAGGACTTTTTGCTGTCAGGGGCTGTATATTCCGATCGCCGTTGGAGCTCATCCTGAACTCAACTCTCCACCGTGATAGAATTTTGGGGCAAGTGATAATTTTCAGACAGTGAACCGGACACTGAAGACTCAAATGTCATCTGTTCAACAGATACATAATCGGCCATGCAGACGTATACCCTTGTGGGGAAGAGAAGCTAACTCTAGAACGTGATCTCCAAGAATGTTGACTCCTATGGAGAACCAAGATGACATTATTTAGGACCAAGTGATAATGTTCACACTACAGATCTCCCACTGGAGAAATGTTCACACTACAGATCTCCCACTGGAGAAATGTTCACACTACAGATCTCCCACTGGAGAAATGTTCACACTACAGATCTCCCACTGGAGAAATGTTCACACTACAGATCTCCCACTGGAGAAATGTTCACACTACAGATCTCCCACTGTAGAAATGTTCACACTACAGATCTCCCACTGGAGAAATGTTCACACTACAGATCTCCCACTGGAGAAATGTTCACACTACAGATCTCCCACTGGAGAAATGTTCACACTACAGATCTCCCACTGGAGAAATGTTCACACTACAGATCTCCCACTGTAGAAATGTTCACACTACAGATCTCCCACTGGAGAAATGTTCACACTACAGATCTCCCACTGGAGAAATGTTCACACTACAGATCTCCCACTGGAGAAATGTTTAAACTACAGTTCTCCCACTGGAGAAATGTTCACACTACAGTTCTCCAACTGGAGAAATGTTCACACTACAGTTCTCTCACTGGAGAAATGTTCACACTACAGTTCTCTCACTGGAGAAATGTTCACACTACAGTTCGCCCAGTGGAGAAATGTTCACACTACAGTTCTCCCACTGGAGAAATGTTCACACTACAGTTCGCCCAGTGGAGAAATGTTCACACTACAGTTCGCCCACTGGAGAAATGTTCACACTACAGTTCTCCCACTGGAGAAATGTTCACACTACAGTTCGCCCACTGGAGAAATGTTCACACTACAGATCTCCCACTGGAGAAATGTTCAAACTACAGTTCTCCCACTGGAGAAATGTTCACACTACAGTTCGCCCACTGGAGAAATGTTCACACTAAAGTTCGCCCACTGGAGAGTCAAATGTAATTGATTAACATGCATGACAAGCCCTGGAGGCCACAGAAATGTAGTTTTATGGAATAATGTTAAGAATACCATGGACATTATTTCGTGGACGGACAAAGTAACAGATGTCGAGGTGTTGTCACGTGCTGGCCTTGAAAGCATGTTTACACTGCTTAGACAGCGAAGACTACACTGGCTTGGCCATGTCCGCCGCATGGAAGATGGTCGCATCCCGAAAGACATCTATGGACAACTGGCAGATGGCAAAAGAACAGTTGGACGACCTCAGCTGAGGTTCAAAGATACGTGCAAGAGAGACATGAGGGCACTGGACATGAATCAAGCAACCCTGAGAGGATGAAGCTGCCGACCGCACAAAGTGGCGATGCTCTCTACGGCGCCACCTCAGATTGGGCCAAAAGAAGCTATCACGGCAAGCAGAAGAGAGGAGAAAAGAACACCAGGAAAATAAGCAGCTGAGGGCTGTCACCTCATCCCATAGTCTGTTATGACTGAAGGGGCTATTATTATTACCATGGACAGCTTAAAAGCGTAATAAGAATGTCCTGAACGAAGCCAGATGAGCTTATTACCGATATCTGAAGAAAAGCAATCCACTTTTTTGTTTAATGAGTTGAAGAAAGCTGGAATATACTGTGACAGCAGAAACGACCAGAGGGAGACGAGATAGGGGACAAGAAACAGAGAAGATGTTGGACAAGTTTGACATCATGACATGGAAAGACTTCAGCAACAGAACTAATGAACAGGAAGTTGTTGTGAGACATGCTCGCTGGCGTCATATTGTACTTGAAGAAGAACTCAAATATAGTCTGTTCAACAAATTAAGAATCGGGCAAACAGACTTGTATCCATGTGGGGAAGACAGCCAAACAGTAGATGTCTTCCTAGAATATCGACTCCACGAGAGTAGCAGATTGATAGCATATCCTTCGCCAACCCCTTTGAGAAATAAACCCTGTAGCTGTGATAGAAACTCAAGAAAGACCGTCAATCTTTTGATAGAAATATATGTGGTTATTTGAGAGCGAACAAAGAAGAAAAAGTATGTCAACCAACACGTCAAAATTGAATGGTTGACAAATAATTGTACCCCTTCCGTCATATTAATCTAGATAAATATTCTATATTTGTAAACTTCCGCAAGAATTATGTCATGTCGGAGCGAAATAGAACTTTGGAAAACAGTAACTGATATAAATATAACTGGGTGTGATGACTTATCAATTGGTTAACTTTATGTCCGAGAACTAAGTCATCTCCTGGTTTCCAAAAAGGGGAACATGATCGTTCGATGTAGAATTAATATTCATTAGCTGTCATCTCCACATTGAAGATCGGCTGCAACGGATCTCCATTTTTTCCCTTTCTTGTCTTGATGTGAACTCTGATAGACTCGTTCCTGTCCATCTCTTGATGTTATCTTCCCACTTATAGCGCTGTCTTCCTCTTGCGCGTTTGCTTTCAACTCTTTCTTCCATTATGGTCTTTAGTAAGATGTTATGAATTAGTATTACAAGATATAATCGAATGTCAACCCGATTATGATAATACTAAACGCAGCAGCAAACATCCGTATAGTCATTCATGCATGTATTTGTTTGTGTACTCATGTAATTAAGTATGTGTGCGTTTATATGTGCTTTATGTAAGTGCGTATGTGCTTTATGTTAGTGCATATGTGCTTTATGTAAGTGCGTATGTGCTGATAGTGTCCTGGGGGTCTCTGAAGAGACAAATAAAGAATAGATTTACTGTACCCTCATGCATGTCGTACATGGCGACTAGTGTGAGTTTGTGCATTGGGATTGCTACCTTATCATATAAAACAAGTTGCCATAGAAACCAACAACGCAAGAGTCACTGGCCAGGCTTTTTGACATCTTGAGTCAGTTTCTCTGCCATGTAGACTGTAAATGAAAGAAAGGACGATAAATATTATTTTTGGAGAAATAGACAGATAAAATGTATGATGTGTATAAAGACGAGAAATGGGAAATGCGCACAAAGGGTAAGAGAAATAGGGGAAGGAGATAAAAAAAAACACAGAGAGAAAGGACTTGAAGATAATCGTGAAAGGGATTTAAAAAAACGAAGAAAGATTTTGAACGGATGGCACAAGAGAGAGAGAGAGGACTGGTGTAAATTAGTTGAAGGCATGGGCTTCCCAGGGAACAGAAAGTTAATGCTGATGATGACGCCATATTCATTCATCCATTCATTTATTCGTCAATTATTTATCCATCTATTCAACCAATCATCCATTCATTTCTTTTATCCATTAATTAATTCATTTCATTCTTCCATTCATTCATCCATTCGTTTATCCATACATTAATTCATCCAAACATTCATTCTTCCATACATTCGTTCATCCATACATTCATTAGTTCTTTCATTCATTCGTTCGTTCATCCATCCATTCATCCATCCATCCATTTATCCATTCACTTATATTTATCCACATTCATCTATTCATTGATTAATTTATCCATCCATTCATTCATTTACCGATTCATCCATCCATTCATTCATCCATTTACTCATCATTTATTCATTCAATCATCCGTTCATTTATTCATTCAATCATCCGTTCATTTATTCATTCATCCACCCATCCATTAATTCATTTATCCATCCGTCTATTCATACACTAATTCATTCATCCATCCATTCATACATACATCCATTCATACATACATCCATTCATCAATCCCCCATCCATCCATTAATATATCCATCCATCCATCCGCCCATCCATCCATTCATATATCAATCCATCCATCCGCCCATCCATCCATTAATCCATCCATTCATTTATTCATTCATTCATTACCCCATAGCTCCCTCAAAGAGTATAGCAATCAACAAACTCCAGCCCCAGTCCTGCCATCTACCGTCCGCTCAAAGTTCCTAAATGTCATGTCTGCGTTCTCCTTTTCAATTCTGTCTCCGTGTCTCTTCTCTGTGTGTTTGTGTTTTTGTGTGCGTGTGTGTCTTCCTCTGCCATTCTTACCCTGGGGTTTTCAGAATAAGGACTGCCGTGTAAAGCTGTCAAAAAAGTTTCCTCTTTGTGTGTCCTATCCATCGCCAGCTTCTAATTCTCATCGTTTGTTCTACCAGCACTTGTCAGGTTCTACCAGCACTTGTCAGGTTCTACCAGCACTTGTCAGGTTCTACCAGCACTTGTCAGGTTCTAGTCACCAGTTGATGAAAACACAACTGTACTTTCATTACCTTTTTTATTTACATTCACATTTACGCAATCGACGTTTCACTTTTGCTCTCATTTACCGTTGTCGATCTCTGCTATCGATCTTTATATCTATTAAGTGTCTTAAGAAAGGTCAGTTCCGCTAGCGTGGGCAAATCAGATAATGTTGTTGGCCAGGGGTGAATGATCGCGTCACTGGTTTTATGAACGGGTTCTCTTAATACTACTGACTCCAATTGTTGTGAGGCGGGATTTACCCTGATCCAGTGGAGTAATCCTTTTCTGGGCCAGCCTTTTTGAGGCTTATCTATGCTAGATAAGGCGTTCCCAACCTGAGGTACGCCTATCGCCAGAGGCTAGGAGAAGCTTGTCAAAAGTTTACGGGGGAAATTTAGTCCATAACTATTGTATAACGATTGGCAGAGTGGTAATGCATACTACCAGCTCAGCAGAAGAGAACAAGTGGTAATCTTCAGAATCCGCACGGGCCACAACAGATTGGGATATCATCTATTCAACGGGAGCCGCGCTAGTGTAGTGGTTACCACACTGCGCTGGCGATCAGGAGATCCCAGGTTCAAGCCCGGACGAGAAGATTTGGGCGAGTGTCGTCGACCAGGACTTGGACTGGAATAATTAGAGTCCTGGCGAAGACATTTGAAAGAGTTTCGTCGACCAGGGACTGGAATAACCTGAACGGCTCCTGAGCCGACCCAGCTCTAATGGGTACCTCCGAAGATGGCGAGTATCTGCCTGAATGGCGAGAGGACACCTGTCAGCGTACAGGGAAAAGGGATACTCAGGTAAAATCAGTCTCAGGTTAGACGTACTAACCGGAGATTTCGCCTCGAGTAATAGCGGGCGTACGATTAAAAAAAAAAAAAAAATTAAACACTATTCAACAAGCTAAAGATAGGAAGTACTGATGAGTGTAACTGTGGCACAGATAAAATGACTGCTGAACATCTGCTTCAAAGTTGCCCAACATATGCGGAACAGAGAAAGCGCATATGGCCGACACCAGTACCATTCCTGGAAAAACTCTATGGAGATACCAACAGCCTGAAGCTAACTACTGCTTTCTTTGAAAATATTCTGAGAGTGACATCTGAGAGTGACATCTGAGAGTGACATCTGAGAGTGACGTCTGAGAGTGTACGAAGAAGAAGATTACTCCGAAAGAATCAAATTTCCACTGCTATTTTAAAATTATTATTTTAAAAAATCTTAATACACTTTAGCGCCCCCTCCCACGATGGCACTCAGTCGCACCGCACCGCCCAAGAGTCAGTCTTGGGTATGGGATCGACAAAGGCTAGGGACGTCTTTGCTAGATGATAGAAAAAAGTAGCAGTTTTCGGGGCTTGGTATATGTGAAAGCCGCACTATTTTTTTTTTTTTTTTTAAATAAAATGTTGCCTCGTTTAGGCGAGTCACGTCCCGTTCATCCGAGTCGGTTATATTAGGGCGCATGTCCAAATGTAAAAGACCTTTAGGTGTGGCGTTTGTGAAAGCCGCAATAGAAAATGGCGCTGTGACTTTGACTAAACAGCTTGACGGTCTAGATTATGCAGACAACATGACTCTATAACTAAATTAGACAGCTGAAATATTTTGGCCATATAAAAAGACATAACACCGTACTGAAGATCTTCATAGAAGGAAGAGCTGAAGGCAGACGAGCAGGAGGAAGACAGCGCTATAAGTGGGAAGACAACATCAAGAGATGGGCAGGAAGACATTTAACAGAGTTCACCATCAAGACAAGCAACAGAAGACGTTGGAGATATGTTGCAGCCGACCTTTGATGTGACGATGGCAACTGATGATGGTGGTGTTTCTCGGTTGAAAATTGCTAAAATTGTTACTAATTTCACTTCTGTCGTCTGATTGTTTGGCGCAAGAATCAAGTCAAAAACTATTGGGCCTGTTTTGATAAATGTCCATAATTTAGAAAATTATGGAAAAATATGGCAAAAAAAATGTCAGATTTGATCTGAATAGGAAAAGAATCATGGGCATTTTACTTGAATACTAATGCTTCACTTTCGAAACTTCATTTATTTTCCCGAAACTGCATACACTAGTCTCAAAGGTCTCGGTTAAACACCAGTATATCGGAGCTATTTTAAGAACTCACATGAGTCCACGCAACATGGCAACAGAATAATCTAGTTTTCAGTGTTTGTGGGAGGTATTATGAACACGGTTTTTTTAGAGAAATAATGAGATTAATCTAGTAATCAGCAAAGGCAGTGCCTGCTTTATCTAACTCAAGCGGACTTCTTGTTCTGAAATTCTCAGTTTCACAGACAACGAAAAGCACTGACATATTTAACCTTATTTAATTTATTATGGTATGGTTTATCTCTTTTCAAGGTCTGATTGTTCAAAAAGAAATCCTTCACACGGATGAAGTCACATGTCCAGTTGAGATTCTTGAGGTGCCAGTCCCACGGGGTGACCCAGATTTTGACCCCAACGAAGAGGGAGACAAGACGATGCCGTACGAAAGAGTATCCTACGAAAAGAAATCCGGACAGTCTCCAAACAATCCCAGGAGACAGGTAAGCAGATGGCATACTAACCAGCAGACTACCGTTTTAAAACAATGTTTTCCCCCCAGATTTATCCGTCTAGCTCCTGCTTCAATTATACAGAGAGGCGGAAAGTTAAGTGGTTTGACCATCTCATGAGAATGGAGCCCAATCAATTACCTAAAACAGTAAAAAAATCTGGTTTCAAGGCATGGGAAAGACCAAGAAACAGACGGATAGACATAACTAAAATCCTACGAGATTACCGGCTTGCAGCAACCAATGCGACACATTTGGCTAAAAAACGCAAACGTCATCACCCCACTACGTTAGCCGGGAATGGTGGACAGAATTAAAAGTCATGTATCAGTCTAGCAGTTATTCAAACCCTTTTTAAAATGTCTGTAAGTTTAAAACGTCATTCTGTCAAATACTGTGTTTGATCGTAATCTGCTAGTTTTTTGTTTTTTTTTAAAGTATCATGTACGTATGCAGAGGTGGATCTACTATGAAGCTAGAGCTTCAGGGCCCCCAAGTTGAGTTTTCTCTATAATACTTTCTTTCCCATCCCTAAACACGTTTTTTTTAATAAAAAAGGGCCCTAACAAAGGTTCAAGCCTCAGGGCCCCCAAAATCGCCACTATAGTATGATGTAAGTGCTAACATTTGGTACCAACTTACATATCAAGTAGTCTTATGAGTCGATAAAGCATTGCAAATTCTTTTTATTTAACATGCTACTCGCGATATTTAGTTGTCCCGGGGGCCTTTGAGAAGACAAAGAAAGAAAAGAGCTACTGCTTACTCCGGCATATCATAAATGGGTATTAATATTAGGTTGTGCATGGGGCTGGCAAAGTCATCATGTCAAAGAAATTGCCACAGAGACTACAGCTGTGAGAGTGAATGCTGTAGTGTGGGCTTCCTCAGGGGGGGGGGGGGGGGGGGGGGGGGGGTGACTCCAAGTTACATCAGGAATTTAAAATGAGAATGACGAGGACGTCCGATGATAAACTTTAAACCAAGTCGGATATCTGAGGTCTGGGCCGGATATCTGAGGTCTGGGCCGGATATCTGAGGTCTGGGCCGGATATCTGAGGTCTGGGCAAGACAAGTCGGATATCTGAGGTCTGGGCAAGACAAGACGGATATCTGAGGTCTGGGCAAGACAAGACGGATATCTGAGGTCTGGGCAAGACAAGACGGATATCTGAGGTCTGGGCAAGACAAGACGGTGAGGTCTGGGCAAGACAAGACGGATATCTGGATATCTGAGGTCTGGGCAAGACAAGACGGATATCTGAGGTCTGGGCGCAAGACGGATATCTGAGGTCTGGGCAAGACAAGACGGATATCTGAGGTCTGGGCAAGACAAGACGGATATCTGAGGTCTGGGCAAGACAAGACGGATATCTGAGGTCTGGGCAAGACAAGACGGATATCTGAGGTCTGGGCAAGACAAGACGGATATCTGAGGTCTGGGCAAGACAAGACGGATATCTGAGGTCTGGGCAAGACAAGACGGATATCTGAGGTCTGGGCAAGACAAGACGGATATCTGAGGTCTGGGCAAGACAAGACATATCTGAGGTCTGGGCAAGACAAGACGGATATCTGAGGTCTGGGCAAGACAAGACGGATATCTGAGGTCTGGGCAAGACAAGACGGATATCTGAGGTCTGGGCAAGACAAGACGGATATCTGAGGATCTGAGGTCTGGGCAAGACAAGACGGATATCTGAGGTATGTTCAAGACAAGACGGATATCTGAGGTCTGGGTCGGATATCTGAGGTCTGGGCGCAAGACGGGTATCTGAGGTCTGGGCAAGACGGATATCTGAGGTCTGGGCAAGACGGATATCTGAGAGTCAAGGGTTTTTTTTTTTAATTTTTAATTTAATTTTATTTATTTATTTATTTTATTATTTTTTATAAGACAAAATATCCCGTTTAACCTTTGATGGGTTATAGTTAGGTATATAGTGTAGTTAATTCAAGACAATAATATTGGTTTCCGATGTCAAAATATGGCATCATCTCCCCCATTTAAAAAAAATATTAATGAAGAAAAATATCCCGTTCAACGTCTGATGGGTTATAATTAGGATATATATTGTTTTCAATTCCAAATAATATGAACAACTGCCGATATGAGAAAGTGGCATCACATTTGTCAAATTATTGTAAATAGGGAAAATTACAACTACCAATTATGCTCGTATGTTTAAAAAAAAAAAACGAACAAAATCAAGCTCTCCCCCATTCCACTCAGTCTAAATAGAGTAAATTAAAAATATAAACTTGTGTGAACGTATGCGTTTGTGACCTCTCTTTTATAAAAAACGCCACCACACTTTAGAAAATAAAACGACTCTCAAAAACACCAACCTGTTAACAGTGAGGGAGAAGGGTGGTAAAGCTCGGGAGATGGTGCATTGTCCCGTTTTCTTTTCTTGCTCTCGACCTCTTCACAATCAAGAAATCCTATTCACCAAGCACTAATCTGGGAGACATCATCAACAACGCAATTAGCGAGACTTCTCACGCGGCTAAAAATTGTTACTCCCTTTGCACTTTTAAAACCAAGGAGCAGCTGCTTCGCGCTCACAATGATTTCCAGTCATTGATTATACCATTAATGAATAACCTATTTTTAAAAATTTTCAGTTCTTGCATGTGTACTGTTTCAATTCTCGTACAACGAGATTTTGCAATTCTCTAGGTCTATCAAGTTGTTTGTTGAACTGTAGTGCAACAATAGAAAGCAGAGATGTTTCCCCTTATGCTTCTTTCTTTACAAACCATATATACAAAGCCTCTAAATTTCAAATCTTTCGCATTTCTCATGGTTTTACGTTTCTTCGACCCATTTTCACTATCCAATTTTCTATGCAAAATCTCATAATTTTATCCTTGTTACTTTTGATGTCAGAGACGGTAGCTTTCCCAACATTGAAAATCCTTGCAAGCACTAGTTTCACCCTTTTCCTAGTCTCTTGATTTTTCAACTGACTTGCGGTTCCTTTTATATGCTTTAGGCCTACTGGAAGATGCCATATCGCACAGAGAAATACTTGCCCACCAAAATTATTCTGCTGTAGTAGCAGACACAATTATTTTAAGTTGAACTGTCTGTTTAGCCAGTGTTCTGCCTAGAACGCACACGTACACTGGATTGGTAAACCAGATATTAACTGACATTATGATCTAACTGACTTCCTGTACATAAACGACCGACCATTAGCCCATCCCATCCTCTACAAATTGTTTGCACACATTTGAAGCTTGCCGCATCAAAATATTACGAAATATAGTCAAACGTGACTGGTGGCGCCTGATTTTTTTTTTTTCTGGAAAAAGTGTTCGGATAATTGGGTGTTCGGATAATTGGGGTTCGGATAAATGGAGTTCTACTGTACCAATTATGCTCGTATGTTTAAAAAAAAAAAACGAACAAAATCAAGCTCTCCCCCATTCCACTCAGTCTAAATAGAGTAAATTAAAAATATAAACTTGTGTGAACGTATGCGTTTGTGACCTCTCTTTTATAAAATAGAAAAGTCTCTCAAAACTACCAACCTGTTAACAAGAGGGAGAAGGGTGGTAAAGCTCGGGGTGTCCCGCGTGACAATCAATCCACCAATAATCTGCCATCATCAACAAGCAATGCGAGACCTCACCAAACTCCCACTGTTCCGTCACACCATCATTGATCCTTATATATTAATTTTAGTTCTTGTGTACTGTTTTACAATATTTTGCAATTCTCTAGGTCTATCTATTCTCAACACCTGTTCCACAGTTATGGATGAATTACATGCCTGTAAATAATCTAGTATTTGGTTTCTCTGTTGTTCATACTTCCTACATTTTAGTAGTGTAAGCTCTATCTTATTTTCCGCTAGACACTCTGCACAGGTTCTTCTACTATAAAATAGCTCATTACTAGTTGCAGTGTAAAAAGTTTCTTATTGCTATGAATTTTTAGTTCACTAGATACCTGACGTTCTTGTTGGGGTCTTGAACAATTTATTTGCATGTCTGCCCTTCAGGCTTCCATCCCACGCTACTGTCCATTCGTCAGTTTTATTATTCTTTTAATTAAGCTTTTGATCTCTGTTTTACTCATCCCCACATTTATTTGGTTTATATTAGATCTACTTTTCTTAGCTTTTTTATTCGCCTTTTGTATTTCCTTCTGTGCAACACGTGAAGATAACCATTCTATTAGAAGGGAACATCGGGGGGACGGGGTTGAGAGAGATTTATAGAAAATAAGTGTTAACTTTTGACGGTTGAATCACAATTTACGGTACGATCGGCCATTTTGTCACAGATAGTTTTAGGGTAAGGTTATTTGTTTGCTTGGTTTTTTTTTTTTTTTTTGCCTGCTGTTTGTGGTTGTGTAGTAGATTATGAATGCTATTACGTGCTTAGTTTAGCCTTTAGAATTTGGAGTTAACATAAACCCTACCCAGTTTGTGACAAGATGGCGAGCGTACAGTAAATTGTGATTGATCCGCTTTTGATATGCATTTTTTCGTTTGTTTTTTTTTTTTTCGTTTAAATCCTGCTTGATGAACTTCGCCATTCGTTGACTATATATGTCTGCCTGGATCTCACAGATCAACTGGCAGTCCAGCTTTATCGACGGAAGTTTTCTATACGGAAGCAGCTTGGTCAGAACTGAGTTTTTGCGGGAAGCGAATACTGGAAAACTGGCATGCGAGGACAAATGGGGGAAATTCCCCCTGAAAAACGATGTTGGATTGCCTTACAATTCTTTCGCTTTCAAGTACAACAAATCTGAGGACCTCTGGCGTAAGTTGTCATGTGTTGTTTTTTTTTTTTAATTATTATTACACGCTTTTCTTTAACTTGTCTTGGATGTCACCCTCAAATCTTGCAATCGATTTTTCAATCACTTCCAGATGAGCAATAGCTCTGAAACTAGGCATAGTTGTGTATTCCCGATGACAATACAATAATCAGTCGTAAACAATAATAACATTAATAACTAATAAAAAAAATAAAAGTAGCTCAACTTTCATTATAATTTTTCTTTTCGTTCCTTACGGAGTTCACTATTTTGTATGCAACGTCACCAAGTTATGTGATCTTCACAATTGTCCACGACTTGTATGCAACGTCACCAAGATCTGTGATCTTATACTCAATTTTTTGTACAATGTCGTGAAGTTGATTCTTAATGGAGTCTTTAAGAAAACCAGAAACATCAACACAAAGATAAAGGCGATTGGATTTTTCTAACACTAAAAAGAAGAAAATAAAAAAATAAAATAAAAATATTTTAAATACACCCTCTTTTAATGCACTAAAAACCCAAAAATAATGTTTCAAGTAGTTTATAGCTTGCAGTAAAAAAAAGTAACATCAAGTTGACAAAAAAGCGTGGGGAGCTTAAGTGCTTATCATATATTTTATCCATAAGTGTCTAATGAAGTATACAAGTGTAAAGCAGAAGTTAATTTCATGCCCCACGCTTTTTGTCAATTTTTTGACTGCAAGCTATAAACTACTTGAAAAATTATTTCTGGGTTTTTAGTGCATTAAAAGCGGGTGTGTTTAAATTATTTTTATTTTTTATTGTTTGTGACGAAGTGGAAATGATAAGAGATAGAAGTACCCGATATTACGCTACGAATATTTTTAATTATAATCCCAGACTTTCATAAATGGGTGCTTGCGTAGAATAGAAGGATTGAACTGGTGTGACAAGGTCACTAATGTGGAACTGAAAAGAACCAGACAAGTGCCAGTGGAACAAGAGGTAGGTAAAAGACGCTGGTGATGGATGACATGCACTGAGGAGACCTGTTGATAGCATTACAAGGCAGTTCTTGTTCTAAAATCCCAGGGTTAGAGGGAGACCAAAGAACCTTACTTACTTAGTCGTTCCCCTTCTACCGTGAGGTGTAGAGGTTTGGAAGAGAGAGCGCCAGACCATTCTATCAGCTGTCTTCTTCCTGGCCTGGTTCCATTCTAGTCCTCGGTCCTTCAAAGATTGTCTAATGTTGTCCTCCCAGCGAACTCTGGGTCGTCCTGGAGGTCTGGATCCCTGGCTCTTTGTTTCCCATGCTTGTCGTGGTAGCCGATCTTCTCCCATTCTGCAGACATGGCCAAACCATCTTAGTTGGGACTGTTCTATTTGGGTCTGCAGCGGATGGGATTTCAGGCCTTGACGTATCGTCTGGTTGCGGACCATGTCTCTTCTTGTTACTTCAACCACTTTCCTCAGATACCTCATTTCTGAGGTTTGGATCTGGCTTTTGTGGGTTGTAGTCATTGCCCACGACTCGCATCCATATGTCAAAACTGGGACATAGGTGGAGCGGTATACAGCCATCTTCGTTTTCTTACCAACCTCTTTCTTGCTGAGGAATCCACGATTTATGGCCTGAAAAAGTCTCCCAGCCGCTGCTTTTCGAGTGGCCAACTCTTCTGTGATGCCTCCCTTTCGGTCTATAATAGCTCCGAGATATTTAAAGTGGTCGACCTGCTCCAGGACCTGTTCTCCCAACTTAATCTGATGTTTTCTTTCTTCTCGTGATATCACCATGAATTTTGTTTTAGAGCTGCTTATGACCATCCCTCTCTTCTCCAGCTCTTCCTTCCAGACTTGCAGGTTGGATTGGAGATGTGCCTCTGATTTAGCAATCAGGGCAACATCATCAGCAAATGCCAGCTCCGAAATATAGACCTGTCTCATCTTCCAGTACCCCACTGAATACTTTCTTGTTCTCTCCTTACATGCCTTGATGACATCGTCCATGAGGAGTATGAAAAGATAAGGTGACAGGATATCACCTTGTCTTACACCAGTGGTGGTCCTGAACTCTTCTGACTTATGGTTTGCTGTCCTCACATAATTTCTGCAAGACTTGTAGAAGCTCTGTATAGCATGAATCAGAGGTGCTGGAATATTCTTCCTTGCCAAACAGTCCCAAAGTTTGCTCCAGGGGACTCTGTCAAACGCCTTTTCCAGATCTATGAAACAAAGATGGATCTCACTCTTATACTCAAGGGCCTTTTCACTCAGCTGTCTGAGTGTGAAGATTAGGTCTTGAGTACTTCGGTTTGCTCAGAATCCGCACTGGACCTCATCCAATTGTGGCTCAGCTAGGCGTCGGAGTCTCTGCTCTAGGATTCTAGAGTAGATTTTACCAGGGACACTGAGAAGGGATATGCCTCTATGGTTTCCACATTGTCGATTGTCACCCTTTTTGAAAATTGGTGTTATGATGGCAATCTCCCAATCCTTTGGTATGGTCTTGTTGCACCATGCTGCCTGTAGGACCTTTAAGAGTAATAGGTCGCCTGATGCTCCCATGTACTTAACCATTTCTGGTGTTATACCATCATGCCCTGCTGCTTTGCCCATCTTGATTTTCTCTAGTGCTGCCTTCAGTTCTTCCATCTTTATGTCATCTTCACCATCATTGGTTTTCTCTTCTGTGCTAGTGGTTATCATTTCTGTTGCTTCACCATGCTCACCATCCAGGAGTTCTGAGAAATATTCTTTCCATCTTTCCATTACTTCCTTCGGGGCAGTAAGCAATTTGCCTTGCTTGTCCTTTATAAATTTGAGAGGGCATTGTTTTTCCTTCCTCATGTTCTTTAGGGTCTTATAGAACAATTTCTGGTTTTCTTGTGCATCTTTTTCTAGCTTTTCTCCAAATTCTTCCCAGGACTTCTGTTTTGCTGCTAGCACTTTGTTCTTTGCTTCTGTTCTGAGTATCACATATTCTCTATATTTTTCCATTTGTCCTGTTGTGTTTTTAGCTCCTAAGTATTGTTTCCATGCCATTTTCTTCTCTCTTATTTTCTCTTTGACTTCCTCTGTCCACCAAGGTGTCCTCTTTCTCTGGTTCCCAAGTCGGACTTCACCGCATGCTTCTGCAGCAGCTGTCTTTATGATATCCTTGAATTTATTCCAGAGGGTTTCCAAGTCATCAGGTCGTTCTTCTGTGTTGCTCACTGCTGTAGCAATAAGCCCCCGATATCTGGTCTTAATTTCTGGCTCTCTCAGCTTGTAGGTCCTAATGCTCATTTCTCCTGCTCGTTTACTTGGTTTCTTGCGTGATGTTGGGCAGATCCTAGGCTGAGCAACTCTTTCAGTTGTTCGTTTGATTGTTAGCAGGTAGTGATCACTTCCAATCTCTGGCCCCCTCCAGACTCTTGCATCTCGGACATATCTGAATGAGCTTCTCCGAACAATGGCATAGTCGATCACTGACTTCTCATTCTTGGTTGGTTCACATCTAGTGTATGCATGTATGCGCTTATGGGGGAACTTTGTGTTTGTAATTATCAGATTCTGCTCACTACAGAATCTAAGGAGTCGCTTTCCATTGTCATTGAGAGTATCTTCTCCATATCTTCCGATAACGCCACCCCATCTAGCATGGTCATTTCCAACTCTGGCATTAAAATCTCCGAGCATGATAACTTCATCTAGGCAGTCATCCACTGTCCTTTGAAGCAGCTCGAAGAATTCCTCCTTGACCTCTGCTCTCTCATCCTCATTTGGCCCATACACTATGACCAGGTTGACTATGGTTTCTCCTTCTTTTAGTTTTACAACCATAATGCGCTCCGAGACAAAGTTCCATCCCTTGATACTATCTTTTTGATTTTGGGCCACAATGCAACCCACGCCCCCTTTAGCTCTTTCAGATGTGGGTACACCACTGTAGAGCAGCGTGTTGCCATCGAGATCCATGACTCCTTGTCCTTTTTTCTTCGTTTCCGTTATAGCCAGGATTTCTAGTTTTGCTTTCCTCATCTCTTCCACCAGCTCCTCTTCCTTCCCATTTATACTTCTTGTGTTCCAAGTTCCATAAGTCGTAGTCCGTAGTCCGTTCCAGTTCGTCGCCTTTAGAATCAGTCCGGTTTTTTCTCTTGTATTTCTCGTAATCATAGTTTAAGACAAACAGGTGATTGGCCTGTTGTGCCTTTGCATGGTGGAGGGGCTGCCTCCTTACGGCCTCCATGCAGGCCGCCCTCCTCCTTTTTCATCCGGGCTTGGGACCGGCATGGGCGGAGTTGACCAAAGAACCTACGGAGATGAAAACATGAGTCAGACATGAAAAGGATGAGGAAGAAATGGAAAGAGCAGATGGCACAGGACAGGAAGTCCTGGCATAAATTTGTTAAAGGCCTTGTCTCCTTGGGGAGATGAAGGCTCATGATGATGATGCTATTCCTCCTGCTAAGTCTAGATGCTCCTGACGGCTCCACCTCAGATTGGGCAAAAAGTTTTTACAACAAGCAGAAGGGAAAAGTACACACCAAAAGTAATACCAGGCACACACAAACAAACTGTGGGTTATCACCACAAGGGTGCTTCATCCCCATTGTCAGTTATAGCAGGTAGAGGCTACTTGAAGTCTGCTATTAAATGATCTAATACTGTTACACATAATACTAGTAATAATAATGTTAATTATAGGAAACTTTAAACAGGGCATTACCGCAACAGCAATTCTAATCATCAGAACTGTTACTATACAATGCTACAGAGATCGGGTCTGCAAAGAGGACATTAATGCGTTGGTGCAGACGTCTGCAAAGGGACTAGCTGCAATCGTGGTTTTATTTTCCATAGGGAGCAAACAAGAGACGAGTAAATGAATGTCACCAACATTTTTATGACAGTTTTAATTTTTCTGCTGGTACTGTTACAATTTTGTTTAGCTGTCTGCTGGTACTGTTACAATTTTGTTTAGCTGTCTGCTGGTACTGTTACAATTTTGTTTAATTTGTCTGCTAGTACTGTTACAATTTTGTTTAATTTGTCTGCTAGTACTGTTACAGTTTTGTTTAGCTGTCTGCTAGTACTGTTACAATTTTGTTTAGCTGTCTGCTGGTACTGTTACAATTTTGTTTAGCTGTCTGCTGGTACTGTTACAATTTTGTTTAGCTGTCTGCTGGTACTGTTACAATTTTGTTTAGCTGTCTGCTAGTACTGTTACAATTTTGTTTAATTTGTCTGCTAGTACTGTTACAATTTTGTTTAGCTGTCTGCTAGTACTGTTACAATTTTGTTTAGCTGTCTGCTAGTACTGTTACAATTTTGTTTAGCTGTCTGCTAGTACTGTTACAATTTTGTTTAGCTGTCTGCTAGTACTGTTACAATTTTGTTTAGCTGTCTGCTAGTACTGTTACAATTTTGTTTAGCTGTCTGCTAGTACTGTTACAATTTTGTTTAGCTGTCTGCTAGTACTGTTACAATCAATTTTGTTTAGCTGTCTGCTACTGTTAAATTTTGTTTAGCTGTCTGCTAGACTTTTGTTTAGCTGTCTGCTAACTGTTACAATTTTGTTTAGCTGTCTGCTAGTACTTTTTTTGTTTTACAGTTTAGCTGTCTGCTAGTACTGTTACAATTTTGTTTAGCTGTCTGCTAGAACTGTTACAATTTTGTTTAGCTGTCTGCTAGTACTGTTACAATCAATTTTGTTTAGCTGTCTGCTAGTACTGTTACAATCAATTTTGTTTAGCTGTCTGCTAGTACTGTTACAATTTTGTTTAGCTGTCTGGTAGAACTGTTACAATTTTGTTTAGCTGTCTGCTAGTACTGTTACAATTTTGTTTAGCTGTCTGCTAGAACTGTTACAATTTTGTTTAGCTGTCTGCTAGTACTGTTACAATTTTGTTTAGCTGTCTGCTAGTACTGTTACAATTTTGTTTAGCTGTCTGCTAGTACTGTTTAGCTGCTAGTTACAATTTTGTTTAGCTGTCTGCTAGTACTGTTACAATTTTGTTTAGCTGTCTGCTAGAACTGTTACAATTTTGTTTAGCTGTCTGTTGTTACAATTTTGTTTAGCTGTCTGTTAGTACTGTTACAATTTTGTTTAGCTGTCTGCTAGAACTGTTACAATTTTGTTTAGCTGTCTGCTAGTACAGTTACAATTTTGTTTAGCTGTCTGCTAGTACTGTTACAATTTTGTTTAGCTGTCTGCTAGTACTGTTATGATTTTGTTTAGCTCTTTTTAATATTAGTTTAACTACATCATGATCACCATTTTTCTTTGCTCTCCTTACAGAGTATGGAGTCCACCCCATAGCTGGTCCCCTTGCAGGAAACCCGCTGCAAGCAGTCATATTTTCTTACAACTGTGGTTTCCCTGGCAACCTGTTTTACATGATGAGGTTCCCAGCCCTATGCATAACCTCATCCTAGTTGCCTTGTGCGATATACCTGAGGGTGCAGTAGTAACAGTGTTAACATTAATTACACAAATGATTACAGATGTAATAGCTAGTAGATGTAATAATAATAGTAATAGATGTAGCAACATTTACTACTAGTAAGTTAACTGCATCAGTAGCAATAAAAGTTACTACAAATATTGCTCTTACTTAATATTACATCTACTAGCTGCTAACACTACAGTAATTTTTGCAATTAATGTTACAACTATAATTTTTGCTGCTTCTGCTAGGCTTACTACTGCTATAAATGCTACAATTGTGGCAGCACTATAAATACTGCTGTTACTACTTCCATTGTTAAATCTATGTTTGATCCCCAGTTGAGGTGGGATTTCTTAGACAACAAACGGCTCTGGGGTTGACCCAGCCTCATGAATTGGGTACAAGAGCAACTCTTGGCAGGTTAAGGCAGCCAGCCTGATACTGACCACATCACCCCTCGTGTGCCAATGGTCAAGAAAATATGGGCCTACCACCATACTCCCAATATGCCTCTATGGGCGTGTAATGGTACCCCCTTAAAACTATGACCAGCATAGTTCCCATGAATCTCTGAGGGGACACAGGATGATTAGGATCACTACTCCCTCAGACATGTGGAAGGTGACTAACATGAGGTGTATGGTGCTGGCAATCTCATCATTTAAAACAAATTTCTACAAACCACAGCTGCAGGAGTTTATGCTTTGATGTAGGCTTCCTCAAGGAAGCCTTCAGCGTTGGTGGTTCCATGCTCCATAAGGAGAAGGAAAGTAGATGATGATGATAATACAGCTGCCTGTAGTACTAGTACTTTTATTACTACTGCAGCCACAACTGTTACTATCATCACCATCTCCGACCACCACCACTGGGACAACTGCTTTTATTTCTCTAGGTATGGGAGATAAGGACGTGTTTGAGAACCCAGCAGTTCTGGCCTTGAGTATCGTCTTCTACAGGTACCATAATACCATTGCTGAGAAGATCAAACAAGACAACCATTACATGTCTAGCGATGAGGTATTTGAAAAATCTAGGAGATGGGTCATTGGAGCCCTGCAGGTGAGGCAGTTTAGTAGTTTTTGTAAACATGTTCATTTTCTATCTCTCTTCCTGTCTCATTGTCTCCCATTTTCTCTTATATTGTCACTCTTTATCTTTAATTGTCTCCCTTTACCTCTTGTTCTCCCCCCCCCTTATCTCTTATTGTCTCCCTTTATCTCGTATTGTCTACCTTTATGTCTCATTTCCCTTTTATCTTATTGTCACCCTTTCCATTGTTATCTCTTTTTCTTTCATTGTCTCTCTTTTCCTTTCACTCTGTGTCTACCTTCTCTATCTCATTGGGGGTTGTCCACATATGACATCATGAAATTTTTGCCATTTTTAACACCCCTACTCACAAATTCAGTCAGTAACCTTAACACCATCAAAATCATCACAGATTCGCCCACTCCCTAATTCCCTCAGTAACAACCAACATTAGTGGACCATTTCATTAACTCAGTCATTTTTAGTCAGTCATTCATTCACTTGCTGTTTCACTCAATCAGACATTCACTCTCTCATTGATAAATTCAATTTGTGTCTCTAGAAAATAATCGTCTATGACTGGCTTCCGAAGCTAATAGGAAAAGAGTTGCCTCCTTACACAGGTAAGGATGTAATTTACATAAAATAGCAATAAAGTTGGGCTGCGATTGATTAAAAAATGTTAAATCATTTAATCAAATTTGTTTAATCGAAAATTAATCATTCAATCTGATAAATTACAAAAAGTCATTTATAACATTTTTTCTTTTGTCACTAAGGGCTTTATTTATTTTGCCTATTATAAGGCCAAATTATCATGAAAATATAATAATAATCTTCTCAGGGCTAAGGGTCTTTTGTATTTGGATATGCGCCCTAATATAACCGACTAGGTTGATCGCCAAAACGAGGCAAAACTTTTTTTTTTTTTAAATATGAAAATATTAAAAAGTTACAACCAAACAATTTATTGTTATTGACCATACTTGCCAAATTCCATACTGCTAACCTCTAACGTAGCAAATACTTTTGCATTTAAGCAAAAAACATAAACATTGCTAAGAATGGAATATTCGGTTAAAATTTGTTTTATCAATTAATCGATGTAACAGTTTGTTTTTTTTACTGATTAATTGATTAATTAATCTTTTACAAATCCTAGCCCTATGTAAGATAGGAACTACTGATGAGTGTAACTGTGGCACCGATAAAATGACTACTAAACATCCGCTGGAAAAATGCCCAAGAAGAACAGAGGAAGAACTAATGACCGTCACCTGGACAAATTCTACGGAGATAACAACAACCTCAGACTGACCCGCTTTCTTTAAGCTTATTCAAGTTGACGTCTGAAAGTGTATGAAGAAGAATATTTCTCTCTATAATTGATAGTCTCAATTTCTGGGGTCTCTTTGTCATTATGAAAAGCTTGAATCATCCAAGGATGATGCCATTTTTTTTTTTCATTTCTGTCTGACCAGGCTACAAGCCATGGGTAAAGAGTGACATCACGGACATCTTTGATGCAGGTGCTATCAACTACATCATGACGCTGATACCCCCAGCCATATATCAGATGTGAGACACTTAAGTTTTAGTTTGTGGTGTTGATAGGCAGTGATGGTTTTTGTGATGGTATGATGGAGGTGTCCGATTGACAAAGCAGTTAAAGCATTTTCTTCTCACAGTGAATTAAAACCTGGTAGCATCACGCTCAAGTATACCCAGTTATAAATGGGTACCTGACCATGCTATTGAGATAGGATGGCAAAGGTGAGGAAAGAAACTGACCACCCCCACCTCATAAAGCTAAACCTAGTATGGTGAAGTCTCTAACACTTCACTCCCCTATGACATTTTCTACTGTGCCACTACCTTTACCTTTTATGGTGTAGATGACCTCATGCTCCGCAGGGATCTCTGATAAATCTGAGAACCAGATCACTGGTGAGGCTGTACATGGGACTGGCAACCTCACCATGTTAAATTGCTATGGAAACCACCACTGTAGAGCACATAAAGGCTTAAGTGCAGACTTAAGTGTATGGGGGAATTCTACAGTTGTGACTCCATGATCCACGGGGAACACAAAAAAGGGAAGGTAAAGGAAGAAAAACAAGAGATGGTGCAAGTGATGTAGAAGTTATAGTTTGAAAGTTTCATACATTCCTTGTCTCTGTTTCAGTCCTATTGTATGGCTGTGAAACATGGAGAACACCAACAGCCAAAAAAAAGCTACAGACTTTCATAAATGAGTACTTGCTTAGAACAGAATGATTAAAGTGGTATGGCAAGATTACTAATGTGGAACTGATGACAAGATTACTAATGTGGAACTGATGAAAAGATCACTAATGTGGAACTGATGAAAAGATCACTAATGTTGAACTGATGACAAGATCACTAATGTGGAACTGATGATAAGAACCAGACAAGTGTCAGTGGAACAAGAGATGAGAAGAAGATGCTTGTGATGGTTAGGACACACATTGAGGAAACGTGTGGATAGTATTACCAGGCAGTTCTTTGTTTGGTACCCCCAGAGTAAGAGAGTTAGAGGAAGACCAAAGAACATATAGAGAAGAGAACTGGAGACAGACATGAAAGGGATGGACAGACCTTGAGCTGATGGCACGGGACAGGAAGACTTGGCATACGTTTGTTGAAGACCTGTGCTCCTTGGAGAGTTGAAGGGTGATGATGATTTCTCTGTTCACCCATCCATGTACATCTATCCACCCATCCATGTACATCTATCCACTCATCCATGTACATATATACACCCATCTGTGTGCATATATCCACCCATCCATGTACATCTATCCACCCATCCATGTGTGTATATCCACCCATCTGTGCATATCTGTCCACTCATCCATGTACATCTATCCACCCGCCCATGTGCATACATCTACCCATCCATGTACATATATCCACCCATCCACATACATTTATCCACCCATCCATGTACATCTATCTGTCCATCCATGTACATCTATTCATGTGCATCTATTCATCCATGTACATATATTCATCCATCCATGTACATCTATTCATCCATCCATGTACATCTATTCATCCATCCATGTACATCTATTCATCCATACACACATTCATGTACATCTGTTCATCTATCCATTTATATGTCTATCTGCATATAAACAGCATGTGAAAACTTTCCACAGAGACAACAAATGTGAGCCACGAAAAACAAAAAGACTGTGCAACACGTACTGGAAGCCTATGGTATGTACACATGATGATGATGACTCACTTGTGGACAGAGGAAGAAGCAGGAGGAACATTTTTTTATTTGGGGAAAAAATGGGGTGTAGGAGGGATTGCATTTGAAGACATGTGGAGCCTGTTATTTTTTAAGTGTATTGTGAGGATCTTTTTGAGTGAGCTTCTGAGCTCAGTGGTAACCTTGGTTCAATCTCCAGTTGAGGTGGAATTATTTAGACAGAAATGGCTCCTGGGTCAACCCAACCTTATGAATAGGGTACCAGGGCAACTCTGGGAAGATAAAGTCTGCAGGCGTAATGCTGACCACATCATCCTTAGTGTGCCGATGGTCAAAAAAATATGGGCCTAACACCATATTCCCAATATGCCTCAATGGGCGTGTAATGGGATCTTTTATGTTTTCTTTTTTTTAAATAAGATGATACTACATAAAGCAAACTGCTCACAGAAGACACACAAGAACTGATTGATATCATCAACAAAAATTCATGGAAAAGGCTGATCAAGAGCACAGTATACGCAACAGAAAATGGTGGATTCTATAAAACTAATTGAAGCTAATGATGGAAACAATCTGCCTAAGGAAAATTCTCAGAATCTTTTGGCCGAATACCATCACTAACCAAGGACTACTTATTCGGAGTAACCAAGAGGATATGCACACCATCATAGCTGGCAGACACTGGAGTTGGGTTGGTCACATCCGCAGAAGGGACCCCGATGCCATTACAAGAACGCTATGCTATGAACCCCCAAAGAAAAGCGAAAGAGAGGCCAACCAAAATCAACTTGGCGGAGAACTTATACTGACAATGAATGCTCAATGTCAAATAAGAAAAATAAAATGCATTCCTACTATGAAGTTCTCCATTAGCCATGTTTTTGTAGTACAAGTATTTAACTACTGGTATTGTATTAAACGGGGAAAAACTACAGAAAGTTGAAAGTTTCAATTATTTAGGCAGTAAAATGACTCAGGATGGTGACACAACAAGAGAAATCCATACTAGAATTGCTTTGGCAGCTAGCGCCTTCAATAGATTATCTAACATTTTTTTTTGAATATACTTGTTTCGTCTGTTTTTTTTTATTGTGTTGAGAAAAATCATTGAATTTGTTCTTTCATGAACATCAGTTGGAAATAATTCAAGTAATAAAAATAAGAGAAGACTCTAGCAGAAATTGTCTCCGACTATTAAGGAAAAGACGTGTCTTTTTAAATGTTTTTACAGTTCCTGAGTTTTTTTAAAATAATGTGCAAGAGCTAAGAGGAGTGGCGTCACAACGAACAACCTGGAGAGCACTGGTTTCTGCCTTATGCGCCGTGTTTGGCGCTTAAAGAATTTATTATTATTATTATTATTGTATTAAAGCACTGTTTTTTTTGTTTGTTAGTTTTTTTTTTTGTGTTGAGAAATTTGAAAATTGTTCTTTCAACAATATAAGTGCGACATTATGATCTTTAAAACAGTGTTCTTTTAGAGCACGTTCTTTAAAATAAAACCATTTTAAAATAGTTAAAATTTATACCCTTGCATCATAAGAGGAGCTTTCATTGCATTGGGAAACCTATAGAAATCAAAACAAATCAAGTCCAACATAAAAAATCAAAATCGTCAAGGCTGTTCTATTGTATGACTCTGAAACATGGAGAACAAGAAAAATTATAACCAAAAAATTAATGACTGTGATAAATAGGTGCTTGTGCAAAAAAGGATTGAAATTGTATGACAAGGTCATCAATATGGATCTAATTAAAAGAACCAGACAAGTACCAGAAGAACCAGATGCGAGAGAAAGAAGCTGATGTTTGATAGGACACACAATGAGGAAACCAGATGATAGCATTACAAGTCAGTCCTTGTAGAGAAATATAGGGGACCTTAAAACACATGGAGAAGGGAACTGGAGACAGATATGAAAGGCTTGAAGAAGAAATTGAAAGATCTTGAATGAATGGCACACGACAGGAAGTGCTGTGTGCATCATCTTTGTCACAGGCCGAAAATCCGGGCATTGCTTGAAACAGTTCCACAACTTCATTTATACAATCATCATTTGTGTCCACTACAGTAGTTTCATTTCCTCCTTTTTTCCCAAGCAATCTATTCCAAGCCTTGTTGAGATTATCTTGTGACAGGGTGGTCCAAGCATCAGCTAACATATATCAGCAGTCTTTGAGATTAAGCTTTTTTGGAAAACGCCACCACACTTTCTTCATCTTCAGCCAACAATAAACGACGCATGACTTCCTTCTTGTACATCGTTTTAAGCTTTGCTATAACACCCTGATCCATTGGTTGAATCAGTGCTGTTACATTGGGAGGCAGAAAAATTACTTTAAAATTTGCATCAACTGCATTCAATGTATCCGTCTCTGGATGAGATGGTGCATTGTCCAGTAGAAGAATTACTTTTCCAGTTTTCTTTTCTTGTTCTCTCAACCTCTTCACATTTGGGATGAACTGATTTGTATATAGTCAAGTTGATTGTTGAACTGAAGTGCCTTTTCACACAATAGAGAACCAGAGATAGTTTCCCCTTTGCTTCTTCTTTGCACAAACCATATATACAAAGCCTCTTCCAATTTCAAATCTTTCGCATGTCTCATGGTTTACGTTTCTTCGACCCATTTTCACTATCCAATTTCGGTGCAAAACTCATAATTTTATCCTTGTTACTTTTGATGTCAGAGACGGTAGCTTTCCCAACATTGGAAATCCTCGCAAGTGAAGACACAGTTTCACCTTTTCCTAGTCTCTTGATAATTTCTGTTTTCGTTTCAATTGACAAAACATTGCGGTTCCTTTTATATGCTTTAGGCCTTCTGGAAGATTCCATATCGCACAGAGAAATACTTGCACACCAAAATTATTCTGCTGTAGTAGCAGACACAATTATTTTAAGTTGAACTGTCTGTTTAGCCAGTGTTCTGCCTAGAACGCATACGTACACTAGATTGGTAAACCAGATATTAACTGACTTTATGATCTGACTGACTTCCTGTACGTAAGCGACTGACCATTAGCCCATTCCATCCTCTACAAATTGTTCGCACACATTTGAAGCTTGCAGCATCAAAAGATTCAAAAATAAAGTCTAACATGACTGGTGGCGCCTGATTTTTTTTTTTCTCGAAAAAGTGTTCGGATAATTGGATGTTCGGATAATTGGGGTTCGGATAAATGGAGTTCTACTGTAATCAGAGCTCATGAAACATTCAAACAGTTTGCGGCTGAATGAGTAGGGACAGAGAGAGAAGTGATATAAAGTATATACAGAGATAACATATTACCCAAAAATACCTACTTCTTCTTTTGCCCAGGATGTGATATATGCTCATGAATCTGGCACCATGGAAATTTTGAAGGGTCTGTCTGCTCAGTATGCAGAAAACTCGGACTCTTTTGTCGTTGAGGACTACAGAAGTAAGCATCTTTGTCTCGTACTTTAGATTTTTGTTAGTTTTTATTCTTGGTGATAGACAGAAAGGAACTAACAAACTTTACTTTCAAAGGGTTTAAGATTAAGCATGCAGACCCACCTGGCATTCTGCCCTTCCATTCTCTCATCTTTTATACTGAATCCAGTTATTCTCACATGCATTTTAAATACTAATGTTTTAAAAAATATATACACTAATATATATCATTGTAACAGTACAAAGTAGTATTCTAACATTTTCAGTATCCAGAAAAGGTTGCGAGGAGGAAACTAGGGTGTTCCAAAAGTCCCTATATCACAAAATCTTTTGTGTTTATTGGACTTCTCTCTACACCTTTCGATAGACATTTGTTTTGTGCTCTTTATAGCAAATGCGCAAAATTCTTCTGTAACATTTATGCTCGAAAGCCTGAATCCTTCGCTCCGTATCTGCAGTGAGTGTCCAGCCCTCACACCCATACAAGAGAATAGATAATACATGTGATTTGTATAATTTGATCTTCACAGGAAAACTGATGTTACTTTTCCAGATCACATTCAACCTTGTCATGGCAGCTGAGGCCATCTCAAGTCTTGTCTTGATTTCTTTATTTGATCTTCCATCACTACATATAGTGGACCCGAGATATTTAAAGGTGTTAACTTTTTCTAACGTTTGCCCATTTAACGTAATGTTGGTCGGAACATGTTTCTTATGGCTATTCACCAATATCTTGCTTTTTTCTATATTAATTTCCATCCCATATGTTCTTGTTACTTTCTCCAGTCTAGAGGTAAGGTCTTGAAGTTCTGATTCTGTTCCAGCTATCAGATCAATATCATCAGCAAAACGTAGATTACACAGAGGTCGGCCTCCAATCGATATGGTTGATTTATAATCGTAGAGAGCCTCCTGCATAATATGTTCTAGATAAATGTTAAAGAGCACTGGTGACAGGATACATCCCTGGCGAACTCCTACAGTTGTTTTGAAAAATTCTCCAATGTCATTGCTTGCAAAAACAGCACTGCTTGCGTCCTTGTATAGTGCTTCAATGATATCTATGATGTTGGTATCAAAATTGAATTTTCTCATTATTTGCCATAAAGCCTTCATGCCAGACTCGATCGAAGGCTTTTGTGAAATCGATGAAGTTATGGTATAAATCATGTTGATGCTGGAGATGTTTTTCGATCAGTAATCTAATATTGAAGATTTGTTCTGAGGTACTTCTTTTTGGTCTAAAGCCAGCCTGTTCCTCTGACAAGATTTCTTCTGATTTCTGTTTTTTTTCTCTGTTCAAAAGTATCCTTAACATCACCTTACTTGGATGACTAATAAGGCTAATGGTTCTGTAGTTCTTGCACATTTTTAGATTTCCTTTCTTTGGAAGCGGTATTACTAATGACTGCGTCCATTCTTTTGGCCATTTTTTTGTACTCCATATCTTCTGGCAAATTGTTGTCATGATTTTTACTATATCTGGTCCTCCATATTTCAAGAGCTCTGCTGGTATATTATCCACACCCGGTGACTTCCCTCCTTTCATCGAACATATAGCCTCTTCCACTTCTTCCCGTAGTATTGCTGCATTTCCGAGTTCTCTGTTTTCGCACTTAATGTTGTTTAATATGCCTAAGTCAGTGTCAAGTTTACAGTTATATAATTCTTTACAATATTCTGTCCACCTTCTCATTACAGCTGTTTTTTCATTGAGCAGAGCCCCATTGCTATCTTCTATGACAGTTACCCTGGGCTGTTGGGGTTTTGATAGTCTTCTTAATGTGTCAAAAACTGCCTTGCTGTTACCTTTTATTAGCCCCGTATTAATGGACTCACATTGATCAGCTACCCATTTTTCTTTGGCCTGTTTCATTTTCTTTCTAATATTTTTATTCACCATACTGTATTGCCATGCTGCTTCAGGAACCTCTTTCTTAACCTTTTTCATTTCCCGTCGTGTATCACATAACTTCAGAATGTCATAAAAATGTTATAAAAAATATATAATCAGACATGGCAACATATCATCTTGTGTGCAGAGAACAGTGGTGCTCATATCAATGTTATTTGATGTTTGAGTTCTAGTGAAAGTGTGATGTGAACATAAGAAATGTTTCTGATTCGAAGAAATTAAAAAAATGTTATTAAACTTTATTTTCTTATATAAACAAAAAGATTTAGTGGTATAAGGACCTCTGGGATACCCTGTAGGTGATAAAACGAATGGCTAGAATGTTTTCACTGAGTTTTAGGTGAATGCAGAGATTGCTACACATTTGACGTCCCATATTATGCAATGTCACATGACTGTTTTGAAATCTCCACCGTATTTCAGATTCATTTTTGTAATTCCTGCCAGATCTTACTGTTGTAGTTTGTTTTCAATAAATGTCACAGTATTCTTATGTCTTTTCCATCAATACCTATGTCTTTGAGGCATTCAGTTATTTTCTTATGATGGACTCTGTCAAAAAACCTTCTTATAGACAATGAATCACATGTAAATACTTTTTTGGACCTCTGTATATTTTTCTGCTAATACTCTTATACAAAATATTGCTTCTCTTGTTCCACTGTTCCTTCTAAAACCTAACTGTTTTTCCTGACTTCATTGTTCACCTTACTTTTTATATTCTCCTGAATGATCTTAAGCAATATTTTAATTATGTAACTCATCAGACTGATTGTTCTAAAGTGTAAACATTCTATTGCATTTAGTTTTTTTAGGCAATGCTATAAAGAGTGATGTCTTCAGGTCATGTGGTATGCACCCTGTATTGTGTATATCACTACATATGTCCATGATTGAGTCTTTACTAAAGCTCTCCACAGCATCTATCATTTCTATTTTTGTGTTGTCCATGCCTGCTGATTTTCCTTGTTGTATTATATTTATTACTTTGTCTACTTCTAACCTGAGAATGTTTGGGCTTTCATTGGAATCTGAATCACTTACATGAAAATGATGAAAGGAACGAGACAGATACTTTTGGAACCAGAAGCAAGAAAAATATATTTGTGTTGTATGTGACGCACATCATGGACATCGGTTCATAGCGTTACAAGTCATTCTGGAATCCCTTAGATACAATAAAAAGAGGGTAAGGGAGGTAAAGGATCCCGTTACACGCCCACTGAGGCATATTGGGAATATGGTGTTAGGCCCATATTTTCTTGACCATCGGCACACTAGGGGTGATGTGTTCAGCACCACGCCGGCCGCCATAACCTTCCCAGAGTTGCTCTGGTACCCATTGCATGAGGCTGGGTCGACCCCAGAGCCGTTTGTGGTCTAAAAAAATCCCACCTCAACTGGGGATTGAACCATGGACCACCGAGCTAGGAAGCCAGTGCACTAACTACTGCGCTACCGAGGCTCTTAAATAAAAAGAGGAAGACTCAAAAACGCATAGAATGGAACTTTAGACAGACTTAAAAGGAATAAAGACAGCATGGCAAGAACTTGAGAATGGATGGCACAGGCATACCTGTCAACCTGTACGAATTTTTCGTACAATGTACGGATTTCTGATACTTTTGGCAGTGTACGGCCGTACAGACTCGTTGTACGGATTTTTCTCCCCCTCCCCAAAAAAAATTTTTTTTTTTTTTTAAATTCTAAAAATATTTTCCAACCCAAGTTTTTTAAAATAGAAAATATTTTCTAGCCCTGGTTTTTTTTTTTTTTAACCATTTTTTTTTATTCCGGGAATCTCGGCATCCGTGTTTAAACTGAGGTCTCTCCCAGCAACCAATCAAATCCTTTTATACCCAACAATTCGGCAAAAACTTTGAATTCGGCCTCAAACGCTTTCGATTTTCAGTGTGACATGACGCATTTTTAAAGTTACCTGTTATCAACGACTACGCTTGCTTGCCACCACACTTCGACGCCATTTTGTTTAAAATAGCTAAGTACTTATAACTTGGTTAAATATTGCTGTTGTTTTGCTTTGTTGCAGTTTAATCGCTGTCTTAATCTTTCCAGTTAGGCCTATATCTTGCCCTTCAATGTATTTCCGATAAATTGTCATAATATTCTGTGTAGGCCCTACATAACTAGAAAAAAAAAGTTTGTTTGCGTTGAGTAGGCCTACTTTATTCCAGCGCTCAAGATTCGCTGCTTTATTTTTTAATAAAGTGGCAATCTGTTATCACTGGTCTAGCCTATCAACTCTTAAATAAGAATTTTGTAAATTTTTGGTGGTACGTTTTTTCTTCCTAGATTTGATATTCTGTTCATAATTTTGTTTATTTTTTGTTGTTGTTGCTGCTGTTAACTGTTTGCTTTGTTCGTTGCATTTTTTTAATCATTCTCTTCGTCTACAAAGATTATTAGTTGAAATATTTCATCCACTGAATGATGGCTAAGTCTAATTCAAAGAAACAAAAGCTGACTGCGAAAGATCATTTTCAATGATGAAAAAAATCCACACAGACTGCAGGAGGTCCATGAATGTGGACACACTCACTTCTATTTTACAGTGTAAGATTAACATTGATACATGCTGTGCAGACTTTAAGCCCACAAATGCAATTCTGCAAAGTGCTAAAAGTGCATGTGTTGATTATAATACAAAACACTGTACATCGAAAGAATAGTGTACCTCACTAAGTTTTTTATGTGTAAAGAACAGCATGAGACTATTAGCATGTTTTATATCACAATAATTCAAATGCTAATAGATTTGTATATGTCATTTCTCATTTTAAAACTGTATTCCGTATAATTTATTAACATATTTTTTGCGTAAGGATTTTTGGGTGTTTGTAAGGATTTTTTTGGTCCAGCGTACAGATTTTTGTCTCAGGAGGTTGACAGGTATGCACAGGATAACAGGTCGCTAAAGGATAATTAATTTTTTAATATTTTCCGTTTCAGCAATCTTTCTCTGTATTTCAACCTTTTCCCACCAATTGTGAGCTTAATCCAGATGCTAGTGTTTGATAATCTCAAAATTTGACTTCCCAGGTAAATTCTATGGCCCCCTGTACCATTCAAACCATGACGCTGTCCTTCTGACCATTATGAAAGGTCGAGATTATGGCATACCTGATTACAACACAGTCAGAATGACCATGGGACTGACAGAGAAAACCAGCTTTGAGGATGTCAACCCGTTGTTGAATAAGACCAACCATGAGGTAATAATCATTATATCAATCTGTGGTTGAATAAGATCAACCCTGAGGTGATAATCATCATGATATTATGATGGCAATCTGAGGTTGAATATTATTGAATTACATGTATTGAATTTGCATAAATTGAGATCACATTAATCATGATTGCACTCTATGTACAATTTATATGCCTCTCTATCTCTGACTGTCTGTCTGTCTGTCTGTCTGTCTGTCTCTCTCTCTCTCTCTCTCTCTCTCTCTCTCTCTCGCACTTGGTTCCAGTAACCTCTTCAAGCCACTGACCTTATTCTATCCCTCAGCTGATCGAAGCTTTCAGGAGGGTACACATGGGAAACTTATCAACTGTGGACATGTTTGTTGGTGGAATGATGGAGTCTACCCCAGAGGGTCCAGGAGAACTGTTTACTCTTATCCTGTATGACCAGTTCATTCGCTTGAGGGATGGAGACAGGTTCTGGTTTGAGAACAAAAATGGGTAAAATCCAGTTATTAATTCAGTTATTAGCTCTGTCATTAATCCAATCATTAATTAGTCATTAATCCAGTTATTAGTTTAGTCATTAGTCCAATCATTAGTTCAGTCATTAATCCAGTAATTCATTCAGTCATTAGTTCATTCATTATCTCGGTCATTAATCCAGTAATAACTTTGATCAGTAATTCATTCAGTCATTAATTCTCTCATTAAACCAGTCACTAATCTGGTCATTAATCCAGTCATTAGTTCAGTTATTAATCCAGTCATTAATTTGATCAAAAATTCATTCAGTCATTAATAGCTATTGGTGTTCAGAAGTTTTGGCTTTACTTTTTTTTTTTTTTTTTTGGTGTTTTACATTGTATGAACAAGGGTGGGGGGGACCAGCTGGAATTTGGGTTCCATGCTTCATTGGGAGCATAAAGGAAAATGATGATATGCAAGATAACCTAACCAACCATGTTAATTGAGGGGTTGTGTGATTTTTATTTTAATTGATCATGGATTTCACTTAGTTCTTACTTCCTTCCTCTTCTGTTTTTTGTTTGTACCTGATGAAGGCCTTGTGACTGTAACATTGGCAATTTTCTCATGTTGTTTGTCCTTGTAAGATGTATTACTTTTTTTTTTTAACCCCACTGTTTACCACCGTCTTACTTCTGTTTTCCTCATGGTCTTTTACTATGCTGTTTTCAAGCATATTTTGTTCTTTTTGTTTAAGATTAATATCCCATTCAACCTCTAATGGATTAAAATTAGGATAAATAGTGTAGCTAATTCAAGATTCTAAACCTCAGAAATGTGGTATCTGAGGAAGGTGGTTGGAGTAACAAGAAGAGACATGGTCCGCTACTAGACGATATGTCATGGCCTAAAAACCCAACCCCTGCAGACCCAAGTAGAACAGTCCCATGTTTGGCAATGTCTGCATAATGGGAGAACATCGGCTACCACGACAAGTATCGGAAACTAAGAGTCAGGGATCCAGACCACCAGAACGACACAAGTCCTCTGGGAGGACAACATCAGACAATCTCTGAAGGACCAAGGACTAGAATTAAACCAGGCCAGGAAGAAGACAACCGATATGATTGTATAGCGCTCTCTGTGGAACACCTGTACACCACACGGTAGAGGAATTACTAAGTAGCTAATTCAAGATAATAATTCTCATTTCCAGTATCAGAATACAGCGTTTATTTTGCTCCTCCAATCAGTCCAAACAAAGTAAATCAAAAGTGTCAAATTGTGTGAATGTGCTTGTGTGTGTGTGCCCTTCCTTGTCACAAAAAAGCAGTGTCTCTCAATTTGCATGCTGTTGAAAGGGGGAGAAGGGTGGGTAAGTCTGTAATAACATCCAAGTCACTAATCATCTGTCATCATCAGTAAACATTACAATAACCTCACCAGACACTCACTTTTCCGTCACACCATCAGTAATCCTTACATATTAATTTTTATTCTTGTTATATACTGTTTTCATGCATATGTCCCTGAATGAAGACGCTGTATAATAATGTACTTGTGTATCTCATTCATCAGGTTGTTCTCAGACGAAGAAATCAACAAGCTTCACAACACAACCCTGGCCGAGATCTTTCGTCAGATCCCCAGCTTCGACATGTCAGAAATTCAGGAGGATATCTTTAGCCTCACAGAAAGTGAGTCCATAAAGAAGGCAATAGATTTACAGTTGACACATTGGCAGAGAGATTTACAACTGAGATGTAGACAGATTTACAAGATCACCAATGTGGAACTCATGATAAGAACCAGACAAGTGCCAGTGGAACAAGAGATGAGAAGAACCAGACAAGTGCCAGTGGAACAAGAGATGAGAAGAACCAGACAAGAACCAGACAAGTGCCAGTGGAACAAGAGATGAGAAGAAGATGCTGGAGGTGGATAGGACACACATTGAGGAAACATGTTGATAGCATTACAAGGCAGTCCTTGTTCTGGAATCCTAGAGTTAGAGGGAGACCAAAGAACACAGTGAGGAGATAACTGAAGACAGACGTGAAAAGGATGAAGAAGACATGGAAAGAACTTTAAATGATGGCACAGGACAAGATGACATGGCACAGGACAAGATGACATGGCACAGGACAAGATGACATGGCACAGGACAAGATGACATGGCACAGGACATGATGACATGGCACAGGACAAGAAGACATGGCACAGGACAAGATGACGTGGCACAGGACAAGATGACATGGCACAGGACAAGATGACATGGCACAGGACAAGATGACATGGCACAGGACAAGATGACATGGCACAGGACAAGAAGACATGGCACAGGACAAGATGACATGGCACAGGACATGATGACATGGCACATGACAAGAAGACATGGCACAGGACATGATGACATGGCACAGGACAAGAAGATATGGCACAGGACAAGATGACGTGGCAAGGACAAGATGATGTGGCACAGGACAAGATGATGTGGCACAGGACAAGATGACATGGCACAGGACAAGATGACATGGCACAGGACAAGATGACATGGCACAGGACAAGAAGACATGGCACAGGACAAGATGACATGGCACAGGACAAGATGACATGGCACAGGACAAGAAGACATGGCACAGGACAAGAAGACGTGGCACAGGACAAGATGATGTGGCACAGGACAAGATGACATGGCACAGGACAAGATGACATGGCACAGGACAAGAAGACATGGCACAGGACAAGATGACATGGCACAGGACAAGATGACATGGCATACGTTTAATGAAGGTCTATGCTCGCTGGGGAACTGAAGGTTGATGAATAGACAAATTTACACCTGACACTTAAAATTACAACTGAAACATAGACAGATTTACAGCTGACACATAGACTGATAACTGAAACATAGATTTACAGTTGACACATAAACTGATAAATGAAACAGATTTACAGCTGACATAGACTGGTAACTGAAACATAGACAGATTTACAGCTGACACATAGACTGATAATGAAACATAGACAGATTTACAGCTGACACATAGACTCATAACTGAAACATAGATTTACAGTTGATACATAGACTGATAAATGAAACATAGATTTACAACTGACACATAAACTGGTAACTGAAACATAGACAGATTTACAGCTGACTGGTAACTGGAACATAGACAGATTTACAGCTGACACTTAAACTGATAAATGAAACATAGATTTACAGCTGACACTTAGACTGATAAGTGAAACATAGACAGATTTACAACTGACGCTTAGACTGATAAGTGAAATTTAGACACATTTTTAACGGACATAAATTTACAGGTAGCATTTTGGTGATTTGAGAAATTCATTAAAATCATCCAAGATTTCTATCAGGAGGCCTCATGTAAAGAAGTACACAAAAGAAAACTATCAGAGCCCTTCACTGTACAAAGTGGAGTCAGGCAGGGATGTCTGCTATCATGAACAATTTTTCTCATGGTCATGGACTGGGTAATGAGACAGACAACAGAGGGAGAGAAAACTGGAATACAGTGGACATTTAACACACAGCTGGAGGATCTAGACTTTGCAGATGATTTGTGCCTTCTATCACACAGACAGCAAGATATGCAGGAGAAAACAAATAGATTAGTAACAGAAGCAGCAAAGATGGGACTGCACATAAATGTAAAAAACAAAAGAAATGAGAATAAATAATAGGCAGATGGACTCGATGAAGATCAATGATCAAGTCATTGAAGAAGTAGATAACTTTACATATCTAGGGAGCAACATTGACAAAGGAGGGGGAACTGCTGGTGACGTCTGCTCAAAGATAAATAAATCCAGATGTGCTTTTAATGCCTTTCGACCAATATAGAACTCTTCAGCGATATCCAGAGGGAACAAAATTTAGAATCTTTAACTCAAATGTGAAGTCAGTCTTGCTGTATGGCTCAGAGACATGGCATGTCTCAAAGAGTATCACCGCCAAGCTACAGACATTTGTAAATAGATGTCTCTGATGGATCCTTCGTATAAGATGGCCAGATGTAATAACAAATATAGAGCTAAGGAAAGGATACGGACAACAGTCAATACAGACAGAAATTAAGGTAAGAAAGTGGAGATGGATAGGACATACCCTCAGAAGAGAAAAATCAAGCATAGCCAGAGTTGTCCTTGATTGGAACCCACAGGGGAAAAAAAGAGTCGGGAGACCAAAGAGAACTTGGAGAAGAACTGTTGAAGAGGAGGCTAGGGAAATTGGAATGACTTGGGTACAGATGAAAAAGACAGCCCAGAATAGAAATCGATGGAGAGCAACTGTTTCTGCCCTATGTTCCACAGGGAGCGAAAAGGAATGATGATGATGACTTTGGTGATTTACCACTGACACTTAGATTGATAACTAAAAGACATTTACATAACTTTACAGCTGAAACTTACATTGACAAATTCATAACTGAAACAATACAGATTTACAACTGAGACTTAGACACATAGACACATTGACAACATTTTTTTTTTTGTTTACTTAGATTCAATCATAAGTGCAATATCTACATTTTTAAAAATTGATGATTAAAAAAATCCCATCCAACCTCTGAAGGGTTATAATTAGGACATATAATGCTGTAGTTTCAGATAATATGTTCAATTACCAATACCCGATTTTGGCATCATATCTCCTGTCCTAATATGGTAAAGCAAAAGTGAAAGGGAGGCCGACCAATAACAACTTGACGGAGAACTGTGGAGGCCGAGATAGAAAGAATGAACCAGAGCACAGGCACTGCACAAAGGATGGCCATCGACCAAGCAAAGTGGAAGCAGTTTGTTGCTGCACTACAAGACTCCACCAGGCGTGATGGCCACTGACTGCTTTGACAGTTGGTGGCTAAGGATCAAAGAAGAAGAATATTGTAAATACTGTAATGGAAAGTGTTCAGATTGTGTGTGTGTTTTTCCTTTAACCTAAAATGGTAGCCTCTTCATAAGGGAATGTGAAAGCTTGAGGTGATTGTGTTGATGTTAAACTTAGTCTTTAATTACGTTGTAGTACAAGACCTTCACTTTCCTGTCACAAAAAGTATACAGATAAACAGATAGATGAAGGGATGAATAAGATAGGTAGTTAGATAGATGGATGGATAGTCGGATGCATGTGTGAATGGATGGATGGATAATATCCACCATTTTATCTTGCCAGCTCCTGCTTGTGGCACGAGGAAGATGTTCAATGAGTCACTTCTGGAGCAGTGCCCGAAACATCATGGCTATGATTTTTTCCAAGGGAGTGAAATCGCTTACATCATTATCTGGACTTGCCTTGGTTTACTGCCGTTGTGTAAGTCAACCACTTTTATTGCTAGTACTGTTGTACATGTTATGTTTTTTTATTTATTATCACCGTTATCAACATGGTGTATCGAGAAAACCTTCCTGGATCCTTACCCACTGGTTGACAAGTCGTCAGTGGCTGTCACACCTAGTGGCGTCTTGTAGGGCAGGAACAAACCATCTCCATTTTGCTCAATAAGTGACCATCCTTCCTGCGGTGCCCCAACTCTGATTGATAAATTGCATCTCAGCCTCCACAGTTCTCTGCCAATTTATTATTGGTCTGCCTCTCTTTCACCTCTCTTCTAGGATCATATAGAAAGATGTTTGAACACACGGAGAAAAGAACTGGCAACAGGCATGAAGGGAATAAAGAACACATGGAGAAAACAACTGGCAACAGGCATGAAGGGAATAAAGAACACATGGAGAAGAGAACTGGCAACAGGCATGAAGGGAATAAAGAACACATGGAGAAGAGAACTGGCGATAGGCATGAAGGGAATAAAGAACACATGGAGAAGAGAACTGGCAACAGGCATGAAGGGAATAAAGAACACATGGAGAAGAGAACTGGCAACAGGCATGAAGGGAATAAAGAACACATGGAGAAGAGAACTGGCAACAGGCATGAAGGGAATAAAGAACACATGGAGAAAACAACTGGCAACAGGCATGAAGGGAATAAAGAAGACATGGAGAAAACAACTGGCAACAGGCATGAAGGGAATAAAGAACACATGGAGAAAACAACTGGCAACAGGCATGAAGGGAATAAAGAAGACATGGAGAAGAGAACTGGCAACAGGCATGAAGGGAATAAAGAACACATGGAGAAAACAACTGGCAACAGGCATGAAGGGAATAAAGAACACATGGAGAAAACAACTGGCAACAGGCATGAAGGGAATAAAGAACACATGGAGAAGAGAACTGGTGACAGGCATGAAGGGAATAAAGAACACATGGAGAAGAGAACTGGCAACAGGCATGAAGGGAATAAAGAACACATGGAGAAAACAACTGGCAACAGGCATGAAGGGAATAAAGAACACATGGAGAAGAGAACTGGCAACAGGCATGAAGGGAATAAAGAACACATGGAGAAAACAACTGGCAACAGGCATGAAGGGAATAAAGAACACATGGAGAAGAGAACTGGCAACAGACATGAAGGGAATAAAGAACACATGGAGAAGAGAACTGGTGACAGACATGAAGGGAATAAAGAACACATGGAGAAGAGAACTGGCAACAGGCATGAAGGGAATAAAGAACACATGGAGAAGAGAACTGGCAACAGGCATGAAGGGAATAAAGAACACATGGAGAAAACAACTGGCAACAGGCGTGAAGGGAATAAAGAACACATGGAGAAGAGAACTGGCGATAGGCATGAAGGGAATAAAGAACACATGAAGAAGAGAACTGGCAACAGGCATGAAGGGAATAAAGAACACATGGAGAAGAGAACTGGCAACAGGCAAGAAGGGAATAAAGAACACATGGAGAAAACAACTGGCAACAGGCATGAAGGGAATAAAGAAGACATGGAAAGATCTTGAGCGGATGGCACGGGACAGGAAGACTTGGTATAAGTTTGTTAAAGGCCTATGCTCCTTGGGGAGCAGAGGAGTGATGCTGCTGCTGCTACCACTACTACTACTACTACTACCACTACTACTACTACTACTACTACTACTACTACTACTACTACTACTACTACTACTAATGTGACATACCTGACAGGTGGCTGGAAGCTGACACTTATTAAACTATTTATGATTTCAGTATGTATCCTGGCTGCTTACCTGCTGGCTAAGTGTAAGAAATGGACCCATCAGAGAAGGCTGCGAACTCTCAAGTTGATTCAGGAGAAGAGAAGAAATTTCAGGAGATCCCTCTCATGTAGTGTGTCTGGTAAGTATGTGTGTGTCCGTCAGGGATGTGAGGTCAGTTTGGTGAGGTGAAATATAATAATAATAATAATGGCCCCTTCAGTCATAATTGACTATAAGAATGCGCCCCTGAGGTGACAGCCCACAGCTGCTTATATTCCTGGTATTCCTTTCAACGTTTTCTCCTCTCTTCTGCTTGCCGTGAGAGCTTCATATTGCCAAGTCTGAGGTGGCGCCTCAGAGAGCATCGCCACTTGGTGCGATTCGCAGCTCCATCCTCCCAGGTTGCTGGATTTATGTCCAGTGCCCTCATGTCTCTCTTGCACACATCTCTGAGCCTTTGCTGCGGTCGCCCAACTGTTCTTTTGCCATCTGCCAGTTGTCCGTAGAAGATATTTTTAGGGATGCGACCATCTTCCATTCGGCGGACATGGCCAAACCAGCTGTCTAAGCAGTGTATACATGCTTTTAAAGCCAGCATGTGACAACACCTCTACATTTGTCACTTTGTCCTTCCACGAAATACTGAGGATGTGGTGAAACAAAAGTCTAGATTATCTTAAGAAGATGAAATCAACTAGAGTTAAAGAAGGTGCAAAGAATCGTAGAATAATACTTATAATTTTTGGAGGATACAGAACAAAGAGGATTACTGCTTCCCCAGGCATATCATAAAAGGTGATTAATATGAGATTGTACGTGGTGCTGGCCACCTCAGCATGTATAATAAGTTGCTATAGTAACCATCACTACAGTAACTTTCTTTAATGGCAAATGTCAGGGCTGTAGCAGCGGTAGTTAATGTTCAAGATTTAGTGGTGGTAGTTGTTGGTGGTATGGTAGTAGTTGTCTGTGGTATGGTAGTAGTTGTTGGAGGTATGGTAGTAGTTGTTGGTGGTATGGTAGTAGTTGTTGGTGGTATGGTAGTAGTTGTTGGTGGTATGGTAGTAGTTGTCTGTGGTATGGTAGTAGTTGTCTGTGATATGGTAGTAGTTGTTGGAGGTATGGTAGTAGTTGTTGGAGGTATGGTAGTAGTTGTTGGAGGTATGGTAGTAGTTGTTGGAGGTATGGTAGTAGTTGTTGGTGGTATGGTAGTAGTTGTCTGTGGTATGGTAGTAGTTGTTGGTGGTATGGTAGTAGTTGTTGGTGGTATGGTATGGTGTTACTGTGGTAGGTAGTAGTTGTCTGTGGTATGGTAGTAGTTGTTGGTGGTGGTGGTATGTAGTAGTTGTTGGTATGGTAGTAGTTGTTGGTAGTAGTTGTTGGAGGTATGGTAGTAGTTGTTGGTGGTATGGTAGTAGTTGTCTGTGGTATGGTAGTAGTTGTTGGTGGTATGGTAGTAGTTGTTGGTGGTATGGTAGTAGTTGTTGGTGGTATGGTAGTAGTTGTTGGAGGTATGGTAGTAGTTGTTGGTGGTATGGTAGTAGTTGTTGGTGGTATGGTAGTAGTTGTTGGTGGTATGGTAGTAGTATAAGTGGTAAAAAAGATAGTCCCATGCCAGATACTGCTGTTGGGAAGTGAAGTGATAGGCAGTGCCTAGGCTGAGCAGCTCTCAGTCAGTGGTCACTTCCAATTTTTTGTTGGTTCATTTCTGGTTTCACAACGGGCTGATCACCCGTTGCCAGTCACTTCGATTACGGAAACAACAGCAAATGGGTTGATTTGCCGTTGCCCTAAAGACGCCACTAGGCGTGATGGGAAACAATGGCAAAGAAAACCTATCTGCTGTTGCCCTAAGACGCCACTAGGCGTAATGGCCACTGACTGCTTTGACGGTCTGTGGCTAAAGACAGAAGAAGAAGAAGAATTTCTGGTTTATGCATGTATGCACTTAGGGGAAACTTTACGTTTGTAATGACAAGGTTTTGCTCAGGGCAGAATGTAAGGAGTCGCTTTCCATTGTCATCAGTGTATCTTCTCCAAATCTTCTAATAACTCCACCCCAACTAGTATGGTCATTTCCAACTCTGACATTGAAATCTCAGAGGAGGATAATTTCATTGAGGTGGTCATCCACTGACTTTTGAAGAAGCTCAAAGAATTATTTGACACCTGCTTGCCCATCTTCATTTGGCCCAAACACAATGACAAGATTGACTGTTCTCTCCTTCTTTTAGATTTAGCACTTTAATGTGCTCCGAGATGATATTTGTTTAGTTTATTGCCACAACACAACCAACATCCCCTTTAGCTCTTTCAATTGTGGGAACTCCACTGTAGAATAGCATGTTGTCATCATGATCTATAACTCCTTGTCCTTTTTTTCCTGGTCTCTGCTAGGATTTCTAATTTTGCTTTCCTCATCTCCTACACCAGTTTCTCTTGCTTTCCATTAATACTTCTTATATTCCATGTTCCGTAAGTCATAGTCCATAACCCATACAAGCTTGTTGCCTTTAAGATCAGTCCAGTTTTCTCTGCATTGTTTCTTGTCATAGAATGTGACAGTCAAACAGGTTGATTGACCTGTTGTGTCTTTATATGGTGGAGGTGCTGCCTCCTTACAACCTCCATGCATGTTATCTGGCTGGTTCACAGTTTTACACCGTTACTTCCTTAAATGCATGAAGCACTCAGGTCCAGTCAGAATTCCTCCTCCTTTCTCAGCACAGGCTTGGGACCAGCCTTGGAGGAGTTGTTTTAAAATATCACTTGTGAAAAAACTGGCATTCAAGGTGGTGGCTGGGTGCAGCCTAAACACAGCTTGAGAGAGAAGGGAGTTAGGAATAGCTGTAGCCCAGATGTTCTGTATTATTAATAGTTGTAGCTGCTTCACAACACAAACATGTAATGAAGCAAAGAAAAACTTATCAATTTTAGTTCACGATGGCGTGGAGTGGAGGGGACCTCATTTGCCTGGCCGACCTGTCGAGCTTCATCTGACCACAAAGGGATGTCTAGAGGTCTTCGCAACTAGCGGAACTCATCTCAGGTAAACAAATTTTTTTTTAAAGTTGATGATGAGAAATATTCCATTTAACCTCTGATGGGTTATAATTAGAGTATATATTGTTTTCAATTCCAAATAATATGAATAACTGCCAATTCATGAAAGTGGCATCACATGTCCTGTCCAACCATTGCAAATCAAAATTACCAAAATTGTGTGAATGTAAAAAAAACCAAACAAAAACAAAACAGATAAAACAAAAACACAAAAAATTAAAAAACAAACCAAAAGGCAAACAAAATGCACCAAACAAAAATAATAAACGGGGGGGGTTAAAGACCTGGGGTGTTTTGTTAGATATTTAAAAGACTTTCACTTGTCTTACGTCATATGTTTTTTTATAATAGCATCACCAGACCTTTCCTTTCCCTGCCATATACCCATCAGTCACTATATATTAACTTTTGTTCTTGTTAAATACTGTTTGACTTTTTTTTTTATGAAGTACCCTAGGTCTGTCAATTCTTAACACCTGTTCTATATTTATGGGTAAATTAGAAGCCTGTAAATAATCTAATATTTGGATTCTCTGTTGTTCATACCTCTTACCTTTTTGCAAGAAATAAGGTAAAGGAACAACTTAACCTTCACCTCGTAACAGATGTGTAAGTAGTAATTAAATTGTGTAATAATAGGATATATACATGCCAAGCCGTCTATATTTGGAGGAAATGCAAAAAATATTTTTAATGTGATCATTTTTACTCAATTTTTTTTGGGTACACTCTGCCGTGAAGTGTGATGTGGAACTAAAGCCGTTGCCCTTGATCTAGGTGTGTTGCATTGGCTGTTGTGAGCCAGTGTTCCAGGATTTCTGTAATATTGTTTTTCCATCTCTTTTTTGGGTCTTACTCGTGCCCTAAAACTAGATCTTTTGCTGTCACGTAATGGTAATGATCAGGCTTCATTCTCATAAGATGGCCATACTCTCTACATATTTGTTGCTGGATGTGGTTCCTACAATTTTTCTGATACCATAATTTCTCATTCTATCACCTGGTAACATTAATAGCACTTTTCAAGCATTTCCTCACACAAAAAATGGTTTTCCTTTCCTGTGCTTTTGTTAGGACCATATTTGACACTGATAACACAGAGTTGGTAACAATATACTTTTTATCATTTATAATTTGGAAATAACATTTTTAAAGTCTTAACACATTAACTACCAAATTGAAAAACACTGTGGCCGAATTAAATTGTTTTCCCATTTTCATCCTGTAGGTGTATGCACAAAGTAAGCTGTAGTTTTCGTAATTGTTTACAGATTTTTATGAATTACACGTCATTTTAAAGATAAATGAATGTACTATTACAATAAGCACCATTTGTAACTCTAATAGAGGTTGTTGCTATTTAACGGCCCTTCGATGGCCAAGGACTTGCAATATTTTCACAATTATAACTGCTTGCGCCCCATCTCTATCAAAATCACTATTTCAATCAATGTGCACACCGTTTTCACTCTTGTCCTTGACGCTAGATCTATCAGTCAGTTGTTGAAACATGTTTTTAGCCTATTCAGCCATTAGACGAGATGTACAAGCATTTTTTGTGGTCCTATCACTAGTTGCTACGGTAAACAGTTTTACACGATTTGGTAATTAACCCAAAACGCCGAAAAATTGGAACACAATATCAATTTTCCAGTCATAATATCAATTTTCCAGTGTTCTACAACAACCATGCTTTGGGAATTTGTTTTCCGGTGGCAACTTAAAATCTCGAACCAGATCAGAAAGTATTTCAGTACATTTTTCATTCGTTTTATTACTAAACATAGATCGACGCTCTGAGCGGTTCGTGGTCCAAATGATAGAATTTCAAAAGTCGGTCCCACCGGCTCGCGGTAGTTAATATGTTAAAATGTGTGCATGCATTTCTTCTTCTTCGTACATTCTCAGACGTCTGCTTGAATATTTTCAAAGAAAGCAGTGGTCAGCTTGAGGCTATTTGTATCCTCCATAGAGTTTTTTTCCAAAAATTCAACTGGTGACGGCCAAATGTGCTTTCTCTGTTGCATGCTTTTTTATATTGTTTATATTCTTGTTTATATTTGTTGTTCAGAGCATGAGTGTTTTAAAAACAAGGCTAAACTCCTATTTTCTCTACCTCATACAAACAAGAATTTGTTAGTGTTCATTCGTTCATGTAAAAAAATGTGTAAAACTAGTGTTGTGTTTAAATGTTTGTTTCTTCTCCTTCACATACTTTCAGACATCAGTTTGAAATCATGTTTAACAGTGGTTAACCTAAGTTTGTTGGTATTTCCACAGCTTTTCCATTCCATATGTGCTGTCTTTATTCCTCATCTGTTGGGCATGTTTACTACTGATGTTCAGCAATTTGTTTTAAACCTGCTTGTCTGAAATTGTCTGCTCACTGGAATATTTTTAGATTGAACTCTTTTGATTTGTCAAATGCACATTGATCATCCATTTAAACAAGGCTAATTTTTCAACATTAACATATTTTTCCAGTAACCTCTTTGTGACCTCTGACTAATCTACAGGTCAATTAAGATTAACGCTCTGTCAAACATTGGGGTGAAGGTCAATTCCAACAAGAAGAGAAATATCATGGCTCTCATTTTGCCTAGAGAGTATGATTTGGTGAGTTTTTTTTTTTTTTAATGATCATGACAGCATTTGAATCTTGCTTTTTTTTGTGACCATGACAGCATTTGAATCTTGCTTTTTTTTTGTGACCATGACAGCATTTGAATCTTGCTTGTTTTGTGACCATGACAGCATTGAAATCTTGCTTTTTTTAATGATCATGACAGTATTTGAATCTTGCTTTTTTGTGAGCATGACAGCATTTGATTCCTGCTTTTTTTAACGATCTTGACAGCATTTGATTCTTGCTTTTTTTTTTACAATCTTGACAGCATTTGAATCTTTCTTTCATAAATTTTTTTTTTTAAATTAATGAAGAAAAATATCCCATTCAACCTCTGATGGGTTATAATTAGGATATATATTGTTTTCAATTCCAAATAATATGAACAACTGCCGATATGAGAAAGTGGCATCACATTTGTCAAATCATTGTAAATAGGGACAATCACAATTGTGCTTATATGTTAAGAAGTTAAAAAAAAAAAATAAACATAAACAAAAAAAAACAACAAAAAAATCAAGAAGAAACTCTGAACAAGAATAATATTAAAGTGGAGGGGTGTAAAGGCCTGGTGGTTCCAGTTATATAACTGACTTTAACAGATATTTAATTGACTTTCATCTGTTAAAAGTCATATGCATTGTAAGAACAGCATCAGACCTTCACATTCCCAGCCACTATATATTAACATTTGTTCGTGTTAAATATTGTTTGACTATATTATGCAGTTCCCTAGGTCTGTCTATTCTCAACACCTCTTCTATATTTATATGTAAGTTGGATGCTTGCAAATAATCTAATATTGGTATTCTCATTTGTTCATACCTCCTATATTTTAACAAGAAATGTTCCATATTATTGTCTTGAAGATATCCTGCACAGTAAGGTTCCTCTATTCTGAAATAGCCTTTTCCCAGCTGAAGTCTGAGAAGTTTCTTATTACTGGGAATTTTCAATTCCCTAGATATCTGACATTTTCTTGTTGGAGCCTTGAACATCTTATATGCATGTCTTCCTTTCAGATTTTTATCCCACTCTGCTTTCCATTCATCTGTTATTAAATCTTTAATTAAGCTCTTAATCTCTGATTTACTCGTCCCTACATTTATTAGATTTTTATCAGATCTACCTTTCTTGGCCTCTTTATCTGCCTTTTCATTTCCTTCTATGCCAACATGTGAAGGTATCCAAGCAATTAAGACTGAACATCCTCTGGAATATAAGTATGTAGTAGCCAGAAATATCTCCTCTGCTATATCAGGTCTACTACATTCTCATAAGTTTCTAAGTGCTTTAATTGTTGAAAGCGAGTCAGTTAAAACTGTTAATTTTTTGGGAGGGTTATTTGAGAATATTTCTAGTGCTTTTAGTATTGCCACCATCTCTGCAGTGAAAATGGATGTATTTTCTATGATACTATATTCTTTTGCCATTTTCCATATTGGAATATATATTCCTATCCCCAATTTGCCATCCTCTCCCTTGGATCCATCTGTGTACACAGTAATGCTGTCTTTTGATATTTGTTGTATATATTTATTGGCTGTGTTTTTAATATTTTCTATATTATTTGTTTTCTTAAGTATTTCTGCTAGGTGATAGTCCGTGTCTGGTTTCTTGATCTCCCAGGGCAGAATCACTGGCTTGTATTCACAACTGTTATTAATTGATGTAATTAATGTACCCAGATGGACAATTTCCTCCATTCACTTCCATCCTGTAGGGTATCTAGTGGTATTCATTGGATTGGCCTGAGTTGTTAGTTGGCATCTGGTAAAAGCTGTATGTGCTGGGTGAGACTTATCTAACATAACTCTGTTCATGTAATTTAGTCTTAACTCCTTTCTCCGTAATTCTAAGGGTAGAATTCCTAAAGCCACCTCTATAGCTCCCATTGATGTTGATCTGATTGCACCTGCTATTGTACATAAAGCCTGATGCTGAATTCTGTCTAATTTAACCTTGTTACTGTGTGCAGCAGAGTCATATATTATACTTCCATAATCTATTTTTCCTCTAATAAAAGATTTATAAAAAGTGAGCATTGTCTTAGTGCTTGCACCCCATCCATTACCTTTCAAATATCTTAATAAGTTAGTCAATCCTCTGCAAGACTCCACTAGTTTATCTATGTGTTTATTCCAGTTCAGCTGTTGGTCCAATATCATTCCTAGATATCGAGTGGTTTGCACTGTTTTAATGGTTTACCCTTGGATATTTATGTCTATAATTTTATTTTTTACAGCCCTACCTTTACTGAAGATCATTCCCATTGTTTTATTTGTATTCAGCTGAAAACCCCATTTTGTCATCCATTTACATACTTTATTTATTTGCTTCTGTAGATCCATATATAATTTTGGCAGATGTCTCCCAGTCCTCCATATAGCAACATCATCTGCAAACTGTGACAATTTATTTGTTATATCATTAAATTCCTCACCTAAATCATTTACCATTATTGTAAAAATTGAAGGAGACATTACTGATCCTTGGGGTATTCCATTTTGTTGTTCATACAGTTCTGATCTATCATTGTTTACCTGAACAGTGAAATATCTATCTTGCAGGAAATTCTCTAAATAATTATATATTTTACTGGTTACTCCTATCTTCTTCATTTTAAAGAGAGCACCCTCTCTCCAGCATTCATCATAAGCCCTAGCTATACCTAAAATTACTACCACAGTTTTTTCTTTCTTTTGAAATCCTGATTTTACTTCATGTTCCAATTTAATTATCTGATCCATAGTGCATCTGTTCTTCCTAAATCCTGACTGAGTTTGATTATATAAATTATTCTTTTCCAAATAAAACTTTAATCTTTTATTTACTATAGTTTCTAATATTTTACATAGATGGGAAGTTAAAGAAATTGGTCTGTATGAACTGGCATCATGGGCATCTTTTTCTGGTTTTAGTATTGGAATAATTACTGCTGTTTTCCATGTTTTGGGAATTTTTCCTGTATTCCAAATTTTGTTAAGAAGGGATGTTATAATTTCTATGGTACTTTTTGGTAAGTGTTTCAAGATTTCATAGCTCAAGATGTCATGCCCTGCTGATGTATTTGTTTTGTCCTTTATTGTATTTTCAACTTCTTCCATTGTAATATCTGCATTTAAATATGATAAATGTTCAGTATTATAAGGTACTTCTTTACTGAGTTTTTTAAGAAGTGTTGCTCTTCTGTTGACTTCAGCCTGTCCTAGATTTTCCTTAGAACTAACTCTATGGTAGTATCTGGCCAGCACCTCTGCTTTCTGCCAGTCAGTCTTATCCCTTTCAGGTCTTTTTATATTAGGTATTATATCATATGTTTAGTTCTGCCTTTAATGGCTTTTAACTTATTCCACACATCTGTTGTAGAGTTAGTTGTAGGGTTCAGTATTTGGCAGAAATTTCTCCACTGATTTTCTTTTGCCTTTAGTATTATTCTGTTTGATTCATTTCTTATGTTCTTATAAATATCTAAATTATCTTCAGATCTATGCTTTCTATATTCCTGTAGAGCCGCCAGTCCCTGGTCGACGACACTCCTTTGTTCTCGCCAGGTCTGAGTTAATCCAGTCCATACGAAAAATCCTCAAATGCCGTCGCCGGGTTTGATCCTGTATCACACTTGTTTTAACCACTACGCTAAGCGCGGCTCTTTGTTTTTAAATTATCTTCAGAATTTCTATTTCTGTAGAGCTTGTTTTCTATACATCTAACTGTCCACCATGGTACTGGGTTTTTGTTCCAATGTTCATTCTTTTTTGTTTCCTCAATGCTGAGTTGAATTATGTGTTCTGGCATATATGCATTTGGTATATGTTTAACAGCTATTAGTAATATTTCTTTTGTGAGATTATTTGCAAATACATCTATGTTTTCATTTTCTATATTATTCATTTTTATCTCTTCCATTTCTACCTGAAAAGCTACCCAATTAGCTTTATTATAGTAAAATTTCAGTTTTTCTACCAGTTTGTTAGGTTTGTAATTATCTTTTAGTGTTATTTCAATGGATAAATGATCTGAATTTGTATCCCCAATAACTTCCCATTTTGCATTAGCAAGATTTGGTGTTACAATGCTTATATCAATAGCTGTGTCTTGCTGATTTGCACAAGGGTTAATTCTTGTTACTGATCCATCATTCAGTATTATTAGTTCATTGTTTTCAATGAAGTCCAACAGTAGTTTTCCTGATTTGTCTATTACATTGCCTCCCCAAGCTATATGATAAGCATTGAAATCTCCCACTATGTATAACAAGATGATCGTTATGGAATTGATGGAACCAGGATAGTCCCTGAGACTAATATGAGATGAGAAAAAAAGTTAATGTTGGCTAAGGCACATAATGAAGCAACTAACTGATAGCATTACAAGACAGTTCCTGTTCTAGACTCCTCAGGGTACGATCAATAGAGACACACAAAACACATGGAGAAGAAAACAGGAGAGAGATTCAGAAGGGTAAAAGTTTGGTTTGGTTTTTAGAACTATCTTCGGTGCACACAGACAACTCTATCAGTGCTCCAATCCCTTCTCTTAGATCACACAAGGAGGATCTCAGCACAATGCACAAATTCCATAGCACCGGCAAGGATCCAGTGTGTGTATACCAGAATCACACATTCTGTAAATATTTTTGTTGTGGGTAAGTGTTTAAATTTTGCCATATGGGTTAAAGAAGGCATGGAAAAACTTTGAATGAATGGCACAGGACAAGAAGACTTGGCACAGAAAGACTTGGCATACAAGAAGACTTGGCCACAGGAAGCAAGAGTTAATAATGACTTGAGGTCATTCTTGGCAGTCATTCTTGAAGACTCTCATTGTCTTGAATGTTCTGTGATAGTGAATCTTCAGTGTTATCTTGTTATGAAGCTTATTCCTCATGTCAGAAGGCAGGGGCAGTCCACTTTCTTTGGGCATGCTATGAAAAAAAGAAAAGCTAAAATAAAACATTGCCCTATTTAGGGGCGTGATGGGAAACGTGGACAAAAGAGAGAGTGACAAAGCGGGAAGATATTTGACAGTCTGACGTCATGGCATGAACAGATCTGATAGAACGGAATGATCAGGTATCAGCAATGAAACATATTATCTGGAATTAGAGACACTGTATGTCCTAATTCACCTTCATATGTGTCACACAAGGTGACTAGTACGAGGTTGTGTACGAGAGCTGGCAACCTCACCACGTAAAAGAAATTGCTACAGAAACCATTGCTGGAAGAGCCTGTGGCTGCTTGGTGCTGGCCTCCTGCTCCATCAGGAGCACAGTGGAACCATCACAGTTTGAACAGGATAATTTTCCTCATAAATTAAACATTAAAAAAAAACGATAAACAACTCTGTGGACTGAAAGTTAAGAGATAATAATCACCTACGCATGATAATTGAAGAAGAATAAAGGAAGAGATGGATAAAAGATAGATAGAAGAACAGAAAAGGAAGTATAGTAGACAAGACTGAATTCTTTTTCTTTCTCTTCTTTCTCCTTCTTTTTCTTCTTCTTCTTCGTACATTGAAGGAAGGAAAGGGGAAAGAATAAAACACGGCAAAGAAGTTGAAAGCCATTTCTAGTACCAGACATGTCATAAGAGGTGACTATTATGACCTCCTGTACATGGGAATGGCAGCATCATGATGTAGAACAGGTTGTTACATAAACCAGTACTGCTAGGTTATGTGAATGTTGTGGTGCAGTCTTCTTGCAAAGTGACCAGCTGTAGTGGTGACTTGTGGTGCAGTCTTCTTGCAAGGGGACCAGCTGTGGTGGTGACTCAATGCTCAGTAGAGTGTAAACAAGGAAATGATGATGATGAATCTTAAATGACCTACTTTCTGCAGGTTGTGGAGTTCCGCTCTGAGGCCATGAGAAATGACTTTGTGAACATGCTGTGTGAGTTTGTTCAGAGCCACGAGGTGGACATCTCGGTGATCGAGCTGAAACTTCATGACCTGTACAACACAGCCACAACAAAGGAGAAGAGGAACAAGATGCTGGAAAAGTTCTTCAAGACTGTTTTCTCTGAGGTAAACTTAACATTTGGTGATGTCAGTCTTCACTGATGTAAACTTAACATTTGGTGATGTCAGTCTTCACTGATGTAAACTTAACATTTGGTGATGTCAGTCTTCACTGATGTAAACTTAACATTTGGTGATGTCAGTCTTCACTGAGGTAAACTTAACATTTGATGATGTCAGTCTTCACTGAGGTAAACTTAACATTTGGTGATGTCAGTCTTCACTGAGGTAAACTTAACATACAATGTATTTTATACAAACATAGACAGGATACAGTAGATCCTTTTATTTGAGTTAAATTTAACGTTGGGTGATGTCTGTTTTACAGATATAGATAAACACGCATTAGGCAGTCATCTCTGAGGTAAACTCAACGTTTGGTAATGTGTATTGTACAGACATAGATGGGCAGACAGTAGATAATCTTCACTGAGATAATCTTAACATTTGTCTTCACTGAGGTAATGTTTACATTTAGTGATGTGTGTTGTACAGACATAGATGGGCAGACAGTAGATAGTCTTCACTGAGGTAATCTTAACATTTTTCTTCACTGAGGTAATGTTTACATTTAGTGATGTGTGTTGTACAGACATAGATGGGCAGACAGTAGATAGTCTTCACTGAGGTAATCTTAACATTTTTCTTCACTGAGGTAATGTTTACATTTAGTGATGTGTGTTGTACAGACATAGATGGGCAGACAGTAGATAGTCTTCACTGAGGTAATCTTAACATTTTTCTTCACTGAGGTAATGTTTACATTTAGTGATGTGTGTTGTACAGACATAGATGGGCAGACAGTAGATAGCCTTCACTGAGATAATCTTAACATTTGTCTTCACTGAGGTAATGTTTACATTTAGTGATGTGTGTTGTACAGACATAGATGGGCAGACAGTAGATAGCCTTCACTGAGATAATCTTAACATTTGTCTTCACTGAGGTAATGTTTACATTTAGTGATGTGTGTTGTACAGACATGCTGTATGGGCAGACAGTAGATGGGCAGATAGTAGATAGTCTTCACAGAGGTAATCTTAACATTTGTCTTCACTGAGGTAATGTTTACAGTTAGTGATGTTTGTTGTACAGACATAGATGGGCAGACAGTAGATAGGATAATCTTAACATTTTTCTTCACTGAGGTAATGTTTACATTTAGTGATGTGTGTTGTACAGACATAGATGGGCAGACAGTAGATAGTCTTCACTGAGGTAATCTTAACATTTTTCTTCACTGAGGTAATGTTTACATTTAGTGATGTGTGTTGTACAAACATAGATGGGCAGACAGTAGATAGCCTTCACTGAGGTAATCTTAACATTTGTCTTCACTGAGGTAATTTAGTTTGTGTTGACAAACATAGATTGGGCAGTGATAGCCTTCACTGAGATTCTTAACAGTCTTCACTGATAGTTTATTTAGTGATTGTGTGTTGTACAGACATAGATGGGCAGACAGTAGATAGCCTTCACTGAGATAATCTTAACATTTGTCTTCACTGAGGTAATGTTTACATTTGGTGATGTCTGCTGTACAGACATAGATGGGCAGACAGTAGATAGCCTTCACTGAGATAATCTTAACATTTGTCTTCACTGAGGTAATGTTTACATTTAGTGATGTGTGTTGTACAGACATAGATGGGCAGACAGTAGATAGCCTTCACTGAGATAATCTTAACATTTGTCTTCACTGAGGTAATGTTTACATTTGGTGATGTCTGCTGTACAGACATAGATGGGCAGACAGTAGATAGCCTTCACTGAGATAATCTTAACATTTGTCTTCACTGAGGTAATGTTTACATTTAGTGATGTGTGTTGTACAGACATAGATGGGCAGACAGTAGATAGTCTTCACTGAGGTAATCTTAACATTTGTCTTCACTGAGGTAATGTTTACATTTAGTGATGTGTGTTGTACAGACATAGATGGGCAGGCAGTAGATAGTCTTCACTGAGGTAATCTTAACATTTTTCTTCACTGAGGTAATGTTTACATTTAGTGATGTGTGTTGTACAGACATAGATGGGCAGACAGTAGATAGCCTTCACTGAGATAATCTTAACATTTGTCTTCACTGAGGTAATGTTTACATTTAGTGATGTGTGTTGTACAGACATAGATGGGCAGACAGTAGATAGCCTTCACTGAGATAATCTTAACATTTGTCTTCACTGAGGTAATGTTTACATTTGGTGATGTCTGCTGTACAGACATAGATGGGCAGACAGTAGATAGTCTTCACTGAGGTAATCTTAACATTTGGTGATGTCTATTGTACACATGGAGCCGCGATAGCGCAGTGGTTAGTGCACTGGCTTCCTAGCTCGGTGGTCCATGGTTCGATCCCCAGTTGAGGTGGGATTTTTAGACCGCAAACGACTTCGGGGTCGACCCAGCCTCATAAATTTGGTACCAGAGCAACTCTGGAAAGGTTAAGGTGGCCGGCGTGATGCTGACCACATCACACCTAGTGTGCCGATGGTCAAGAAAATATGGGCCTAACACCATATTCCCAATATGCCTCAATGGACGTGTAACGAGGTCCTTGACCTTTTATTGACACATAAATATGGACATAGACACTTGTCATCATCATCATTACCCTTCAGGTCCCCAAGGAGCATAAGCCTTCAACAAACTTATGCCAAGTCTTCCTGTCCCGTGCCATCAACCCAAGGCCTTTCCATGTCTTCTTTATGCCCTTGATATCTCCAGTTCTCTTCTCCATGTCTTCTTTATGCCCTTCATATCTCCATTTCTCTTCTCCATGTCTTCTTTATGCCCTTCATATCTCCATTTCTCTTCTCCATGTCTTCTTTATGCACTTCATATCTCCAGTTCTCTTCTCCATGTCTTCTTTATGCACTTCAAATCTCCAGTTCTCTTCTCCATGTCTTCTTTATGCCCTTCATATCTCCATTTCTCTTCTCCGTGTCTTCTTTATGCACTTCATATCTCCAGTTCTCTTCTCCATGTCTTCTTTATGCACTTCAAATCTCCAGTTCTCTTCTCCATGTCTTCTTTATGCCCTTCATATCTCCATTTCTCTTCTCCATGTCTTCTTTATGCACTTCATATCTCCAGTTCTCTTCTCCATGTCTTCTTTATGCACTTCAAATCTCCAGTTCTCTTCTCCATGTCTTCTTATATCTCCATTTCTCTTCTCCATGTCTTCTTTATGCACTTCATATCTCCAGTTCTCTTCTCCATGTCTTCTTTATGCACTTCAAATCTCCAGTTCTCTTCTCCATGTCTTCTTTATGCACTTCAAATCTCCAGTTCTCTTCTCCATGTCTTCTTTATGCCCTTCATATCTCCATTTCTCTTCTCCATGTCTTCTTTATGCACTTCATATCTCCAGTTCTCTTCTCCATGTCTTCTTTATGCACTTCAAATCTCCAGTTCTCTTCTCCATGTCTTCTTTATGCACTTCATATCTCCAGTTCTCTTCTCCATGTCTTCTTTATGCCCTTCATATCTCCAGTTCTCTTCTCCATGTCTTCTTTATGCACTTCATATCTCCAGTTCTCTTCTCCATGTCTTCTTTATGCACTTCAAATCTCCAGTTCTCTTCTCCATGTCTTCTTTGGTCTACCTCTACCTCTCTTACCCTAGGGATTCCAGAACACGGACTACCTTGTAATGCTATCAACAGTTTTTCTTAATGTGTGTCCTATCTCTCTCCAGCATCTTCTTCTCACCTCTTCTTCCACTGGCACTTGTCTGGTTCTTGTCATCAGTTCCACATTAGTCATCTTATAGACAGTCAAATGGTAGATATTTTTCTCTCAGGTAATCTTCACACACAGACAGAAAAGGGAGAGTAAAAGTGAGAGAAAGTAAGAGAAGTGGGAATGAAAGGTATATATAAAACTTTGGAACTGAAAATATGCACACAGAAAGAAGCAGAGATTGAGAGACAATCGCTGACTAATAGCAAACTTTGAGATATGTTGAATTCAGTAATTGATATTTGGAAGAATTTGATTATTTAATAGACAATACAGACTGTCCTCAACTTCTGACCACTGATATTTCCGGCGACCACTCCATTAATCCTATTATATTATTTTTTACTCTTGACTGCCGACCATAAATTTTATTTATTTATTATTTATCATAGTACGGAACTGTATGCTGGTGTAATTTTGTGTTACAATTTTCACATTGTATTATTTCTATATAAACAAAGAGGAAAATTTGTGGGGAAGTATAACTTAAAAGATTCAAGCGTGTTATTTGATATCATATCTTTATGATTCATATAGTTTGTAATGATTTCTGATTTATGATGGGGTCTTTGGAACAGAAGACGGCCATAAGTCAAGAGCAGTCTGTAGTGTACGAAGAAGAAAACAGTAGCAGAAAGATGAAGACACACCACTGCAAGGTGCAGAAAGTAGGAGGAGCTTTCATTGCATTTGGAAATAAAAAGTCCAACACAGGAATAAGAATCTTCAACTCAAATGTCGAGTCAGTCCTATTGTATGGCTGTAAAACATGGAAAACAACAACAACCAAGAAGTCACAGACTTTCATAAAAGCATGTTTGGGTACAGTAAGAAGGATGGAACTGGTATGACAAGATCACTAAAGTGGAACTGGTATGACAAGATCACTCAAGTGGAACTGGTATGACAAGATCACTCAAGTGGAACTGGTATGACAAGATCACTCATGTGGAACTGGTATGACAAGATCACTCATGTGGAACTGGTATGACAAGATCACTCATGTGGAACTGGTATGACAAGATCACTCATGTGGAACTGGTATGACAAGATCACTCATGTGGAACTGGTATGACAAGATCACTCATGTGGAACTGACAGCAAGAACCAGACAAGTGCCAGTGGAGCAAGAGTTGAGAAGCAGATGCTGGTGATGGATAGGACACACATTGAGGAAACCTGTTGATAGGACACTGTGGAAACCTGTTGATAGGACATACACTGTGGAAACCTGCTGATAGGACACACACTGTAGAAACCTGTTGATAGGAAACTGTAAAAACCTGCTGATAGGACACACACTGTGGAAATCTGCTGATAAAACACACACTGTGGAGACCTGCTGATAGGACACACATTGTGGAAACCTGCTGATAGGACACACATTGTGGAAACCTGATGATAGGACACTGTTGAAACCTGCTGATAGGACACACACTGTGGAAACCTGCTGATAGGACACACACTGTGGAAACCTGCTGATAGGACACACAGTGTGGAAACCTGCTGATAGGACACACATTGTGGAAACCTGATGATAGGACACACATTGTGGAAACCTGATGATAGGACACACAGTGTGGAAACCTGCTGATAGGACACACATTGGGGAAACCTGCTGATAGGACACACACTGTGGAAACCTGCTGATAGGACACACTATGGAAACCTGCTGATAGGACACACATTGAGGAAACCTGTTGATAGGACACTGTGGAAACCTGCTGATAGGACATACACTGTGGAAACCTGCTGATAGGACATACACTGTGGAAACCTGCTGATAGGACATACACTGTGGAAACCTGCTGATAGGACACACATTGAGGAAACCTGTTGATAGGACACACATTGTGGAAACCTGTTGATAGGACACACATTGTGGAAACCTGCTGATAGGACACACATTGGGGAAACCTGATGATAGGACACACAGTGTGGAAACCTGCTGATAGGACACACATTGGGGAAACCTGCTGATAGGACACACATTGGGGAAACCTGCTGATAGGACACACACTGTGGAAACCTGCTGATAGGACACACAGTGTGGAAACCTGCTGATAGGACACACATTGTGGAAACCTGCTGATAGGACACACATTGGGGAAACCTGCTGATAGGACACACACTGTGGAAACCTGATGATAGGACACACATTGTGGAAACCTGCTGATAGGACACACATTGTGGAAACCTGCTGATAGGACACACATTGTGGAAACCTGCTGATAGGACACACATTGGGGAAACCTGCTGATAGGACACACACTGTGGAAACCTGATGATAGGACACACATTGTGGAAACCTGCTGATAGGACACACATTGGGGAAACCTGATGATAGGACACACAGTGTGGAAACCTGCTGATAGGACACACATTGGGGAAACCTGCTGATAGGACACACATTGGGGAAACCTGCTGATAGCATTACAAGGCAGTCCTTGTTCTTGCATTGCCCAGGATAAGAGAAGTAGAAGTAGAATGAAAAAAATGCAGGGAGAAGAGAACTGGAGACAGACATAGAGAAGAGAACTGGAGACAGACATAGAGAAGAGAACTGGAGACAGACATAGAGAAGAGAGCTGGAGACAGACATAGAGAAGAGAACTGGAGACAGACATAGAGAAGAGAGCTGGAGACAGACATAGAGAAGAGAACTGGAGACAGACATAGAGAAGAGAACTGGAGACAGACATAGAGAAGAGAGCTGGAGACAGACATAGAGAAGAGAACTGGAGACAGACATAGAGAAGAGAACTGGAGACAGACATAGAGAAGAGAACTGGAGACAGACATAGAGAAGAGAGCTCGAGACAGACATAGAGAAGAGAACTGGAGACAGACATAGAGAAGAGAGCTGGAGACAGACATAGAGAAGAGAACTGGAGACAGACATAGAGAAGAGAACTGGAGACAGACATAGAGAAGAGAACTGGAGACAGACATAGAGAAGAGAGCTGGAGACAGACATAGAGAAGAGAACTGGAGACAGACATAGAGAAGAGAACTGGAGACAGACATAGAGAAGAGAGCTGGAGACAGACATAGAGAAGAGAACTGGAGACAGACATAGAGAAGAGAACTGGAGACAGACATAGAGAAGAGAACTGGAGACAGACATAGAGAAGAGAGCTGGAGACAGACATAGAGAAGAGAACTGGAGACAGACATAGAGAAGAGAGCTGGAGACAGACATAGAGAAGAGAACTGGAGACAGACATAGAGAAGAGAACTGGAGACAGACATAGAGAAGAGAGCTGGAGACAGACATAGAGAAGAGAACTGGAGACAGACATAGAGAAGAGAACTGGAGACAGACATAGAGAAGAGAACTGGAGACAGACATAGAGAAGAGAACTGGAGACAGACATAGAGAAGAGAGCTGGAGACAGACATAGAGAAGAGAACTGGAGACAGACATAGAGAAGAGAACTGGAGACAGACATAGAGAAGAGAGCTGGAGACAGACATAGAGAAGAGAGCTGGAGACAGACATAGAGAAGAGAACTGGAGACAGACATAGAGAAGAGAACTGGAGACAGACATAGAGAAGAGAACTGGATACAGACATAGAGAAGAGAACTGGAGACAGACATAGAGAAGAGAACTGGAGACAGACATAGAGAAGAGAACTGGAGACAGACATAGAGAAGAGAGCTGGAGACAGACATAGAGAAGAGAACTGGAGACAGACATAGAGAAGAGAGCTGGAGACAGACATAGAGAAGAGAGCTGGAGACAGACATAGAGAAGAGAACTGGAGACAGACATAGAGAAGAGAACTGGAGACAGACATAGAGAAGAGAACTGGAGACAGACATAGAGAAGAGAACTGGAGACAGACATAGAGAAGAGAACTGGAGACAGACATAGAGAAGAGAACTGGAGACAGACATAGAGAAGAGAACTGCAGACAGACATAGAGAAGAGAACTGGAGACAGACATAGAGAAGAGAACTGGAGACAGACATAGAGAAGAGAGCTGGAGACAGACATAGAGAAGAGAACTGGAGACAGACATAGAGAAGAGAACTGGAGACAGACATAGAGAAGAGAACTGGAGACAGACATAGAGAAGAGAACTGGAGACAGACATAGAGAAGAGAACTGGAGACAGACATAGAGAAGAGAACTGGAGACAGACATAGAGAAGAGAGCTGGAGACAGACATAGAGAAGAGAACTGGAGACAGACATAGAGAAGAGAGCTGGAGACAGACATAGAGAAGAGAACTGGAGACAGACATAGAGAAGAGAGCTGGAGACAGACATAGAGAAGAGAACTGGAGACAGACATAGAGAAGAGAGCTGGAGACAGACATAGAGAAGAGAACTGGAGACAGACATAGAGAAGAGAGCTGGAGACAGACATAGAGAAGAGAACTGGAGACAGACATAGAGAAGAGAGCTGGAGACAGACATAGAGAAGAGAGCTGGAGACAGACATAGAGAAGAGAGCTGGAGACAGACATAGAGAAGAGAGCTGGAGACAGACATAGAGCATAGAGAAGAGAACTGGAGACAGACATAGAGAAGAGAACTGGAGACAGACATAGAGAAGAGAAAACTGGAGACAGACATAGAGAAGAGAGGAGACAGACATGAGAAGAGAGCTGGAGACAGACTAAGAGAAGAGAGCTGGAGACAGACATAGAGAAGAGAGCTGGAGACAGACATAGAGAAGAGAACTGGAGACAGACATAGAGAAGAGAACTGGAGACAGACATAGAGAAGAGAGCTGGAGACAGACATAGAGAAGAGAACTGGAGACAGACATAGAGAAGAGAACTGGAGACAGACATAGAGAAGAGAGCTGGAGACAGACATAGAGAAGAGAACTGGAGACAGACATAGAGAAGAGAACTGCAGACAGACATAGAGAAGAGAACTGGAGACAGACATAGAGAAGAGAACTGGAGACAGACATAGAGAAGAGAACTGGAGACAGACATAGAGAAGAGAACTGGAGACAGACATAGAGAAGAGAACTGGAGACAGACATAGAGAAGGAGAAGGAGACAGACATAGAGAAGAGAACTGGAGACAGACATAGAGAAGAGAAACTGGAGACAGACATAGAGAAGAGAACTGGAGAAAAGACATAGAGAAGAGAACTGGAGACAGACATAGAGAAGAGAACTGGAGACAGACATAGAGAAGAGAACTGGAGACAGACATAGAGAAGAGAAAACTGGAGACAGACATAGAGAAGAGAACTGGAGAGAAGAACATAGAGAAGAGAACTGGAGAAAGACATAGAGAAGAGAACTGGAGAAGACATAGAGAAGAGAAGAACTGGAGACAGACATAGAGAAGAGAACTGGAGACAGACATAGAGAAGAGAAAGCTGGAGACAAGACATAGAGAAGAGAAACTGGAGACAGACATAGAGAAGAGAGGACATAGAGAAGATAAAGGAGACAGACATAGAGAAGAGACCTGGAGACAGACATAGAGAAGAGAACTGGAGACAGACAACACATAGAGAAGAGAACTGGAGACAGACATAGAGAAGAGAAAACATGGAGACAGACATAGAGAAGAGAACTGGAGACAGACATAGAGAAGAGAACTGGAGACAGACATAGAGAAGAGAAAACTGGAGACAGACATAGAGAAGAGAAAACTGGAGACAGACATAGAGAAGAGAACTGGAGACAGACATAGAGAAGAGAACTGGAGACAGACATAGAGAAGAGAACTGGAGACAGACATAGAGAAGAGAAGACAACATAGAATGAGAAGACAGACATAGAGAAGAGAAACTGGAGACAGACATAGAGAAGAGAACTGGAGACAGACATAGAGAAGAGAACTGGAGACAGACATAGAGAAGAGAACTGGAGACAGACATAGAAGAGAAGCTGGAGACAGACATAGAGAGAGAAAGGAGACAGACATAGAGAAGAGAACTGGAGACAGACATAGAGAAGAGAACTGGAGACAGACATAGAGAAGAGAACTGGAGACAGACATAGAGAAGAGAAACTGGAGACAGACATAGAGAAGAAGAGAGACATGAAGAGGCAGACAGACATAGAGAAGAGAACTGGAGACAGACATAGAGAAGAGAACTGGAGACAGACATAGAGAAGAGAACTGGAGACAGACATAGAGAAAGGTCATGAAGAGACAGACTGAGAAAACAGACATAGAGAAGAGAGAGAACTGGAGACAGACATAGAGAAGAGAGAACTGGAGACAGACATAGAGAAGAGAACTGGAGACAGGACATAGAGAAGAGAAACTGGAGACAGACATAGAGAAGAGAACTGGAGACAGACATAGAGAAGAGAGCTGGAGACAGACATAGAGAAGAGAGGCTGGGAGACAGACATAGAGAAGAAACTGGAGACAGACATAGAGAAGAGAACTGGAGACAGACATAGAGAAGAGACAGGAGACAGACATAGGAGAAGAGAGTGGAACAGACATAGAGAAGAGAGAGACAGACATAGAGGGCTGGAGACAGACATAGAGAAGAGAACTGGAGACAGACATAGAGAAGAGAAGGGGTGGTGGAGACAGACATAGAGAAGAGAACTGGAGACAGACATTTAGAGAAGAGAAACTGGAGACAGACATAGAGAAGAGAGCTGGAGACAGACATAGAGAAGAGAGCCAGAGACAGCCATAGAGAAGAGAACTGGAGACAGACATAGAGAGAAGAGAACTGGAGAGAAGACATAGAGAAGAGAACTGGAGACAGACATAGAGAAGAGAACTGGAGACAGACATAGAGAAGAGAGCTGGAGACAGACATAGAGAAGAGAAACTGGAGACAGACATAGAGAAGAGAAACTGGAGACAGACATAGAGAAGAGAAGGAGAAGAGAAGAGAAGAGAGCTGAGACAGACAATAGAGAAGAAATGAACTGGAGACAGACATAGAGAAGAGAAAAAGAGACAGACATAGAGAAGAGAGCTGGAGACAGACATAGAGAAGAGAACTGGAGACAGACATAGAGAAGAGAACTGGAGACAGACATAGAGAAGAGAACTGGAGACAGACATAGAGAAGAGAACTGGAGACAGACATAGAGAAGAGAAAAGACCAGACTGAGAGACAGACATACATAGAGAAGAGAACTGGAGACAGAAGAGAGCTGGAGAGAATAGAGAAAACTGGAGACAGACATAGAGAAGAGAAGGAACTGGAGACAGACATAGAGAAGAGAAAACTGGAGACAGACATAGAGAAGAGAACTGGAGACAGACATAGAGAAGAGAAAACTGGAGACAGACATAGAGAAGAGAGCAGAACAGACATGGAGAAGAGAACTGGAGACAAACATAGAGAAGAGAACTGGAGACAGACATGGAGAAGAGAGCCGGAGACAGACATAGAGAAGAGAGCTGGAGACAGACATAGCAGACATAGAGAAGAGAACTGGAGACAGACATAGAGAAGAGAACTGGAGACAGACATAGAGAAGAGAACTGGAGACAGACATAGAGAAGAGAGCTGGAGACAGACATAGAGAAGAGAGCTGGAGACAGACATAGAGAAGAGAACTGGAGACAGACATAGAGAAGAGAACTGGAGACAGACATAGAGAAGAGAGCTGGAGACAGACATAGAGAAGAGAGCTGGAGACAGACATAGAGAAGAGAACTGGAGACAGACATAGAGAAGAGAGCTGGAGACAGACATAGAGAAGAGAGCTGGAGACAGACATAGAGAAATAGAGACATAGAGAGAGAGCTGGAGACAGACATAGAGAAGAGAGCTGGAGACAGACATAGAGAGAGAGCTGGAGACAGACATAGAGCAGGGAACTGGAGACAGACAGAAGGAAAGAAGCTAGAGACAGACATAGAGAAGAGAGCTGGAGACAGACATAGAGAAGAGAGCTGGAGACAGACATAGAGAAGAGAGCTGGAGACAGACATAGAGAAGAGAGCTGGAGACAGACATAGAGAAGAGAGCTGGAGACAGACATAGAGAAGAGAGCTGGAGACAGACATAGAGAAGAGAACTGGAGACAGACATAGAGAAGAGAGCTGGAGACAGACATAGAGCAGACAGACTAGAAGAAGAGCTGGAGACAGACATAGAGAAGAGAGCTGGAGACAGACATAGAGAAGAGAGCTGGAGACAGACATAGAGAAGAGAGCTGGAGAACAGAATAGAGAAGAGAACTGGAGACAGACATCGATAAGAGAACTGGAGACAGGCATAGAGAAGGGAACTGGAGACAGACATAGAGAAGAGAACTGGAGACAGACATAGAGAAGAGAGCTGGAGACAGACATAGAGAAGAGAGCTGGAGACAGACATAGAGAAGAGAACTGGAGACAGACATAGAGAAGAGAACTGGAGACAGACATAGAGAAGAGAACTGGAGACAGACATAGAGAAGAGAGCTGGAGACAGACATAGAGAAGAGAGCTGGAGACAGACATAGAGAAGAGAGCTGGAGACAGACATAGAGAAGAGAGCTGGAGACAGACATAGAGAAGAGAGCTGGAGACAGACATAGAGAAGAGAGCTGGAGACAGACATAGAGAAGAGAGCTGGAGACAGACATAGAGAAGAGAGCTGGAGACAGACATAGAGAAGAGAGCTGGAGACAGACATAGAGAAGAGAACTGGAGACAGACATAGAGAAGGAGACAGACATAGAGAAAGAAGCTGGAGACAGACATAGAGAAGAGAACTGGAGACAGACATAGAGAAGAGAACTGGAGACAGACATAGAGAAGAGAACTGGAGACAGACATAGAGAAGAGAGCTGGAGACAGACATAGAGAAGAGAGCTGGAGACAGACATAGAGAAGAGAGCTGGAGACAGACATAGAGAAGAGAGCTGGAGACAGACATAGAGAAGAGAGAACTGGAGACAGACATAGAGAAGAGAAGAGAAACATAGGAAACTGGAGACAGACATAGTGAAGAGAACTGGAGACAGACATAGAGAAGAGAGCTGGAGACAGACATAGAGAAGAGAGCTGGAGACAGACATAGAGAAGAGAGCTGGAGACAGACATAGAGAAGAGAGCTGGAGACAGACATAGAGAAGAGAGCTGGAGACAGACATAGAGAAGAGAACTGGAGACAGACATAGAGAAGAGAGCTGGAGACAGACATAGAGAAGAGAACTGGAGACAGACATAGAGAAGAGAGCTGGAGACAGACATAGAGAAGAGAACTGGAGACAGACATAGAGAAGAGAGCTGGAGACAGACATAGAGAAGAGAGCTGGAGACAGACATAGAGAAGAGAGCTGGAGACAGACATAGAGAAGAGAGCTGGAGACAGACATAGAGAAGAGAGCTGGAGACAGACATAGAGAAGAGAACTGGAGACAGACATAGAGAAGAGAGCTGGAGACAGACATAGAGAAGAGAACTGGAGACAGACATAGAGAAGAGAACTGGAGACAGACATAGAGAAGAGAACTGGAGACAGACATAGAGAAGAGAGCTGGAGACAGACATAGAGAAGAGAGCTGGAGACAGACATAGAGAAGAGAGCTGGAGACAGACATAGAGAAGAGAACTGGAGACAGACATAGAGAAGAGAACTGGAGACAGACATAGAGAAGAGAACTGGAGACAGACATAGAGAAGAGAACTGGAGACAGACATAGAGAAGAGAACTGGAGACAGACATAGAGAAGAGAGCTGGAGACAGACATAGAGAAGAGAGCTGGAGACAGACATAGAGAAGAGAACTGGAGACAGACATAGTGAAGAGAACTGGAGACAGACATAGAGAAGAGAGCTGGAGACAGACATAGAGAAGAGAGCTGGAGACAGACATAGAGAAGAGAGCTGGAGACAGACATAGACGAGAGCTGGAGACAGACATAGAGAAGAGAGCTGGAGACAGACAGACATAGAGAAGAGAGCTGGAGACAGACATAGAGAAGAGAACTGGAGACAGACATAGAGAAGAGAGCTGGAGACAGACATAGAGAAGAGAGCTGGAGACAGACATAGAGAAGAGAACTGGAGACAGACATAGAGAAGAGAGCTGGAGACAGACATAGAGAAGAGAACTGGAGACAGACATAGAGAAGAGAGCTGGAGACAGACATAGAGAAGAGAGCTGGAGACAGACATAGAGAAGAGAGCTGGAGACAGACATAGAGAAGAGAGCTGGAGACAGACATAGAGAAGAGAGCTGGAGACAGACATAGAGAAGAGAACTGGAGACAGACATAGAGAAGAGAGCTGGAGACAGACATAGAGAAGAGAACTGGAGACAGACATAGAGAAGAGAACTGGAGACAGACATAGAGAAGAGAACTGGAGACAGAAGTGAAAATGATGTGGAAAACATGGAAAGAACTTGAGCAGATGGCACAGGACAGGAAGACTTGGCATACGTTTGCTACAGGCCTATGCTCCTTGGGGAGCTGTAAGGTACGGAATGAATGAAAAGATGTAAAAATAAAAAACAGTTAAAGGCATAAAATGGACAATCAGTTCTTCTTTTTCTTCTTCTTCCTCGTTCATCCTGAAAAGGACGTTGGTTGCGTTGTGACTGTTTACACAGGAGCTGCGATATCTGCGCCTTTCGGTCGGCACATCCGACTTCGGCACGGCATTTTTTAGGACCGGGTTTGCCTTCCCTCTTCGATCCCTACTCTCTCAGCCAGACTGCAGTGATGCAGCCTGTTTCCAGGACCACCACATGGAGGTGGAGTAGGGTCTTGGTCAGCTCTGGTTCGCTGACCCTGACGCAAGCAGTCAAGCTATGGGTCGCTGACTGCATTCTCTATTGCTGCATCTTTGGGTCCCGATATATATATATATATTTTTTTTTTTAATTGATTACAATTGACTGTTATACTCCATTTGCTAATTTTGATATCATTTGTTCCATCATCCTGTCATCCAGGCATTCCAAATGGATTATGATCCAAGTCTGGATAGTACACAGCTGGATATGAAGAAACATAGCCAAGAAATCCTAGAGGTAAGAGTGGAGTAGGTCAGAGGGTAAGATTGGTAGTGAACTTATATCATCATGAAAACTACAGAGAATAACACTGATGTCGTAACAGGTGGCTGATATAAGGCTGGCTACCTCATCATGTCAAACAGATTGTCACAGAAACCACCGCTGCAAAAAAAGTGCGTAAATACTTGAGTGCAGGGGGGATCAGCGGCAGTGATAGCATCATGCTCCATAAGGAGCACAAAGGGAAAATAATAAAAGATAATAACACACTAGATTTCATCATGTCCAATCTGCCGTTCCATGTTTCAATACTTCCCTGGCCCCCCCTTTCTTCATCTGCAACTCTCTACCTCTTGGAGCACAAAGGAAAATTAATAAAAAATAACACACTAGATTTCATCATTTCCTGTCTGTCGTTCCATGTTTCAATACTTCCCAGGCCCCCCCTTTCTTCATCTGCAACTCTCTACCTCTTTCTTTTCATCTTCCTCATTGTTGTTGTTTTTGTTGATCAGAATCAACGTCACTGTACTCCGGGCAAACCCATAGTTGCTCAGTCTCCCTCAGCAAATGTCAAAGGGTATGAAAGAAACATAAAAGAAACGAATGATTGTTTTAATATTGTTTTTCTCATATTATATGTTGACGTCTTCAGACATTCAGTAATAAATCAGCTTATGTGGTACAAAGGAGGGTATGATATGCAATGCAATTAATGCTATGATGACAGGAAACTTTAGAATGCTCAAACAGTGGACAATTTCATCATCAGATATGGTCTCTCCTCCCTCCCCCCCTCCCCCCCGTATATTATGGTCCTCAGTAAGATATGTCTTTTTACATGGCCAAAATATTGTAGCTGTCTAATTTTGATCTCCTGAAATATAAATAATGAATATTCAAAATAAAAAATGTTTATCTTTTGTTTCAATCTTCAGATTGAGCTGTCCAAGGAAGAGTTTGCCGAAGCCATGGCTGTAAAACCAAACTCAGACTTTGTGGAACACTTTTTCAGCTTGATAGATTCTGACAGAAATGGTTACATCTCTTTCAGGGAGTTTCTTAATGCTGTGGTGCTCTTCTCTAAAGGTTGGTGACAAGAATCTGCTGCACACAATTATCTAGTTTCCACAGACATTAAGACACAAACACTTATGGGATAATAAACTGTAAAGCTTACTACTGTTCTCAGTAATCAGAATGTTCATTCCTTATCATTCATCAGCCTTTAGCTCCCCAAGGAGCATAGACTTTCAGCAAATTTATGCCATGCATATCTGTCACGTGCCGTCTGCTCAAGGTCTTTTCATATCTTCTTCATCCTCGTCATGTCTGTCTCCAGTTCTCTTCTCCATGTGTTCTTTGATCTTCCTCTTCTTTTCTTACCCTGGGGATTCCAGAACAAGGACTGCCTTGTAATGCTATCAACTGGTTTCCTCAGTGTGTGTCCTATCCATCTCCAGCATCTTCTTCTCATCTCTTGTTCCACTGGCACTTGTCTGGTTCTTGTCATCAGTACCACATAAGTGATCTTGTCATACCACTTCAATCCTAATCTACGTACTGTTGCAGACTTTTCTTTTCTTGTGTGGGCTAATATTGTAATTTCGTATCATGCAATGTTATTTCTTCTCTTGTCTTTCACTGAGTATCATCTTATGCTGCAACAGTGGATTCAATTTCGATTTTTAGATATTTGAGTGTAAACGTTCAGTCAATAAACTTCATCTCGTATTTATCTTTCATTATTGTATTATTTCTTTCAATTTCTTATTGATATGACAGAGTTGTATTATTCTGACCAATACGTTGAAGGTCAACGGTCAATTTAACATAACATTCTGAACTGGAACTTTCTGAATGACTTCATTGAATAAGTCTCGTATGGACGACTTACACATAATTTAATAATTCTCCATATTTACAGCATGAGTTATCGACAGTAACATATTTTCCACATTAGAGGAAACTTGACACATCACAGTTCATAGTGTACAGTTCATCAGACATTGTGCGTCTGTTATTTACCATCATAATTATTGTCCATTATCTGTATCCAAATACTTGGCACAATTATCATAGTTACGCAGCATTAATACATTTCTGCTAACTGTTCCATTATTACTTAGGATCACTGCCTAATGTTCACGTCGAAACTCTGTCTACATAATAAACTCAGTTTGGCATCACTAGCCAGGCTATAACAGCCATTATACGTTAACTCCGCGTTCGTATTTCTCGAATATCGCGTATAAGAATTATTGTGTTTTAATCCTAACGCCTTACATAATTCTGTACTCATTGGTCCTTAAACACATATTATTATGTTAGCTTTAAAAGCAACTACAATGACAATTATACACATTAGTTAGTGGTTCTACCACATAATTCAAAAACACTGTCATATGCCCGAAGGCTACACTAAGAATCTTTTGTTACTAGGCCTAACGCGTCATCCAACGTTTTACATGTACCCTACTATTCTATTTAGTGGAGGTGTTGCAGGGTGCGACCATCCGAATCAAGTTAAAACCAAAATGCTCGCAAACCATGCAATAATCCTCAACATGTACCTCCTTTCAAGAGGACTTGTCTCCTGTCTTGGATGGCTGAGTTTTCTTTTCTTTAACTGACCTGTCCATATTGTTTGTTGATGTATTTGTAACTTTTTAAAAAAATTTCTACAGGATGGGGTAACTGGCACCATGCCAAACCCTTCATAAGTCATTTTTTATGACATGCATAGTAAGTCAGAGTGTTACTATCCTTTGCTCCACTTTTGAGCCCGGATGGGTGAAAATTGCGATGTTACATTGACAATTTTCAGTTGAGGCAATCTTAACACTGTGAAAAAGCATTTTTCAGTTTAAACAGTCACTGTGGAAACTGATGAGGCATTATGGAGTTCCCCTTAAGTTCATTAACCAAATCAAGAAAACATATGAAGGCATGACATACAGAATTCTTTATGAAGGAGAATTTATAGCACCCTTTGAGATAGGAATTAGAGTGTGACAAGAATGTTGTTGTCACTATTTCTCTTCTATCATGTTATAGATTGGATTATTAAAATAGATAATGAAGGAAATCTGAGCCCTATGAGTAAATAAATAAATAAAGGTCATTAACAGGCACTCACTGGACAGACAGGAGGACAACAGACAACAGACAGGAGGACACCAGACAACAGACAGGAGGACACCAGACAACAGACAGGAGGACACCAGACAGGAGGACACCAGACAACAGAAAAGAAATATAAATGATAGACTTACTGAGAATCGAACCAAGGACCATCCACGATTTACTTTCACAGCAAAGCAATGGCGCCATTTGGAATGCTGGCCTCTTGTGGTCAAAGACCCAGTTCGAAACACTGATGTCATGCTCCAGTCAACCCAGCTGTAAAGGGTACATGTCTCTGCTCTTGAGCTAGGGAAGGCAAAGGCAGTGAGGAAGGGAACTGATCACTCCACCTCTCAATGCTGGCCCTAGAATAGTGAAGTCTGTAACACTTCACTCCCCTAAAGCAGAATCTGCTATGAGACTACCGTTACCTGTTATTACATATTGGTTATTGTTGTCTTTAACTCATGGGGCATAATTCTTTTTGAATGTTCATTGTCCCCAGATAGCAGTGAAAAATATGTAAACAAAATTAATTTATTTTCTGTTCAGGGTCCATTCAAGAGAAGTTGCAAACAATGTTCTACATGTATGACATAGATGGTACAGGCTACATGAACATGAAACAGATGGGACAGATGTTTAGGTAAGATTTGTCTGTCTCTCACTCTCTGCTGCTGCATTTTTTTTCCTCTCTGTGCTCCATACATCCTTCACAGGGAAGCAATGGAATTCATGTTGCTCTAGTTTGAATTCTGTGGTTAGAGAACTAAGACCTTGGAGCCTCTCCCAGTGGTGCAGCCTGGAAACAAGCAGACTTTGAGGTGCCTGACGAAGGCTAAGGGATCAAGTTGCATTAGATGGTCCAGCTTCATGATTGCTCCCTGTGGTGAAACATGTTGAGAACCCAGTATTGGACACTAAACTTTGCGGAATCACTTGAGCCCCTAACTTAACTCAGGCTTCTGCCTGGTTAGTTGTATGTCTGAGGATCTCACAGTGAAATGATGAAACATAAGGTTAACTGAGAAGTGGCACTGTGGAGAACATGACAGTTCTTTAGGAGGACACAGCACCAGAGCACAGTATTTTAGCCCTGCAGATTTGGAGAGTCCTCTTGGATGGCAGGTAATGCACAAAATTACACCCCCCTCCCCTTCTCCCCTTCTAGCTTGCAACCAGATGTCAGGATCTTTTAACCCTCCGGCGGGCGCGTTGGCACACAAAGTGCGCCAAATTAAATTAAATTCAAATTTCGCTATTTTTTTTTGCGGTTGGCTGCATTGAACTCTTAGCTGTTCCTTCATTCATATCTTAGCTTTCATTCTGAACAGTTGTGTTGTTATATGTTGTGCAACGAGATATTTAGGGTCCCGCAACTCGAGGAGTGTCATTAGTGGTGTATGAAGTGCGCCACGCGCTCGGTGATGTAAGTATATTTTTCATTTCAGTTTTCTGTTTTTCAATTAAATTTTAGACCGCAACAGACCACTAAGAGCCTAATACATGTCAGGGCGACAGCGACGATGATGAAAGATTGAAATACCGGGACGGCAACTCAAATCAATGTAAATACATTTGTTTTAAGTGGTGCAATCTGTGCGCCACGCGCCTGCTCTTGCGAAGAAACGATACGCGCCGGAGGGTTAAGATTGAAATACCGGAACCACAACTCAAATCAATGTAAATACGTTTGTTTTAAGTGGTGCACTCTGTGCGCCACGCGCCTGCTCTTGCGAAGAATTGAAACACACCTGCCGGAGGGTTAATGATGTCAAGAGCTAGGGAATGCTTGATGCAGGCTTCCTATAAGGGCACCAGCTGCAGTGGTGGCTCCCTGCTCCGTAGGGAGCACAAAGAAAAATGATGATTAAGACATTTCACTGGTTGTTTCTGTCAGCTCACATTTTTCCTCCACATATGACCTTCAGGTCCTTGTTAGAACTGGCTCAGAGTGAAGTGACTCATGATGATGATGATTAAGACATTTTACTGGTTGTTTCTGTCAACTAACTTTATTCCTCCACATATGACCTTCAGGTCCTTGTTAGAACTGGCTCAGAGTGAAGTGACTCATGATGATGATGATTAAGACATTTTACTGGTTGTTTCTGTCAACTCACATTATTCCTCCACATATGACCTTCAGGTCCTTGTTAGAACTGGCTCAGAGTGAAGTGACTCATGATGATGTTGACTCGCTGGTCCAGTCCGTCTGCCAACAGTCAGGGATAGGCCTCAAGGAAATATACTCTTTCGAGGACTTCTGCCAGCTGCTGTCACCTCAGATGGATAAACTGTATAACGCATCTTTTGATTGGAAAGGTGAGTTTTTTTCTGGAACCTACATAGGCATCTGTTGTCCATCAACAACACCAAAACAGCCATTTTGGCAGCAAATTCTACAAAAATCAGCTTCAGAAAGTGTACGTGTTTTACCTTAATTTTTCATGTACTTGTTTTTTTTACATTGCCAAGTGCTGTTTTTACTTAATTTTTTCAAGTACTTATATATTAATTTATAAGTACTTGAAAAAAATTAAGTAAAAACAGCACTTGGCAATGTAAATTTATTTGGGAGCCGCGGTAGCATAGGGGTTAGTATACTGGCTTCCTAGCTCAGTGGTCTATGGTTCGATCCCCAGATGAGGTGGGATTTTTTTAGGCTGCAAACAGCTCCTGGTTCGACCCAGCCCCAACTGGGTACCAGAGCAACTCTGGGAAGGTTCAGACGGCCGGCACAATGCTGACCACATCACCCCTAGTGTGCCGATGGTCAAGAAAATATGGGCCTAACACCATATTCCCAATATGCCTCAATGGGCGTTTAACGGGATCCTTTACCCTTTTTCCTATATATTTGTTTATGTTTAAGCAGAAGAAACCATGAACGTAATCTCTAATGACATGCTGTGTAACTGAGCATGGTATAATAAAGCTTATGATACCTGCTCTTATGCCATAGAATAAGACCAATGTAGAACTGTAGCCACACCATTTAGGAATGGAATCTGTATAGCCTGAAAGATGTGCAGTATCAAAATGGGAACTATGCAGACTTGAAAACACACCATATTGAAATAGGAGATTTACAGACTTGTGGACACACCATGTAGAAATAAGAATAATGTAGACTCAAAAGACAAAGCATGTAGGAATGGGAATATATATATATATATATATATATATATATATATATATATATATATATATATATATATATATATATATATATATATATAATATATATATATATATATATATATATATATATATATATATATATATATATATATATATATATATAAACAAAAAAACCGGTATTGAATCAGTTTTACTAATTAACGGTACATAGGAAACAAGGGACGTTTTGGGTTTCACCCTTTGTCAGCCACAGTTACAAACAGGCAACAAGGACAAGAAATATAGACTATAGACACTGCAGTCACATAATATATATTAACACAGATGAAGAGCAATAATAAAGCAAGGAAACTACACAACCGAAAAAATCAATACAAGAAATTCAATAATCAACGAAAATCAAAAGCAGAAAATGGAATGAAAAAGCAAGAAGTCCTGCTATAAAACTTTCTACTGAAAGAATCTGGCAAGTAACGGGACCTACATAGACTTGTGGACACATCATGTTGAAATTAGAATTATACAGACGTGAAGACACACCATTTAGGAATGGGACTTACATAGATTTGTGGACATCATATAGAAGTGAGAATTAGGAATTTAGGAATGGGACCTAATGAAGGGTGGATGCACAGACTTATAGACACTCATGAAGTCAACATCTGTGCCATTTTCACCTAAGGGGTCTGTAACTGACAGGGTGCAAAGAAATGTATTTTAATAAAATAGGACAGCAGTATTTAAAATACCTGATAATATAAATTTGACTGGATGTGTTCAAACTGACAAATGTTTCTTTCCTCCAGGGTTGTCAAAGGTGATACCATCTAAGTCAAAGTCACCTAAGAAAGTCAGCACATCTTCAAGGTAAAGGTTTACTTTTGTGAGCATTAAATAGTCAGCCAAGCGTGTAAATGGTTATTGTGACAAGAACATAGAAATACACATACCTAGATATGGTTTCTGTTGTGAGAAGTTAGGGTGGTGGAAGAATGTTTGAGGAGGCTAGAAAACATTTGGTGTTTGTGGAAACAAATGTGCTATGTAGTAATAACTTTTTGTGGATCGAATGTCAAAAAATATGAATGATAAAAAATTTTTATTTCATCGGGGTGAAGAAATATTCGTTATAGTTTTTTTTTTCTTGTCTTAACATTTCTGCCCTCAATAAGAGACCTGCTAAAGAATTACAAATACATCTTCTCTTTTGTTCTCATTTTTTTGCTCCCTAATAAGCATAGAGTCACTACAGCATTTGTACCTTTGCAGGAAGCCTGTATCAAATGTCATTTATGTGCTCTTGTTGCCATGGTTTCTGTAGCAATTTATTTTACATGATGAGGTTGCCAGCCTCATACACAACCACACTTTTGTTGTCTGTACAGCAGACGTGAGGAAGCAATGGCCTTGTTCTTTTCACAACCATACAAGGCACAAGCAGATCAGTAGAACAATTTACAACGTGAACATTAGGATGACTGATGCAGTTAAAATGTATTTGCAGTAGTTTGATATCAGGAAACTAATACAGACAGAGAGATGAATGTCTCAGATATGCTGGGATGGTATAATGAAAATAATACAGATAGAGTGAGGTTATAGCTTCTTTTTCAAGTACCATGACTAGTGGCGTAGATGATCATGTCTTGCTGCAACTTTTCCTGTCTCCAATACTAATGATCAGTTCTGTTGTTGACCTCTATGCATGACATGATGTCAAATTGTTTGATATCTTCTCTCTTTGTCACCTTCCTTTCTCTTCTTCCTTCAATCTTTCCTCTTGTCATTGCGATATACTTAAACTTTCTTCCTCTCATAACATGACCAAAGAAAATGGATTGCTTCCTTCTAACGTAATCATTGGCCTCTTTCAGGACATCCTCTTGACTATTTTTAGCTGTCCAAGGTATTTCTAACATTCTTCTGTAGAACCACATCTCTGTAGCCTCTAGAGTTTTTCCTACTTGTTTACTAATTGTCCACGGCTCACTAACCGTAAAATTATTTATAGAATGTGTGATTCTAATATACACACACTGGCATTCTCGCCAATCCTGCGGAGTTCATGAGCTGAGCTAAGATCCTCCTTGTGTGATCTAAAGGAGGAGATTAGAGCACTGATGGAGTTGTCTGTGTGTAATGAAGATGGTCCTGAAAACAAAACAAAACCACGACTCACTTCCGTGAGTGAATGATATAACTAGTTTCAGTAAATGTAGCAATTATATAACTAGTTTCAGTAAATGTAGCAATTTAGTAGGTCAGACTAAAGTTAGGGTAAATAGTTCAGTATGTTATTGCAAGAAGTAATCATACAAGATAGTTTGACGATATAAAATATCTGTGTACAGAACAAATAGAAAAACCAGTCTGGCTAGTTTTTTGTTTGAGCAGAAATATGTTAGACTTTGAAATAAAAGGTACTCATGCATGAGAATCTTGCAACACCCAGATGGTTTATGCTCGCTACTTAAAGAATAATTGAACTACCTTATATGATACACTAGCCAGGCAGTTTCACCAGTGATGCAAATATGCATCATATTTCAATTAATCAATACCTTTTAGCTCCCTAAGGAGCATAGCCCGTAAACAAGCATATACCAAGTCCTCCTGTCCTGTGCCATCCACTCTAGCTCTTTCTGTACTGTCTCTTCTTGCATTTTTTTTTTTTTGGTCTACCTCTGCCTCTCTTATGCTGGGGATTCTAGAAAAAGGACTACCTTGTAATGCTATCAACAGGTTTTCTCAGTGTTTAAATGAAGTCAAATATACGAGTCAAGCATCTATAAGAAATTTTATCACATAGATATACAAGATACCGTGTATTTCCTGGGTATCACACTGGGGCTTCATGCTCCATTAGAGGCAAGCAGAGAAAAAAGTAACAGAGAAACTAGACTTTCAGTTGAATAGAAGGGTGGATCGATAGATTTAGATATACAAGAAACACAGTTGAATGGAAGGATGAATCGATAGATCTAGATATACATGACACACAGTTGAATAGAAGGGTGGATCGATAGATTTAGATATACATGACACACAGTTGAATAGAATGGTGGATTGATAGATTTAGATATACAAGACACACAGTTGAATGGAAGGATGAATCGATAGATCTAGATATACATGACACACAGTTGAATAGAAGGGTGGATCGATAGATTTAGATATACATGACACACAGTTGAATAGAAGGGTGGATTGATAGATTTAGATATACAAGACACACAGTTGAATAGAAGGATGAATCGATAGATCTAGATATACATGACACACAGTTGAATAGAAGGATGAATTGATAGATCTAGATATACATGACACACAGTTGAATAGAAGGAGGAATCAATAGATTTAGATATACAAGACACACAGTTGAATAGAAGGATGGATCAATAGATTTAGATATACAAGACACACAGTTGAATAGAAGGATGGATCGATAGATTTAGATATACTAGACACACAGTTGAATAGAAGGATGAATTGATAGATTTAGATATACAAGACACACAGTTGAATAGAAGGGTGGATCAATAGATTTAGATATACAAGACACACAGTTGAATAGAAGGATGGATCGATAGATTTAGATGTACAAGACACACAGTTGTATAGAAGGATGTATTGATAGATTTAGATATACAAGACACACAGTTGAATGGAAGGATGAATCGATAGATTTAGATATACATGAAACACAGTTGAATAGAAGGATGGATCGATAGATTTAATTATACAAGACACACAGTTGAATAGAAGAGTGGATTCATAGATTTAGATATACAAGACACACAGTTGAATAGAAGGGTGGATCGATAGATTTAGATATACGACACACAGTTGATTGGAAGGGTGGATCAATAGATTTAGATATACAAGACACACAGTTGAATAGAAGGATAAATCAATAGATTTAGATATACAAGACACAGTTGAATAGAAGGATGAATTGATAGATTTAGATATACAAGACACACAGTTGATTGGAAGGGTGGATCTATAGATTTAGATATGCAAGACACACAGTTGATTGGAAGGGTGAATCATTGGATACATGAATGGATGAATAGACAGGCAGACAGAGATTTAGATATTTAGGTTTTTTAGTTGATCGATAGGTTGATTGATCAGTTATTCAATGCCTTAATTTATTTCTTCCAGCAGTGACATGGATATGCGCAGGCGTGGATCATCAGGCTCCTTGTCAGGTTTGGATGGAGGAAAATCCAGCGTGGTCAAGAAGTTTGAGGCTGTGAGGGAACGTTACACCCCAGTCAAGGCAAAGGTCAAGTTAGCGAAGCATTTTATCGAGAACTATCGCCATCATATATTTTTCCTTGTTCTCTTCTACGGAATCTGTGTGGGCTTGTTTGCTGAAAGGTTTTATTGTGAGTACATTATTCTATACACTCATTTTAAGTTAGTGGCATTATAGAAAAAAAAATGGTTCAAGTAACAACATGAGACATGGTCCACAACCAGAAATATGTCATGGTTTCAAAACCCAGCCTCTGCAGACCCAAGTGGAACAGTCCCAATTACGATGGTTTGGCCATGTCTGCAGAATTGGAGAGATCTGTAACACTGTACCCTACTGCACATGTCATAGGAAGCTTTAAAGGAGGGTTGGGCATGGGGCCAGTTACCCCACCCTGTAAAAACATTTAAGCCAAAAAAAACTTCAACAAAAACATGGGCAGATAACCAAAACATGGAGAAGGGAACTAGATACATGCATTAAAGGGATAAGGAAGACATAGGAAGGCATTAAATTAATGGTGCAGGAGAGGAAAGCTAATTTGTTGAAGGCCTATGCTCCTTAGGGAGCTAACGGGTAATGATGATGATGATAAATACTGCATGTCTTATCATTCCCTCATGTCAACTGTTATCATTCTTTCACATCAACTTGTATCATTCCCTCACATCAAATTTTATCATTCCCTCACACCAACTTGTATCATTCCCTCACATCACCTTTTATAATTCCCTCACACCAACTTGTATTGTTCCCTTATATCAACTTTCAGTATTCCCTCACATCAATTTTCATCATTCCCTCACATCAACTTGTATCATCCCCTCACATCAACTTGTATCATCCCCTCACATCAACCTGTATCATTCACTCGCATCAACTTTTATCATTCCCTCATATCACCTTATCATTTCCTCACATCAGCTTGTATCATCCCCTCATGTCAACTTTTTTCTTTCCCTCACATCAACTTTTATCATTCCCTCAAATCAACCACGCATGGACAGATTACACAGTGGAGCAGGAGAATGCAGGTTTTAGGAAGCTCATGAGCTACGGCATCAGCATGACCAGAGGTGCTGCTGCTGCAATGTCTTTCACCTTCAGGTAAGCATTGGTTGGTTTTTTTAATTGGATAATATTGATGTTTTTACCTGGACAATATTGATGTTTTTACCTGGACAATATTGATGTTTGTGTTTGAATGGCTAAGTGGTTAGAGTGGGGGGACTAAAATGTGAATACTCTTGTAGAAGTGACAGGACTAAATTGTGAAAAGTGTTCTTGAAGTGACAGGGCTAAAATGTGAATAGTGTGGTAGAGGTGATGGGACTAATTTGTGAACAGTGGTCTAGAAGTGACAGGGCTAAAATGTGAATAGCGTGGTAGAGGTTGTTACGGACTAATTGACAACCTCTGACACCAGTTTAGGTTAAGGCTCTATATGCTTTGGATGACCAAGATGTTGCGTGCGTATTCTGATCTTAGAATGTCAAAGTCCGCCGGGTTCATTTATCTATTTTACAGGATTCCGTTGGGCACTACGTTAGTATCGATATTGTCTCTAGTAACCCGTGTGATGCGTTGATACTGGAACATGCTTCATATTAAAATTATGAGTATTGACTGACCTGTCTGTTCTTGCCTTATTAAAATCAGCAGTGTGAGATGCAGCGTGTTTAGGCAATTAAGTGTCACTGGTCATTATGATTGAATCAAACAGTATGGAATTCAACTCAGAATACGGCATTTAATAAGACCAGTATTTGACGACTTAAACATGTTTAATTAACACTCTCATTTCATGAGTAGACACAACTATTCAAAGACATAGTTCATAAAACACAGTTCATGTACGTGTTGCCTGAGTTCTTGTTCTTCATTAAAGCATATGTTCACTAATATATAGTTCTATATACCGGTCAGTTCCTTTCGGCCAACATCCTGTGGCATAAATTCATAGGCTAACTAGACTTACTCCTGTTGCTAGTTTAATAATAGCCCTTTTCCCACTAGACTTACTTCTACTGCTAGTTTTGCAATATCCTTCTTACGCTAGGCTTACATCTGCTGCTAGTCGTCTAATATCCTTGTTACACTAGGCTTACGTCTGCTGCTAGCTACATAAGATTCGTTGACACTAGTCTTACTCCTGCTGCTAGTTACGAATGTTCATTTGGCATACAATGCCAGGCTAATCCGCCATATATACAAACTGCGTTAATAACGATACGACTTACATTTGATCCAAGAACACACTGCTAAATTGGCTTCCCAGCCACACGTATAAATTCAGTGGACAATGCCACACAATCCTAAGTGGTTATACCACACATATCATAGTGGCTAGGCCACACTTGTAAAACACACTGCCGTTAGGGTCAAAACCCATGATTCGAATCACGTTACTAAGCCCTACGTGTCATGCATAGAGATATGCATCCTACGTCATTAATATATATTCAGTTGAGGTGTTCCACAGTGCACCCATTCGAGTCGGCCAAACTCAAATGCCTGCACACATGCAACAATCCTCGACATCGGTCGATATTATATATTCATTTGAGGACCGCTCCATGCTGCAGACATGAAACAATCCTCAACAGAGGTGATGGGACTAATTTGTGAACAGTGGTCTAGAAGTGACAGGGCTAAAATGTGAACAGTGTTCTAGAGAACAGTGTTCTAGAAGTGACAGGACTAAAATGTAAAAGCTGGGCTAGAAGTGACAAGGCTTAAATGTGAACACTGGGCTAGAAGGGACAAGACTAAGATGTGAACAGTGTTTTAGAAGTGACAGGGCTAAATTGTGAACAGTTGGCTAGAAGTGACAGGACTAAAATGTAAACGGTGGGCTAGAAGTGACAGGGCTTAAATGTGAACACTGGGCTAGAAGGGACAAGACTAAGATGTGAACAGTGTTTTAGAAGTGACAGGGCTAAATTGTGAACAGTTGGCTAGAAGTGACAGGATTAAAATGTGAACATTGTTCTAGAAGCGACAAGACTAAAATGTGAACAGGGTTCAAGAAGTGACAGTGTTAAAATGTGAACAGTTGGCTAGAAGTGACAGGGCTAAAATGTAAACAGTTGGCTGAAAGTGACAGGGCTAAAATGTGAATAGTTGGCTGGAAGTGACAGGGCTAAAATGTGAACAGTTGGCTAGAAGTGACAGGACTTAAATGTTAACAGTTGGTTAGAAGTGATAGGACTAAAATGTGAACAGTGTTCTAGAAGTGACAGGGCTAAAATGTGAACAGTGTTCTAGAAGTGACAGAACTAATTTATAAACAGTGTTCTAGAAGTAACAAAATTTAACTGTGAAGTGTTCTAGAAGTGACAAAATTTAAATATGAAAAGTGTTCTAGAAGTGACAAAATTTAATTGTGAACAGTGTTCTAGAACAGTGATAGGCAACGCAGGAGCTGTGGCAGTCTACTTTATCAATACTGAGCTCTCGTAAGACCTACCATGATTAAATCATGTCTGTTTTCAGGTTTCAAAGTATTTGAAATAAGTACCAGCCTTTATGTATCTTTTATCTCTGCTGGATGAGCTGCTTCCTGCTGTTCCATCAACAGAGTGGTTGAAAAATTGAAACTAAATGATACTCAACCTAATGTTAGCTTCACTTCAAAGAAAAGACACATTCCTATTTGTACAGTTCATTAAGCAAAGAAGAAAATGAGCTCTGATAAGCTACCTTGTGGGTTTTCACTGGGAATGAGTAAAGAGTACTTTTATTCCGGGGATACCACACAGTTATATTCTGGTGGGAGAGGGCTAATCTGACATTTCCCTGGCTTAAACGTTATATTATTCCCCTTTGTCACATAAAGATCAACTAACAAAAACCCATGTGATCAACCAGTTTATTGTGATCGACAGGTTGCCGATCTGTGTTCTAGAAGGTAAAGAAGTTAGGGTGGAGATCATTAGTAGTTAAGGACATATAGGACAGAACACATGATGATTGCTTTAAGAGAAAGTGTGACAGTACATTTTAAGTCATAAAAGAACAAAAATAAACTTTGGGATTAGTGTATTTTCTGATAATTATAATCTCCTGAATCTAAATATGTCAAAATAATTTTTCAGAACACAATCTAAGTTGGTGTATTTTTACTTCGCAGATTGTATTTTCTTTAAAAATTGTATTTTTCCTTGAAGAAAATCATGAATTTTCTTCAAGGAAAAATATTTTATGTTACTCATTTTCCTATAAATGCTTTTTCTCTTAGTCACTCAACATGAGATTTGGGACAGATACTTTTCATTGGACAATACTTTCTTCAGATCCAATTTGTGAAATCCTTTCAAAATTTCAACTTATTGCAAATAATGTTGTAAAATTTTGAAACATTTGTTACTTTTTTTTAGATACTAAGTTTAAAGCTACATATCTCAGAATCTACTAAAGTTATCAAAAATCTAATCTGAAAAATGTTTTAAAGTAAAATGTTGAGCTTCCATGTCAACTTTGACGCTCATAACTCAGCAAGTAAAAAAGCCTTAGTGAGTTGAAATATAGGATTAAAATCCAATACGACCACCATTTACACGGCAACCAATAGCATTTTAACATCAGTTGCATTGGCATGCATAGCTTTTACTGTTGTAAGGTAACACATTGCATTTGTGTTAAAATCCTGAAATTATTCATGAAAATAGTATTTTATTTTACCTGCTCCCCTTAAATAGAACATGGGAATACACATATTTATTTTACATCTCCATCTGCTTCCAACCAGTTTCCTGCTGCTGACGATGTGTAGAAACACCATCACATACCTGAGGTCCACACCGCTGAACTTGTTCATCCCGTTTGATTCACATATATCTTTCCACAAAGTGGTGGCCTGGACCGCTCTCCTCTTCTCTGGTAAGACCCAACATTGGTTTACCTGTTTGTTGATGTTGCTAATGTTGTAGGTGGGGTTGATATTGATCTTGTTATTGTTGGCTTTGTTACTTTTGTCATACCATGAAAACAGTGTCCTTGTTTAGTTCCCAGGGGGTCTCTGCCCCATATAGTTCCCAGGGGATCTCTGCATCATTTAGTTCCCAGGGGTCTCTGCCCAGTTTATTCCCCAGGGGTCTCTGCCCCCTCTAGTTCTCAGGGGTCTCTGTCCATCTAGTTCCCAGTGGGTCTCTGCCCTGTTTATTCCCCAGGAGTCTCTGCCCCCTCTAGTTCTCAGGGGATCTCTGCCCCCTCTAGTTCCCAGTGGGTCTCTGCCACATCTAGTTCCCAAGGGGTCTCTACCCCATTTAGTTCCCAAGGGGCCTCTACCATGTTTAGTTCCCAGGAAGTCTCTGCCCCATCTAGTTCCCAGTGGGTCTCTGCCACATCTAGTTCCCAGTGGGTCTCTACCCCATTTAGTTCCCAGAGGGTCTCTACCCCATTTAGTTCCCAAGGGGCCTCTACCGTGATTAGTTCCCAGTAAGTCTCTGCCCCATCTAGTTCCCAGGAAGTCTCTGCCCAATCTAGTTCCCACTCTGCCACATCTAGTTCCCAGGGGGTCTCTACCCCATTTAGTTCCCAGGGGGTCTCTGAAGAGACAAAGAAAGAATATGCCTTCTGCACCCTCAGGCATGTTGTACAAGGTAACATATGAGGTTGTACAAGGTAACACATGAGGTTGTACAAGGTAACATATGAGGTTGTACAAGGTAACTGTTGCGTGCATATTTTGACGCACATATTACAAAAATCGATATGGCTATTTAATATGGAAAAGATATAGACATTCATTCATTTGTGTATGAAAATGCTGTCTATGGGGAAGGCTAGATAATCCATAATTGTTTTACCCTTTTGATTATAGGAGTAATCGTTCTTGATATTAATTCGGCGCATGGATATGACACCCATGTCCGTACCTATTTCTTAGGGCCAGAAAATAGATTAATTTGCTTATTATGTTTATGGCCTGAATTCATATGTATTACATATTATTAGTACAAGTAGAATCAGTCCTATATTGTATATTTTGGATGGGTAGGCAGGACTATATTCTTGTTACACCGCTCTAGCGGAAGTAGGAGTTGTCTTGTCTAGTCGTGATGAGTTCCGATGTACCGTGACTATGGAGGAACTTTATGAAATTATGCATCTATATTGCAAAGTAACTTTGGCTTATATATATATCCTCCTGTGAGCGAGTGAGCGACAACTCAGGAAGGCGGCCATATTACATTCCTGTCATCGTATTTTTGAATCACTGTCCAAAGAACGGGGCATGTATCTTATTATTCGGGCAGTGGCAAGGAGATCTCAATTTTGATAGAAACCCCTTCCATGGTTTCATAATATTATATAAACTGTGAACTTAAAGCAACTTTAGTGACTTTCCGATCCGCCTTCACTGACGTGCTTAGTCAGATAGGGGATGCGGCCATTATGTATCATGACATTGGAAGATATTGATGTACTATCTATTATTTATGAATGTGTCATGACATGGGATCTACTATGTATGCCTGCAAATTGATGTGTCAACCTGTATCCATGATTTACTCGTATGTCCCAGTGTGTGCGTCTAAATAAACGGTGTAAACAAAGATTCCAGCAGTTTGCATTGGTGCCTGGTAGACACAAGTGAATGAGTGATTAGATTGGTCAGAACACGAACAGTACACCATTCGCGTTAATCACACTCTACACTTCTACTCCATATCTACACCATCCTGCGTCGGTTGAAGTGACCAAGTTTAGGGCCTGCTTCCCCTGGAGCCTTAGAGGGAAACTACTGGTTACAACTGCCTTTGCCTTCCCTAACTCAGGACTAGGGTGAGTTACCAATTTACAGCTGGGTAGACTGGAGCATGCCTGATCTCAACAACTCTGTACACATCTTTACAGAAGAAAAAGAACACACCACCCTTCTTTACAGACTGACACTTTACAGTGGACAAGAAACTTTACAGTGGTGAGCCAGATTCCTGGGTCCAGCCTACGCAGTCTTGTGTTGAGAATCACATTTTACAGTTGAAAGAACATTTGTTTGACCACATCAACACCAGTAGGACAGCTATACAATCAATGTCAGCTTGACCTGTTCTAACAAGTGTAGCAATATCTGAGTCAGCACTTGTTGACATTTGGCACAGTACAGTCAGTGTCCTAAACTAGTGAGTGTTTAGCCTGCTGTAATAGAAGAGCAATGTTGAACAGAATGTGCAAATTTCATCGTTGGATCTTCTTATGTGCTCAAAAAAATTGAACAGTGTAACAATTAGAAAGCAAATCTATTACTTAATAAAGTGGTAGTCTAATTTGTTAAAACTGAGCATACAGTACAATACATTGCAACTACAACACATTGCATGATATGATACACACATTGATGATTTATATATATTTATGTTTATATATTATTTGTTTATATGTGTGATTGTTATGTGTTTTGCGGGCCTGGATGGGAGGTGACTAGAACAGGAAATACCGAGTGATATTGGTCTTGTTCTGGCGTTCTATAGGGAGCAATTTCTTAATTGAAATTTGCATGCATCATAGTTTGCAAATATTTGGTTAGTTGTGACGACTGTTTCATATTTGTATTTGTAACATTTTTCTGTTCTTTATTTGTGTTTGATTTGTTTGTATAATTGTAGGTCTCATCTTTCCTTTCATTTCAGTTTTTTACACCCTTATGTTTATACACTGACGCGTTATTTGTCTTGTTATCTTATTGCAGTTATCATCACAGATTCTGTGATCATTTTTTTTTCATTTCTCCTATTTAATTTAATTTGATCTCTGCAAATGTTTTCAGATTGTCTTTTCTTGTTTGTCCTTTGTAATGTCTTTAGTTGACATATGACATAGGAGGTATAGTTGTATACACTTATAGTATAGTACAGATCAGTACTTTATGAGTATTTTCCACAGGTACTCAAGTGATCATTGATTACATTAAAGTATACAAGACCTTTGTAAGGCTTGTCTCCCACAGTATTTGAGATAGACAGTTATTGTTGTCCACAGGTACTCAAGTTATCATTGGTTATTATAAACCATACAAGTTTTCACTAAGACTAAGTTTATGGTATAGACTTGTCTCCCATTAAAGTGAAATAAGGTAATTTATTTACTTTTTCAGGTTTCTGATTTAAGAAGACAAAATGTCTACATTAGATTACTTTATAGCACAAGGAAAATCCCTTGATAAGACTGGGAAAGACTTAGAACAATGGGCTGTTGCTCAATATGACAAAGCATTAGCTGCAGAAGAGAGAAAAGCTGCTGCTGCTGCTGAAGACAGAAAAGCTGCTGCTGAGGAGAAAAAAGCTGCTGCTGAGGAGAGAAAACTTCAAATAGAAGAAAAAAATTAGAAGCTGCTGCTGAAGAGAGAAACGCTGCTGCTGCTGCTGAAGAGAGAAAAGCTGCTGCTGCTGCTGCTGCTGAAGAGAGAAAAGCTCTGGCTGAAGAAAAAAGATTAGAAAAAGAAGCTGATGCTGCTGCTGAACTAAAGAAATTGCAGATGCAAGTGGAGGAAAGGAGATTTGATGTAGAACAGAAAAAATTAGAAGCTGCTGCTGCTGCAGAACAGAAAAAATTAGAAGCGGCTGCAGAACAGAAAAGATTAGATAGAGAAGCTGAAGAGAGAAAAGCAATAAGAGAACATGAGTTTGAATTAGAGAAATTAAAATTGACAAGTATGAGTAATGTTAATCAGGCATCTAGTGGTAATGGTAAACCCTTTGTGTACAAGGTCAAGGTACCAGCGTTCAACTCTGCCAGTGATGATATAGCATTCTGGCTTGATAGATTTGAACGTGCTTGTCGTGCTCATAATGTTGACAAATCACAGTATGTGAATCAGTTGTCTGAAAATCTAAAAGGGGAGTGTAGCGGGTCCGTTTTCAGAGTAGAAGTAGATACTGGATGCTGATGTCCATGGTGTCTAGGGTTATTGAACCACAGTCCATTCAGCGGCGTTCTAAGAAACGTACTTGACAATTGAAACAGTATAAAACTGAATAATGCCTGGTGAACGTTTCACACATGTAGAATTTAATTACAATGACTGGCTCCTTTTTAAATGCATCAATGTACAAGACATAAGCTCTCATCAGCCTGTCTATAAGTAGGTCTAACGTCTTGTAGACTAGTATACAATGTCCGTCATCATGCTGAAATATTTAATAATTAACATATACTTTCCTTCCACATTCCTTCAGCTCTGACGTGTCCATATAACATACAATCAGACTAGGTTCTATCTCGTAGACTACCTAGCTGACATACACTTATAAAACCAGTACTTCAAGTACATACCCAGGAGCACAGAATACACAGCATTCTCACAATGGAGACACGGTGACGAGGTCCTCAGAACCGTCATAGCCCACAAAACCACGTCCGCTCGGAAAATACCCATACAATCGTGACGTCCTTCCTGTGTTGTCGTAACAAAGATTAATAAATAGGAAATCAGCCCAACAAACAAAGTTTGAGGGCGACCGAAAATGGTGTTATGAAAAGAGTCATAACAACTACTCTCCCCCCCGGTCAATAATGTCGAACGGAGTAGACATTATTGGGGTATGAGAGAAATTACTACTGAGTTGAGAAAAAGGTAACATATTATGTCACTGCTGCTATGACCATGCATAGACCCATGTTTGTGCCGACTGGGAGGCAATTTAACACACAAGGTGTGGAGAAACAGAATAACTGTTAACCCAATGTCTATCCAACCAGCTCCAAACAATTTAACATAATAAAGAGGTCATAAGCAGTAGTCAGTCAACATGTAACACAAACAATGCATATATACCAACATTCATTCACCGTCCAGTAAGTCATAAACTCCTACTGTACATGTCCCCTTAGTCAAATAATGTTAATCACATAACCATTAATACTAAGTGCATGAATTAATCAATATTAATCAGTAGAGAAGTATATGAGGCAGACAATTAGCACATACAAAGTGTATGACTGCGACATTATGTCAATATATGTATCTTGTATTTAATGACTGCTGTGTCAACTTGTATCATATAATAATATGACCAATTAATTAAGAAATAATTATCATAGTAAGGCGCAATGCGCTCAAATATCTTAACACCTTAAATGTCAAACGCAGTGAATCTTATGTGCCAATAGATCACTTTGAATAGGCACAGTTAATTAGTTTATTTTCGTCATGTAAGGAGAAATGGTGATCTTTCGCATAGGCTTGAAGCCATTTCACGTGCAAAGTCCTGTAAAGCATGAAGTTTTCTGGAAAATCAATTAGTCAATCTTGTTTATGATTGTAGTCCAAACAATCATTAGTAGACCGAAAAAATGTACACTCGAGAATCCTGACGCAAATTCACACAGAATAGCTCAGCATATCATAGTGTGGTTATCTCCCTTGGAAATCTTGTATGGGTTTCAAATAATGAGTTATGTCCCTTTTGAAACCAAATTGATACAGCAAGTTATATCTTGACAACTTGTAAAAACGATCTCGAATTGAATGTTCTGGAACTGTTTGTAGAAAAGTTTCCTATTACACCTGACGTAGAGCAGACAGTTCAAATGTCGGTGTAATGTGAGTCTATACAATGATATGAGACAAACGATATCCTACTCATCCAAAAAGTATTTCAAACAGCATCATCATGTGTCCTTGCGGGTAGCGTAGTTCTGATAAGACACGTACAAACGCACTTTCTTTGAAAACCTATAGCGCAGCTTCTTGACATGAAAAGTCATCAGCAAAAAGTCAACTGAGTGTAACTAAGGCTGTTCAGCATGCTGTCGATACATTGGAGCTGTGATTTACATGGGAGACGTATTGTCTTTAATACATCGAGACAATACGTCTGCAAAGTCGTAGGGCTGTAAAGCAAGGCTTGCCCTAGCCGCTTTTGGGTTAGTGAAACGCGCAGTTTGAAGATAACCTAGGGCTCGCTGATCTGTCTCAAGAGTGAAGTGTGCACCCAGTAAGTATCTCTGTAATTTGTTGAAGCAGAACATAATTGCGAGTAATTCACGTTCGACTATAGGGTACTTTTGTTCAGCACTGGTAAGTTTTCTGCTAACATAGATGATTGGGTGCAACTGGCCTTGATAGTCCTGCATTAATACGCCTCCTATTCCAACATCACTGGCGTCGACCCTTAGGATAAAAGGTAGGCGAATGTCAGGTAAACGTAGTATAGGCAATTTTGAGAATGCATTTTTAATAACGTTTAGAGACTCATTACAGACATGGGACCACACTACCTTCTTTGCCGCGTCCTTTTTCAGCAACGCGGACAGCACTGAGGTAACATCACTGAAATTAGGCAGGAATCTTCTGTAGAAGTTAATTAGGCCTAACAAACTCCTAACCTGCTTCTTTGTTCGTGGAATGTCTAAGTTTAAGATCTTGGAAACAGTGGAATCCTCAGGGCGCAAGACCCCACCTCCAACCTTATGGCCGAGAAAAGTGATTTCAGAGAATCCTATTCTCGTTTTAGAAGGTCTAGCTGTGATGTTATGATTACGTAAAGTAGCTAAAAGAGTGTGAATCCCGTGAACATGATCACTCCAAGATTGATGAAAGAGACATATGTCATCAATGTATGTGATCAAGTCGTCACGGTCTGAGAATAATCTTCTCATCATGCGCACAAATGTCGCAGGGGCATTTACAAGTCCGAAAGCCATATAATTGAATTGAAATAAACCCAACGGAGTAGCAAAAGCTGTGTAAGGTTTAGATTTCCTAGACATCGGAACTTGCCAATAGCCCTTTGAGAGATCGAATTTTGTAAAGAAAATAGCAGTAGAGAGTCTCTCAAGAAGAGAATCGAGCACGGGAAGAGGTTCCGCGTCTCGGACAGACACTGCGTTAAGTTTTCTATAATCTATACAAACACGTATAGATTTGTCTTTCTTCCTAATTAGCACCATAGGAAAGCTATATGGTGAATTGGAAGGTTCGATAATATTTAGACTAATCATCTGTTTGATCTCATCTTGCACTTGAGAATGCAGATGGATCGGAATTGGGTACGGTTTCAGTTTAATAGGTCTGAAATCCGTCAATATGATGTCATGTTCAATGACATCAGTGTGCCCAGGAATATCTGTCAGCACATCAGAAAATAACTGAAGTAGTTCAGTTATCTGATTTTTCTGATTAGTATCGAGCGACGGATCAATGGAAACATCTTTCCATGATTCTGTCGCTAGTGAGTGAATATCAGGTAATGATAGTATAGGTTCACCCTCACTATCGAATTCAGAGATATCTTCTTGGATGACTGCCAACGAAGAACGACGAATAACGGATTCGTCGAGAGAATCGAAAATAGGACGAAGATGTGGAGGCCTAGTGTAGAATTGTTGCAACATGTTTATGTGGAAAATTTTTTCTTTACCTTTTATGTTAACAACATAATCTACATCAGATAGTTTCTTAACAATAGTATATGGGCCTCTCCATGAGATTAACAGTCTATTATCCTTATTCGGGAGCAAAACAAAAGCTTCGTCTCCTGGCCACAGCTGGCGCAGTTTTCTGTTTTTATTGAAAAACAGTCGAGCCTTTGATTTTGCTTTTTCCGAAGACTGCACTGCTATTTTGCATGCGTCAATTATTTTTCGTCTTAGGTTTACGACATATTCATAAGACGACTGAACTTCCCCGTCCATATTAGTACCTATTAGTAAATGTTTTAGTATGGACATTGGTCCCCGTGGTCTTGCACCATAAACGAGCTCGAACGGACTAAAACCTGTACTGGAATTTGGTATTTCACGGTACGCAAACAGGACAGCTGGGAGAACTCTGTCCCAGTCTTGCGGATAACTAGCTGTTACTCTATCAAGCATCTGCTTGAGTGTCCTATTAAATCTCTCAATCTTACCAGACGCTTGGGGATGGTACAAACTACTAAGTGATCGTTCAATACCGAACATCTTCATCACTTTCACCATGGCTTCAGAAACAAATTGCGAGCCATTATCCGAATGAATGTTTTCGGGAAACCCCAATCTAGTGAAAAACTAAAAATAGAGCGTCCGCAACGTCATCGCTTGAGGTATGCTTCAGTGGGATGGCCTCGGGCCAACGTGTACACATGTCTATACACGTTAAGACATATCTATGTCCCCTAGCTGAAGTTTTAATAGGACCAATAAGGTCTATTGACATCTTTGCGAAAGGACGCAACGAGATGTCCGCTGCCTGGATGGGTGCATTGTGATGAGGCCTTTTAGTTGCCACCCTCTGGCAGATTAAACATGTGCGGCAAAAGACTTTTACATCTTTTGTCACACCCGGCCAAAAGAAATGAGAGATAACTCTCTGCTTAGTTCTTGCTATACCCAAGTGACCCGCAGCGTTAATATCATGGGCATGTCGCAATACTAGTGGTCTAAAACATAGTGGCACCATGATCTGTTTTTTCACTGAGTTACCATCTTCAAAATTCCTTACCAAAATATTATTATTTAAAGTATACCAATGTTTTGTTTTGTACAATTTACTTACGTTACTTGTCGTAACCAAGGCAAAGAATTTTTTTAAAGAGTCATCTTCTCTTTGTTTTTGAATGAACGAATTTTTTTCAATCAATTCTACATTCAAATCATCATCTTCATTAGTGTGAATACTTTGATCATCAACATTACCTGGATCAAAATTACTGATATTATCATCATCATCACTGATATCATTTGTAAGTTCATCATCATTGGTACTATCTTCTAAAATCAAATCTTCACCAACATGATTTAGTCTTTCTTCACGAGCTTGAGCTCTCGTGGTAACAGCATTAGCTGATATCAAGTGCTCTCTTTCCCATTTCTCAATGTCCTGTTGAGAACATTCACGGATCCCAGGGATATTTCCAAGTTGAATGCCAGCAATGGGACTGTTCAACAGACAAGCGAGCACTCGACCAGTGTAATAAGGTGTATCGAGGAATACCTCTGCAGTGGGATAGAACTCCACTGTTCCACCAAAAGTGACACATTTGATTTCCATTCCAGTATAATCTGATGAGTCCACCAACGACCGACGAATGCCAATGGTGGTAGCCCCTGTGTCCCGCAACAAAGACACAAGCTTATTGTTCACAAATCCTCTATTTAATACTAAGGATCCTGTGGTAGCAACAGATGACATGACTGGAAGAGGGTGTCCGCACAAAAGTCTCGGAACACTCTGTGGCTGAAACAAGGATCTGCATTGAGTACAATTAGCACTGTTAGCCAAATCGACACTGCAGGAGTTTGCATGTGCAATAGGCCCGTTATTGTGATTTGTGTGATCGTTATCAATATCCATGACAGCATTACCACGTTCTGGGTTTCTTGAGTGTCTATAACCATTGTTATAGGAAGAACCTCTATTATTAGGGTTGTTATCATTACCCCTATGAAATGATCTATTTCCCCTGTTAGATCTGGGACTATAACTGCCCTTATTCCGGTAATCATTTTGTCTAAATGATTGTTGTGGATCAAAATAATCATTGTTATTATTATAGGTGGTAAATCTCTGAGGCTGTTGAGATTTTCTGTTGAAGTTATATTTGCCTCGATTATTCCCATACTGAAAGTTAGGATTAATTTTGCAGTTCCTGTCAACACTATTTGACCTCTGCTTATCGTTGTTAAAATTTGTAACTTTAGCTAAAGCAGCTGGAAGTGAATCTCTAAAATTATCTTTACTGAGCTTTTTGTTTGGGTGTGCGACCTGATACTGTCTACCTAAAGCTTCAGCAACGGATAATTTATCTGGTTTTCTCTCCTGTAGGAAAGATAAAAACTCTGCACTGATAGAAGATAACACCTTATCTCTGAGGATTAAATCTGATAATCCTTCAAAAGTCTTTTCTATTTTGGCGAGATCAATCCATCTCGAAAAATTCATTTTGATTGAGGAAATAAACTCCACAAAATCCTTACTAGAATCAGGTATTAATGACTTAAATTTTAGTCTATAACCTTCCTCATCTAGTTGGTATTTCTTTAGTAACAGTATTCTAACTGAATCATAGCTATTTCTGGATTCATCATCCATGGTACATACAGCTGTAAAAGCATCACCCACTAACAAATTCATGAGCCTACTAGGCCATGTAGCTTTATCAATCTCATGTTCAGTACAAAAGGTCTCAAATCTACTTAAAAAGCATTGGATATCATCAATGGCAGGGTTAAATTTTAGGTAAAGTTACCTTAACATATTTGTTATGCCCTCTCCTATCCTCATCCATATTTCTGATATTTACCTGAGGTTGTTGCAATCTTAATTTTTCAAGTTCAATTTCAGCTAACTTGATTTCTTGAGCATGTTTTAGCTCAGCCTGAGCATAGGCTAATTTTTCCTTTTCAAAAACTAACTCCTGAGCTCTCCTTTCTTTTTCTGATTCTTCCCGTCTATTTTCTCTTTCTTCTTGTCTTCTTTTTTCTTCTAATTCTTCTTGTCTTCTTCTATTTTCCATTTCCTCCTGTCTTCTCTCTTTCTCTTCTTGTCTTTTGATTTCCTTGTCAATATATTCTTGCAAGGCAGGTCCCTCCAGACCACAATCTTTTCCAACCTTTACTATATCTTTCAAGGTTGCCATGGTTACTCTTAATGTGCTTTCTCAATAGCAACAGATAAGGTAAATATATATATATATATATATATATATATATATATATATATATATATATATATATATATATATATATATATATATATATATATATATATATATATATATATATTATTATTATTATTGCTTTCTGAATAATATTTAAATATCTATAACATCACTTCAAATTCAATCACTTGATGAATTAATAATGGTAAGATGCAGAATGTTAAGTAATGGAGCAAAAAGAATGTTACAAACAGTAGACAACGTTACAGCAATCAGGGCCAAAAAGAAGCAAATACAAATGTGGAAAACTAAGGCAGAAATGACATAAATTGAACAATATTAAAATATGGCCCTATAAACAAATATCAGAAGACATGACGACTTTTTTCTTACAACATGAATAACATATATGAAATCAGAGATAGCAAGGTAAGAAAACGATTTTACAAACAAAAATTGAGCAAAACTGAGGAAAATTTTACAAAACTGGAGTACAATTACAAAATAACAGTTAACCAGACATCACTGCTAACGTACATAGGCTATGATTATTTCAGTAGCAGCAGATTCACGCAGCGATGAAATACCGGCCCCGCTATGTGAAACAATCACCTACCAAACCCTACAGACACGCTTATGATTCCATCGACCAGTCGAAACGGTATAAATGGAAGCATAAGTCCCGCCTACCACCCACAGACTAGATACAACATGACATTGAATACATAAAACATAAAGCTGAAAAATTGGCGGCAATTAAGATACTGTATGTCACAATATGTATGAGTCTGATAAACGTTACTTATCTTATGCCTGGCCCAAAATCCTCCTAGTTCCACGGCTGTTCCTAGCAGCACAGATGCGAACAGGAATCAAGACCTCTCACTAGGCCTAGAAACAGAAAACAGCTGACTCGATTCAAAATCCACTTGATTGCTCGACGTCAGAAAAATTCGCCATCTTCGGCAGAAAATAGATGCAAACTTGCGTCTAATGATGCAGCTGTGATAAACTTGGTAACTTGCAAACTTTTGGAACTTGCGTAATGAAGAACTGTAGTGTAGGAAATGTTTTCCCGGCCTTCTCATACTCTGGACTTGTTAGCAGATGATAGGTACGCCATTTTGAAAAACTTGATCGAAGTACAACTTTTAAGGCTGGTTGGCTTGTAATAAGGAGAAATGTCCTAATACTGCCGGTTTAAGGCTCCAAATAGTTGCAAATCAACGGCTTGACTTTCCCAAAATGAAACGACCGGCTTGGCTCCCCAAATGTAGCGGGTCCGTTTTCAGAGTAGAAGTAGATACTGGACGCTGATGTCCATGGTGTCTAGGGTTATTGAACCACAGTCCATTCAGCGGCGTTCTAAGAAACGTACTTGACAATTGAAACAGTATAAAACTGAATAATGCCTGGTGAACGTTTCACACATGTAGAATTTAATTACAATGACTGGCTCCTTTTTAAATGCATCAATGTACAAGACATAAGCTCTCATCAGCCTGTCTATAAGTAGGTCTAACGTCTTGTAGACTAGTATACAATGTCCGTCATCATGCTGAAATATTTAATAATTAACATATACTTTCCTTCCACATTCCTTCAGCTCTGACGTGTCCATATAACATACAATCAGACTAGGTTCTATCTCGTAGACTACCTAGCTGACATACACTTATAAAACCAGTACTTCAAGTACATACCCAGGAGCACAGAATACACAGCATTCTCACAATGGAGACACGGTGACGAGGTCCTCAGAACCGTCATAGCCCACAAAACCACGTCCGCTCGGAAAATACCCATACAATCGTGACGTCCTTCCTGTGTTGTCGTAACAAAGATTAATAAATAGGAAATCAGCCCAACAAACAAAGTTTGAGGGCGACCGAAAATGGTGTTATGAAAAGAGTCATAATAGGGAGTCTCTGAGTAAGTTATATTTCGTTGAAGAGGCCGACAAGGATAATTATGATGCTGTTAGGGCAGCTTTGATAAAGAGATATCAGCTGTCTGAGGAAGGTTATCGTCTTTTGTTTAAAACAATGAGACCTGAGGTAGGTGTAGAATTCTCAGAATTCATCTCAAAAGCACGAATTACTCTTTCACGATGGATTGAATTATCCAAAACAGAGAAAACATTTGATGGTCTTACGGATTTATTGCTAAGAGACAAGGTCATGTCTTCGGTAAATAAATCATTCCTAGAGTTCTTACATGAGCGTAAACCTAGTACATTAAAGCAAATGGAAGAATATTGTGACCAGTATGCCACGGCACACCCTGACATGATTCGTAGTAACTCTAACATTAAAGAGAGTATGCCAGTTGCTTCGGCAACAGAATATAATCAGAATTACTCAAGCAAATTCCAAGGAGCTAAAAATAAATTTGATAAAAAGGTTAATTGGAATAAGCATCAAAACCAAGATAACCACTCAAATCAGAGTTCTTCTTCGAAGAACTGGAATCGGGCTGATAGTCCTCGACACGCGAGGGGTACCCATAATTTTAGAAATTCTCGGAAAGGGAGTAGCTATAGGAACTACCCAAGTGCTTCATGGAGACAAAAGAACCAATATTACAGGGATACTCAATATAATGAGCGTGATGATTATGATCATGAATATTATGATTCAAACCCAAATAGGGGTTATAACAGAGGCAATAATAATTATAGAGACAATTATAACCGAGGGAGATCACAACACAAAAGACATGGTAAATCTTATTACCAGGCTAACTCTGCACAACAGGAGTTCCACGACGCCGATAATCAGAATAATGATAAAAAAAGACTCCAATAGTGTAGCAAATTCCGCTTTCGATTTTGCTAGAGCATCTGAGTGTTCGCAATGCAAAACATTATTCGATCCAACCACAGTTTCTACTTTAAGCTGCGGTCACCCGCTTCCCGCTCTCCCTGCGTCAATCGCGCATAATGGAAGGGGTGCTCTTGTTTTCAATAGAGGCTTAATAGATGGTACTCCGGTATCAATTCTTTTCGATTCGGGGTGCACTACCATCGGAGTGAGGCAATCACTCGTAAATCCTTCTCGAGCTACAGGCGATGTAGTCAAATGTGTAACATTTGGTGGCACATTGGAGAAGTACTCCACTGCCATTATCAATATTGCTACGCCTTTCTTTACAGGAGAGGTGCAATCATGTCTCTTGCCGAATCCGATCGCTGATCTTATCATCGGTCGCATTCATGGAGTGAAAGAATGCACTCCACAGAAAATTTCTAATTGGGAAAATGTTAATATGCAATCTGCTAATGCAGTAATCACTAGGGCTCAAGCTCTTAATATGCCGCAATCTTCACATTCTGAAGATAATGATGGGCAGATCCAAGATGATCCCTTGGAGATTTCCCATGATTCTTTTATAAAACAGCAGGAAGATGATCCTACTCTAAAGAAATTCTTTACTCTGGCAACAAAAGGTGATCCGAATAAGGATACAAGTCGTAAATCTTGGATTACGATGAAGAATGGCGTACTTGTACGTATGGTACAAGACTCCGCTAAGTCCATTCATTCTCAAATCCTTGTGCCTAAAAATATGAGAGTTAAAATCTTACAGCACGCTCATGATTCGCAGTGTGCTGGACATATGGGTTTTTCCCGTACTAAAGCTAGAGTTCTTCAATCTTTCTTTTGGCCTGCTGTGAATAATAATAATAAATTCTTTAAGCACCAAACACGGCGCATAAGGCAGAAACCAGTGCTCTCCAGGTTGTTCGTTGTGACGCCACTCCGCTTAGCTCTTGCACATTATTTAGGCCCAACGTTCTTCCTTCTCTTATTATTGTTCTTCTGAGTGTTTCTTTTGGTCTTCCTTTTTTCCGCTTACCCTCAGGAACCCAAGTGAGCGCCTGTAGTGGTATTCTGTTGTTTTGCATCGTAGGACATGACCGATATATGACCATCGTCTTTTCCTTATATAGTCGGAGACATATTTCTGCCTAGAGTCTTCTCTTATTTGTCGATTAGTCTTGAATTCTTTCCAACTGATGTTCATGAGTTTTGATAACATTTGAATTAAACAGATGAAGCTTGGTATGTATATTCAATGATCGTAATTTCCAAATGTTAGATAATCTATTGAAGGCGCTAGCTGCCAAAGCAATTCTAGTATGGATTTCTCTTGTTGTGTCACCATCCTGAGTCATTTTACTGCCTAAATAATTGAAACTTTCAACTTTCTGTAGTTTTTCCCCGTTCAAGATGATATCAAAGGTCTCGTTAGAAAAGTGCATAGCTTTAGTTTTAGAGGCATTTATTTGGAGACCTATTTTAACCGAGAGATGACACAAATTATTTATTGCTTCTTGGGATGTGAATAAGGACATACGAATCTATTGTCGATCTTGTAAAGTATGTCAAGAGATTAAATCCAGAGGTCCACGCCATGATGCACCTATTCAGGCTGCAGACATTCCCATTCGACCATTTCAAAAAATGGCGATAGACATCATTGGTCCATTTAAGATAAAGTCTGCTAGAGGACACCAATTTATTTTGACGTGTGTTGATATGTGCACACGTTGGCCGGAGGCTGTTCCTCTAAAGAGCATAACTACTGCTGATGTCGCAGATGCTCTTTGGTTAATATTTTCTCGTCTGGGATTTCCAGCAGAAATATTATCCGACCATGGTACCCAACTAATATCGGATACCATGTCTCAAGTAATGTCGACTCTTAAGATAGAGAGATCGCTGAGTAGTATTTATCATCCTATGTCCAATGGGATGGTGGAACGTCTGAATAGAACTCTGAAAAACCTACTAGGTAAGATAACAGAAGATCATCCACAGGATTGGGATAGGGTTTTACCCGCGGCTCTCTTTGCATATAGAGAGGTCGCCAACGAACATACAGGATTTTCTCCCTTTGAACTTGTCTTTGGCGCGAAACCGCGAGGTCCTATGTCCTTACTTCATGATCTTATAACTGCTGATAATATTGTCGATGACACAAAATCCTCTTATGAATATGTCATCGCACTTAGACACAAGATTATTGAAGCATGCAAATTGGCAACTGCTTCTTCTGAATTTGCGAAACAGAAGGCAAGGGAATTTGCCAATAAAAAGAGATGCTTGCGACAACTTTGTCCAGGTGACAAAGCATTCGTCTTGCTACCTTGTAGGGAAAATAGACTTCTTATTTCTTGGAAAGGTCCGTACGATATAATATCAAAAGTTTCCGATGTTGACTATATCGTCGATATTGACGGGAAGCGTAAAACCTTCCACATCAACATGCTCACGGAATTCCATGAACGTCCGGATTATTTACAACCTGTTTTCCAGGCAACTGACGATTTTCTAGTCCAACATGGACAGTACTCATCTCTGTCAGTAATACAGGATGAGGAAACGAGTTTCTCGGATGTAAATTTACCTTTTCCAATGATTCCTCTTCACTCTAATGAATCATGGAAAGATGTTGCAATTTCTCCCGAATTATCTCCAGGAGAGCAGAAACAAGTTTCTACTATGTTAGAACAATTTCAGGATGTCCTTACTGACATTCCTGGTCAAACTGATGTCATTCAACATGACATTATTCTTACTGACCATAGTCCTATAAGAGTCAGACCGTATCCTATCCCGATACATTTTCAAGCACAGGTAGAGAAAGAGTTGGATGAGATGATAGAGTTAAAAATTATTGAACCATCCACATCAGCATATTCTTCGCCGATGGTTATTGTACGAAAAAAAGACAATAACATACATCTTTGCGTGGATTATCGCAAATTGAACCAAGTGACTAAATTTGATGCTGAACCTATGCCTTTACTAGAAGAGCTACTTACGAGACTATCGAATTCTCATTTCTTTACTAAACTCGATTTGTCTAAGGGATATTGGCAAGTTCCATTATCCGAACACGCAAAACCGTTTACTGCTTTTTTCGACGCCTAGGGGTCTATTCCAATGGAATTTCATGCCTTTCGGTCTTATGAACGCCCCTGCAACATTCGTACGCATGATGCGTCGAATCCTATCTCATCGCTCAGATGTCATTGCGTATCTTGATGACATCTGTCTTTTCAGTGATACTTGGAACGATCACTATAATGGGATAAATGAACTATTGTCTATCTTACGCGAGCATAACCTGACAGCGAAACCATCGAAAGCATGTATTGGTTTTAGCGAAATATCTTTCTTAGGACACCGTGTTGGTCATGGGTTCCTAAAAACAGAAGACCATAATACAAGTAAGATACTTAACATTTCTATTCCTAAGACTAAAAAGCAAGTGCGAAGTCTCTTAGGTCTAATACAATTTTATGGACGATTCATCCCGAATCTGTCCTCCATTATGTCACCTCTTTCTTCCTTGCTAAAGAAAGGGTCTCCTAATGTAGTCCATTGGACTCAAGAATGTCAATCCTCTTTGGATAAGGTTAAAACTATGTTTTCTACTTCACCTATCCTAGTATTGCCTTCTAAGGACAAGACATTTATTCTTCGTAGTGACGCTTCATCCACCGGGATTGGAGCAGCACTAATGCAAGAGTACTCTGGAACTCTGCATCCTGTGATGTATATTTCTCGGAAATTAAATGCCGCAGAGAAGAATTACTCGGTCCTAGACCGTGAATTATTGGCTATGGTTTGGTCAATCCTTAAACTGCAAAGATTTCTTCTTGGCGCGCATTTCATTGTGGAAACTGACCAGAAAGCTCTTACAGCTATTCAGAGTAAAAATCTGAAGAGCGCGAGATCAACGCGATACGCGATTGCTCTACAGCCATTTCATTTTTCGGTGCGAGCTATCCGTGGGTCAGAAAATGTGATGGCAGATATTTTGTCTAGATGCCCACATGATTCATAACTGTTATACAACTTTGATACAGTTGTTTCTATGTTGAAATGTGTACACATATGTAATATATCATATATTGATTGTAACACTACTTAGCGGTTCATTGATATTTATTCACCGCTGATCTTTCAATGTTTTTTCGTCTTTGATGATCATGATGTTAAGATATCTTAGATGAAATTTATGTATAAACTAATATAGAAATTGTGTCATTGCTAATATTGTAGTATGCGTTGGTGACACCTCTCTGGAAATATTTATACTTAGAGAAATACTTTCTCTAAGGTCATAAAATTTATGCTTATCATCTGCGCATTGTTATTGGTGCGTTGTGAGCCTGTTGTATGTTGCTCCTAGATGTATTTCCAAAAAAAAAAAAGTACCATTTTTTCCCCGAGGGGTGTGGTAATCTGTTGCGTGCATATTTTGACGCACATATTACAAAAATCGATATGGCTATTTAATATGGAAAAGATATAGACATTCATTCATTTGTGTATGAAAATGCTGTCTATGGGGAAGGCTAGATAATCCATAATTGTTTTACCCTTTTGATTATAGGAGTAATCGTTCTTGATATTAATTCGGCGCATGGATATGACACCCATGTCCGTACCTATTTCTTAGGGCCAGAAAATAGATTAATTTGCTTATTATGTTTATGGCCTGAATTCATATGTATTACATATTATTAGTACAAGTAGAATCAGTCCTATATTGTATATTTTGGATGGGTAGGCAGGACTATATTCTTGTTACACCGCTCTAGCGGAAGTAGGAGTTGTCTTGTCTAGTCGTGATGAGTTCCGATGTACCGTGACAATGGCGAGTACGCATTTTTCCAGGGCTGGTATATTCTTCAGTAAAAAATGATTTACGAAGTGGTTTTTCTTCTATAGGAGATTGTGTCTCTACTAGAGTTGTGTTAGAGACTTTCCTAATGTACGGTACCATGTATGATTCGGACTCCAGGTAATTCCAGTCCCTGTTTTGATGATCTCAGGTCGGTTAGGCCTAGCTGGAATTTTGTGATTCGTAACGCTAGGGTCAAGTTTGTATCGACGGAGATGACGGGCTCCATACTGTAATTATGTCTACGTGAGGTAACTAGATTACGGTAGATCTGTATGGAGGAACTTTATGAAATTATGCATCTATATTGCAAAGTAACTTTGGCTTATATATATATCCTCCTGTGAGCGAGTGAGCGACAACTCAGGAAGGCGGCCATATTACATTCCTGTCATCGTATTTTTGAATCACTGTCCAAAGAACGGGGCATGTATCTTATTATTCGGGCAGTGGCAAGGAGATCTCAATTTTGATAGAAACCCCTTCCATGGTTTCATAATATTATATAAACTGTGAACTTAAAGCAACTTTAGTGACTTTCCGATCCGCCTTCACTGTCGCGCTTAGTCAGATAGGGGATGCGGCCATTATGTATCATGACATTGGAAGATATTGATGTACTATCTATTATTTATGAATGTGTCATGACATGGGATCTACTATGTATGCCTGCAAATTGATGTGTCAACCTGTATCCATGATTTACTCGTATGTCCCAGTGTGTGCGTCTAAATAAACGGTGTAAACAAAGATTCCAGCAGTTTGCATTGGTGCCTGGTAGACACAAGTGAATGAGTGATTAGATTGGTCAGAACACGAACAGTACACCATTCGCGTTAATCACACTCTACACTTCTACTTCATATCTACACCATCCTGCGTCGGTTGAAGTGACCAAGTTTAGGGCCTGCTTCCCCTGGAGCCTTAGAGGGAAACTACTGGTTACAACTGCCTTTGCCTTCCCTAACTCAGGACTAGGGTGAGTTACCCATTTACAGCTGGGTAGACTGGAGCATGCCTGATCTCAACAGCTCTGTACACATCTTTACAGAAGAAAAAGAACACACCACCCATCTTTACAGACTGACACTTTACAGTGGACAAGAAACTTTACAGTAACATATGAGGTTGTACAAGGTAACATATGAGGTTGTACAAGGTAACATATGAGGTTGTACAAGGTAACATATGAGGTTGTACAAGGTAACATATGAGGTTGTACAAGGTAACATATGAGGTTGTACAAGGTAACATATGAGGTTGTGCGTGCAGCTGGCAACCTCATCAGGTAAAACCAATTGCCACAAAAACCACCACTGCATGAGCATGAATACTTGGTGGCCAGGTTTCTGCCAATGGACAAGCTACAGTGGTAGCTCCATGCTCTATAAGGAGCTCAAAGGAAAGTGATGATGATGATGAAAACATTTTTTTGACTGTCAGAATATTGTGGTTTTCGGAGGGATATAGACGTGTACTAGCTTCTGTCACGCACTTTTTTTACTGGGGTCCAAAGAATAGTGACACTGTCCTCTTATCATGCATGTGTACGAGGTGATTAAGGATGGTTGGGCATGGGTCTGCCTACCTCATCCTGTAAAAAGTTTTATGCCCAAACAAAAAACTACAACTAAATAAACATGGAGATCGGTAATGTAGAACTGATAGCAGACAGGTGCCGGTGGAACAAGAGGTGAGAAGAAGACACAGCCATTGGGTAGGGCACACATTTAGGAAACTTGTTAATAGCATTACAAGGCAGTACTTATTCTGGAATTACTAGGATTGGAGAAGTAGAGGGCGTCAGACAAACATGTGGAGAAGAGAACTGAAGAAAGACATGAATGGGACAAAGAAGTCATGGAAAGACTTTGTACAGATGGCACTGGACAAGGAGGTTAGGTATGTTTTCTTGTAGACCTATGCTCAACAGGGAGCTGTAAGATGATGGTGATGATGGCAACAATGATGATGTTGATAATGATAAGGATGATAGTGGTGATGACAAGGATGATGATGATGATGATAACAGTAGTAGTGGTCTGTTTTAAGATAGATGGAACATGTAATACACTGTCTTATGAATATGCATTGACAATGAATGAAAAACTGATGGAGCAAATACAAATGATCATTACATTGTATGCATTCTAAATAATATATTATTTTGTTTTCTTTTGCAGCAATCCACATCATTGGTTACAGTTTTAACTTCTATCACTTGGCGACACAACCTACGCGATTTTTGTGCATCTTCACAAGCCTGATATTTAGGTATTGGTTTTGTTTTTAATCTTATTGTTACTGCTGATAATGTGATAATAATTGCAAAGATGATGGTGTCATTGTTGCTGATGATGATAAAGATATTATTATGATGCCAGTTGCTTGCATGCAATTCCTGGGAGTCTCTGAGAAGACAGAGACAGAACAGGACTGCTGATTCCTCAAGCATGCTGTACTTGAAGACAAATAAAAGAAAGAAGGATGAAAGATAAACAAAAACAACAGAAAAGAAAGAAGAGACTGAATGAAAGAATGTAATGAAGGGTAAAAAAGAATGTCCAATTGACAGAGTGGTTAGATCGCTGGTCTCTAGCAGCAAAGGTGCCAGGTTTGAATCACGGTACGGATACGATCTAATCTACCCAGCTGGAAATGGGTACCTGACTGAGTTAGGGAAGGAAAAGGCAGTGAGAAAGGAGACTGGTCACCCCACCTCTCGATGCTGGACCTAGAATGGTGAGGTCTCTAACACTTCACTCCCCTACAGCAGTTTTCTGCTATGGGACCACCTTGACCTTTTTAAAAAAGATGGAAGAGTCATTTCTAGTACCAGAGTCATTTCTAGTATCAGAGTCATTTCTAGTACCAGAGTCATTTCTAGTACCAGAGTCATTTCTAGTATCAGAGTCATTTCTAGTACCAGAGTAATTTCTGTTACCAGAGTCATTTCTAGTACCAGAGTCATTTCTAGTACCAGAGTCATTTCTAGTACCAGAGCCATTTCTAGTACCAGAGTCATTTCTAGTACCAGAGTCATTTCTAGTACCAGAGTCATTTCTAGTACCAGAGTCATTTCATGTACCAGAGTCATTTCATGTACCAGAGTCATTTCTAGTACCAGAGTCATTTCATGTACCAGAGTCATTTCATGTACCAGAGTCATTTCATGTACCAGAGTCATTTCATGTACCAGAGTCATTTCTAGTACCAGATATGTCGTGAGAGGTAACTACTATGAGATTGTGCTTGGGGATGCATAACAAGTTGCCATAGAAACCAGCACTTCAACAGCATATGAATGCTTTGATATGGGTCTCCAGTGAGGGGGCCAGCTGTATTGGTGGATCCTTGCTCCGTCTTCTTCTTTGATCCTTAGCCGCCGACCGTCAAAGCAGTCAGTGGCCATCACGCCTAGTGACGTCTTGTAGAGCAACAACAAATTGATTCCACTTTGCTCGGTCGGTGGCCATCCTTCATACAGTACCCCAACTCTGGTTCATTCTTTGCATCTCAGCCTCCATAGTTCTCTGCCAAGTTCATTGTCCTGACATTCCAAAATCCTACTCTTGTTTCACGTTTTGTGGTCAGGACGTCCATTTTCGTGTCAGTGGCTTCCTTTCGGCTTTCACCACTGACAGTCATACGAGCCTCAGACTCTGGATGTCCATCCCACAGCAAAGTTTGTTCATTTGTTGTTGTTTCCATAACTTCATTTCTTTTTACATAGACAGGGGTGTCAGCCCTATGCTAAAACCCCCAACCTGGAGGACCAGGGTGTCTGCTTTAGTCTGACCCCTGCCCGCGCAAACCTGTCCAGCTTGGTAGAACCTTCCAGGAGTAAAACTCCCACTGGCATAGCTCTGGAGGTAATCAGGGTACGCAAGCCGCCATACCTCGACAAGGTATTGACACCTGTGATGGCAGATCCTTGCTCCGTGGGGAGCACAAAAGACAATGAGGATTACTATGTTGCGGCTGCCACATATAAATAACACTGCTTTAGTTTACATTATTTTTCCCCTTATGAATGGCTGTCACATATAACACTGCTTTAGTTTACATTATTTTTCCCCTTATGAACGATGTTACAGAAGGTGTCGTGCTGTGCCTCATCTTCATCACCTTTCAACTCATCAAATGGCATATGCCTTCAAGACACTGGAGATGGAAAGGACACACATTGAAAAAAACTTGTTGATAACATTACCAGACAATCCCTGTTCTGTAATCTCCAGGGTAGGAGAGGTAGAGGAAGACCAAAGAACATGGAAAAGAGAACTGAAGACAGACATGAAATGGATGATGATGACATATAAAGACCTTGACCTGATGGCACGGGAAAGCAAGACTTGGCAGACGTTTGTTGAAGGCCAAAGCTCCTTGGGGAGTTGAAAGGTGATAGAAGAAGTGTAGAGTAGCAGCAGACAACCCACTCCACCTTGGCAGACAACCAACTCTACCTTGGCAAACAACCAACTCCACCTTGGCAGACAACCAACTTCACCTTGGCAGACAACCAACTCCACCTTGGCAGACAACCAACTCCACCTTGTCAGACAACCAACTCCACCTTGGCTACACCTTCCAAATTCATTCCTTGTTTTATCCACTCTGCCAACTTGAAGCATTCGTAAAAGTGATAGTAGAAGAAAGTATACAGTAGGTTGGTGCTTTAAGAAAAATGGATAACCTTATCATTTATTATCTTTTCTTATTCTTTCTTTTGCCACATTCTCTCTATTCCTTATGCATGTTGGTTATAAATTTTCTGACCAAAAACACTTTTTAGTATTTATCTAAATGCTGTTATCTGTTGTGTTCTTTGCTTTCAGAACTGAAGGAGCTATGTCATTCCAAGAGTGGGTCTTTGGCACAATGACAGGTATACTCACAGTTTTTTAAAATTTATTTATTTTTTTGTACAGTTTAAAACTTCGTTTGACACGATAATGGGATTTTTACAGACTTTGATCAAAAAGGGCAAAATGAGACAATAAAGGATGGTAATTATAGTATCCAATCCAACATTTTAGAATATATTTAGATATGAGAAGAAGAGTTAAGTCTCTTGGGAAAATGGCCATTGTGAGACGTTAGACTTGTAGTATCTCTGTTAAGAACAACAGGTGTCTTGTATTATTTCATTTAGAGGACTAAGGTAGAATACCACAATAATAAGATAATATTTTAAGTCAGAAGAATAAAAATGAAGTAGACAGTAAAATATCATGTCAATCAATCAGTAACTAAGTTGTTTGTGTAGCACAAGTCTAAAACACCAGACCTTCCACTTTCAGCTATTCGAGCTATAAGAAACTTATGAGAATACAGTAGACCAGATATACAGTAGGGGTGCTTGTGTGGGTTATGGCAGATAATTGGTGGATTTGATTTAATTTCAAAAACCCCTGGGCTTTCTCACTCCTTTTCACCTTGTTAATATCATGGCAGTTATGAGAGATTTTACTCTGTTTTTTTTTCTTCCATTCATTTTGTTTGTTTTTTATTGTTTGTTTGTTTCTTGGAAAGGGTAGGTCACACACACATGCAATAGAATAGAAAAACGTTACTGTGCAATTACCAGAAAAAAATAATATAGAGCATTTCCTATTAAAATGTAGGAAGTATGAACAACAGAGAAAACCAATATTAGATTATTTACAGGCATGCAATTCATCCATAACTGTGGAACAGGTGTTGAGAATAGATAGACCTAAAGAATTGCACCAATATAGTAAAGCAGTATATAACAAGAACTAAAATTAATATAAAAGGATCAATGATGGTGTGAGGATCAGGGGTGATCTGATGGTGTGCTCATGCGGATGATAGCAGATAATTGGTGGATTGGGTTCATCCTGGACACCCTCGGACTTTCTCACCCCTTTTTCACCTTGATAACAACAGTGTAGTTGTGAAATACTTAACTATACTAAGATACTATATTTAGATATTGGAAATCAGATTTTATTATCTTGAATTTACTACCCTATATAACCTAATTATAACCCGTCAAGGGTTGAACGGTATACTTTGTCTTTTAAAAAAATGTGTTTCTCTTGCCCTGTTGATTACAGAACAGCGACTGCCTTGCAGTGCTATCAGCTGGTTTCTTTTTGGTGTTGGGGGGGGGGGGGGGGGGGGTGTATGTGTACCCTGTCCAAAAGCAGCCTCTCCCTTTGACCTGTTGTTCCACTGGCACTTTTCATCATTTCCTCCATGTGTACCATCTGATGCCAACATATTCCTCTCATCTCTTGTTCCACTGGTACTTGTCTGGTTCATCCATCAGTTCCACATTAGTGATCTTGTCTTACCATTTCAGTCCTTCTTTTCTGTGCTAGCAACAATTGGAAATGATAAGGAGATATGAGAAGATAAGGATAGAAGAAGGAAAAAAAAGAAATTTAACTTTTATTTCTTTGATGGAACTGGCCAATCTCATTAAGTAAAGATGATGCTACAGAAACCACCACTGTAGGAGCATGCGTCTGCTTGATGAAGACTTCCTGCAGAAGTGCTGCAATGTTGATTTCTTGCTCCTTAAGGAGTGCATGAGTTAGTGCAGACTAAGAAAAACTACAGTGCTGCCTTCATGCTCTGTTAGGAGCAACAAGGAGAAAGGGAAGAAGAACACTGATTTCTGTAAATTCACGCCCACTGATCATTCATATGCAGGTTTTACCGGTGTCCTCCTGGTCTTGGTCCTGTGTATCCTATACGTGTTTGCCACCCAGACAGCAAGACGTCACATCTTCAGCATGTTCTGGATGACACACAAGCTGTTTATAGTACTGTATGTGCTGACCATCATTCATGGAGCTAGTGTCGTGGTTCAGAAGCCCATGTTCTTTGCCTATCTGACCGGTCCAGCTGTCTTGTTCATGGTGGACAAACTGATCTCTCTCAGTCGTAAGAAGACTGAGCTATGCATCATCAAGGCACAGAATCTACCTTCAGGTATGTAACAGGCTAGATAAGTTTAACATGGTTATGAATATTTTGATTTCCTTTTTTTTCACAGGAGAGGAGAGTGTAGCTTTGTTCATACATATGCGCAAAAATTATTAAGGGTTGGAGTAACCGTGAAATTCAATCTTCATAATTATCTAACAATGAAGGCGCAGCCATTATCCTGAAGAAAGGAATAGAAAGGTCATTACTGGAATGGAAACCCATCAACAACAGACTGATAAGAACAAGACTAAAAGGGAGAGTCACCAACACCACAATAATACAATGCTATGCCCCAGCAAATGTCAGCTATGAAGAGGTCAATGACAACTTCTATCAACAGCCACAAAATGAAATTGAAACTGCACCTAGGTATGATGTTATTATAGTAATTGGATACCTCAATGCGAAAGTTGGTACACACAAAACTTATAGTGAAAGTGTAAAGGGGAAATGTGGCAGTGGAACAGTAAATGAGAATGGGGACAAACTAATAAGCTTCTGCAGCATCAACAACAAAATGGTATGACAAGGTTACCAACGTGGAACTGAGGACAAGAACTAGACAAGTGAAAATGGAACAAGAGATGAGAAGAAGATGATGGCGATGGATAGGACACACACTGAGGAGATCTGTTGAAAGCATTACAAGGCAGTCCTTGTTCTGGAACCCCCAGGGCAAGAGATGCAGAGGTAGACCAAGAAGTACATGGAGAAGAGAGCTGGAAACAGAGGTGAAAATGATAATAGGAAAATGGGGAAAGAACTTGAGATGATGGCACGTGACAGGAGGACTTGGCATGTGTTTGTTGAAGGCCTATGCTCCTTTGGGAGTGGAGGGCTGTGAGAGCATCAACAACCTGGTCATTGGAGGAACACTGTTTCCACACAAAGAAGTGCACAAGTTAACGTGGGAATCACCAAACGGACGGGACAGAAACCAGATAGATCACATAATGATCAATGGCAGATGGAGACATGCACTACAAGACGTGAAAGTAAGAAGACGCGTAGATGTGGGAAGTGATCATCACCTAGTAGTAGCAAGACTGAAGGTGAAACTCAGAGCTGCTGGACCAGTTGCAGTCAAACAGAAAAGATATAACATCATAAAACTCAAGGACCCCCTCACCAGAAAAGCTTTTGTGGTTGATGTAAAGAAATGATATCAAATTGCCAAAAGCCAGGAAAGTACAGTGACCGATGATGTTGACCAGAAATTCAACATCATTTCAACAATGTACAAGGAAAGCAGCAAATCATGCTTGAGATTCCAGGAAAGAAAGAGACAAGGCTGGATAACACCAGAAATGTTAAACACCTTAGCGATGAGAAAAGAAATGAAAAGAAAGAAAACAGAAGCAAAGTCTCCCAGGTCAAAGGAAGTATACAGCGAACAGTACAGTCAGCTGGACAAAGAAGTAAAACGTCAAAACCAACAAAAGGACATTTCTGGATGACCTTGCAAAACAGGCAGAAGAGGCAGCACTGAGAAATAAATAAAGTACAGTTTATAAAATAACTAAAACTATCAGCGGAAAACGAGGTGCAAACAATATAACGTTAGTAAGAGACAAGCAAGAAAATCTCATCACCACAGCACAGGGGCGGGAAACAAGATGGACAGAGCACTTCAGAAAAATGCTGAATAAGGACGCACCAGAGATGCAGCTGAATGTTCCTGAGGCTGAAAGTGACCTAGACGTAAATACAGACATTCCACGAAGAGAAGAAATCATCACAGCTATCAAAGGGTTAAAGAATGGAAAGGCGCCTGATCACAACAATTTAAATGCTGAGTTATGCAAGGCAGGCCCTGAACTAGCAGCAGAACTATTAGAACCAATATTTGCTCAAGTCTGGAAAACAGAGACAACACCAGCGGAGTGAAGTAAAGGAATAATTGTCAAATTGCGCAAGAAGGGTGACCTTGCAGACTGCAACAACTGGAGAGGAATTACTCTCCTCTCAGTTCCCAGTAAAATACTAGGCAGGATAATTATCCAGAGAATTTCAATAGCAGTAGACCATAAACTGAGGAAAGAAGCAGCTGGATTCAGAAAGAACAGAAGATGTGCAGATCATATATTCACCCTCAGGAACATTATAGAGCAGTGCTCAGAATGGCAAAGACAGCTATACATTAACTTTGTTGATTTTGAAAAGGCTTTTGACAGCATACACAGGGACAGCCTATGGAAAATACTGAGGGCTTATGGAATTCCTAGCTGCATTGTTTCCATTATAAAAAGCCTCTATTCTAACTTTACATGCAATGTTGGGTTGAGCAACCTAACTTTCGAGGTGAAGACAGGAGTATGACAGGAATGCCCCTTTATCAACCACTTTATTTTTGACAGTCATAGACTGGGTGATGCGCCAGACAACAGAGGGCAGTCCAAGAGGAATTAAATGGACAACATTTTCTACACTGGAAGACCTGGAATATACAGATGACATTGCACTACTCGCACATTCACGTCAAGAAAAAACCAATAGACTGAATAAGTATAGCCAGCAGGTGGGTCTGAACATCAATCTGAAGAAGACAGAGGTTATGACATTCAATGTGGGCAATCCTGAGCCAATAACAATAAGGAACTAGAAGCTAGAACAGACAGGCACATTTACATACTTAGGATGCATAGTAACACAAGACGGCGGAACAAGCAAGAACATCAACAACAGAATGAAGCAAGAACAGCCTTTGCTAGTCTCAACAACATCTGGAAGTCTTCCCAGTACAGCACAAACACCAAATTAAGATTATATGAGAGCTGTGTACTTTCTGTGCTTCTCTATGGTGTGGAATGCTGGACAGTAACAGAGAAGGAAATGTCAAAACCGTTCTCTGTCCACACAATGTGCCTAAGGAAAATTCACCGAATCTTTTGGCCGAATACCATCACCAACTAAGAACTACTTATTCGGAGTAACCAAGAGGACATGCACACCATCATAGCTGGCAGACGTTGGAGTTAGGTTGGCTACGTCCTCAGAAGGGACCCTGATGCCATTACAAGAGCAGCTATGCTATGAACCCCGGAAGAAAATTGAAAGAGAGGCCGACCAAAAACCACTTGGCAGAGAACTGTGGAGGCTGAGATGCAAAGAATGAACCAGAGATGGGGCACTGTACGAAGGATGGCCACCAACTGAGCAAAGTGGAAGCAGTTTGTTGCTGCCCTACAAGATGCACCAGGCGTGATGGCCACCGACTGCTTTGACAGTCAGTGGCTAAGGATGAAAGAAGAAGAAATAACATAAGGATTTCAATTAAAAAGCACAGGCTTACCTTACAGCAATAATAGTTATGCGAAAAAAAAGCATTTGATGGTATAAAGGAACCATCTTTGCCCGCATCACAACGCAGGTTTGTGGAAACTCTATACTAACAATAAGACCAAAGCTGTGGTATATAATACCTGCGTCACCAGCATGCTTCTCTGTGGCAGCGAGATGTGGATAACATATGCTAAGCAATAAAATAGACTAAATACGTTCTATCTATTGTGGCTACACCAACGGGCTGATCACCCGTTTGCCAGTCACTTCGATTACGGAAACAACAGCAGATGGATTGATTTGCCATTGCTCTAAAGACACCAATAGGCGTGATGGGAAACAATGGCAAAGAAAACCTATCTGCTGTTGCCCTAAGACGCCACTAGGCGTAATGGCCACTGACTGCTTTGACGGTCGGTGGCTAAGGACGGAAGAAGAAGATTGTGGCTACACCACATCCTTGATATTTTGTGGAAGAAAAAAGTGATAAATGTCGAGGTGCTGGCCTTCAAAGCATGTATACACTACTTAGACAGTGAGACTATGCCACATGGAAAATGGTTGCATCCCCAAAGATATTTTCTGTGGGAAAACTGGCAGACGGCAAAAGAACAGAAGGGCAACCACAGCTGAGGTTCAAAGATGTGTGCACGGAATCATAAAGGGGCTGGGCATAAATCCAGCAACCTGGTTGGTTGAAGCTGCAGGTCACACCAAGTGACAATTCTCCCTATAGTGCCACCTCAGACTGGGTGAAAAGAAGCTCTTAAATAAGCAGAAGAGAAAAGAACACGCCAAAAAGAACACCAGGTAAAAAGAACACCAGCCAAAAAGAACACCAGGTAAAAAGAACACGCCAAAAAGAACACCAGCCAAAAAGAACACCAGCCAAAAAAAACACCAGGCAAAAAGAACACCAGGCAAAAAGAACACCAGCCAAAAAGAACACCAGGCAAAAAGAACACCAGGCAAAAAGAACACCAGGCAAAAAGAACACCAGCCAAAAAGAACACCAGCCAAAAAGAACACCAGCCAAAAAGAACACCAGCCAAAAAGAACACCAGCCAAAAAGAACACCAGCCAAAAAGAACACCAGCCAAAAAGAACACCAGCCAAAAAGAACACCAGCCAAAAAGAACACCAGCCAAAAAGAACACCAGCCAAAAAGAACACCAGCCAAAAAGAACACCAGGCAAAAAGAACACCAGGCAAAAAGAACACCAGCCAAAAAGAACACCAGCCAAAAAGAACACCAGGCAAAAAAAAAAGCAACTAAAGGGTGCATTGTTCTCATTGTCAGTTATGACTGAAGTAAGCTACTGGACCACCATACTGGGTACAGTGCTATTAGTTGCCATGGAAATAATGGCTATATCGAATTGTAATGCTATATTTCAATTCATTTAGAATTGACTTTTTTTAATGTGTTGTGAGCACCAAATTTCAATTGAAAGCTCTTCATTTTATTTTACAGTTTTTTGTTTGTTTTATTATATTTTAAATAATTTTAATAGATCCCAAGTTATAGAACTTTAAAGTTAGTGTCTAAAAATAGTAACACATTTTGCAGGCTTTCTTTTTAAATCAGTTTACCAGTTTTCAGATGTAAAGGTTCCTATCATTCGTTTATTCATTACCCTTTGGTGCCCCAAGGAGCATAGGCCTTCAACAAAATCATGCAAAGTTTTTCTGTCCTTTCATGGTCTCTCTATGTCTTCTTTGTACCTTTCATTTTTGCCTCAGATTCTCTTCACCAAGTGTGTTTTTTTTTTCAGTCTACCTCTCTTGCCCTAGAGATTCCAGAACAAGGACTGCCCTGTAAAGCTGTCAGCAGATTTCCTCAATCTGTGTCCTATCCATCTCTGGTATTTTCTTCTCATCTCTTGTTTCACTGTCACTTGTGTGGTTTTTTTTAAATCAGTTGCATATTGGGGATCTTGTCACACCATTTCACTCATTCTGTTATGTGCAATCATCCATTTGTGAAAGTTACTTAAATTATCTTTTGTTGATTTGTCTGTGTTGTTGAATATTTTTTTTATACTTAAAGACTCATACAGGAAGGGGTAGACAGTCTCATGACCAACCCTCCTTAGTCACTTTTTTTTGAGTGACACGCCTGATAGGTTACGGTGTTAGTATTCTTTGCCCTCCTTTAGGTCCTAGTGTTGTGTTCATGTCGATGTTTTCATAACCCAATCTATTGCTAGTAAGAAAAAAAATGGAGACAAGAGGCATCCCTGTCTTACTCCCATTCTAATCCTAAACGGTTCTGTAAGTTGTATTTCATGAAGAACTCTGCATGTCATGTCTTCATAGGTCTTCCTTATTAAGTCAATGATCTTCATGGGGGCTCCATAATGCCTCATCAGTTTCCAAAGTGATTCTCTGTCTACACTGTCAAATGCCTTTTCGTAGTCCACAAATCCAATGTAAAGCGGTGAATTCCATTCCAGACTTTGTTCAACTATTATTCTCAATGTGGCTATCTGGCCTGTACAGGATCTGTTTTGTCAAAAACCTGCTTGTTCATCTTTCAGTTGCTTGTCTATGGACTCTTTTAATCTCTCAAGGATGATTCTGTTTAATACTTTTCCTGGCACTGATAGTAACATTATTCCTCTATAATTTGTGCACTCTTGTAAATTTCCCTTCTTAGGCAACTTGACTAGATAACCTTCCTTCCATTCTGCTGGTATTTCCTCTCTCTCCCAGACTTTGCCAAATAGTTTGCATAATATCTCTGTAGAGGTATCAATATCTGTTTTGATGGCCTCTGCTGGAATGTCATCTGGACCAGTTGCTTTTCCATCTTTCAGAAGCTTTATGGCGTTCTTTATTTCTTCTCTACTTGGTCATTCACATCTGATTTGTAGCTCTTTTTCTGCTGGCTGGATGTCTGGGGAATTAGTTGGAGCAGGTCTATTGAGAAGTTCCTCAAAATGTTCTGTCCTTCTCTTCATTTGTTCTTGTATATTACCAAGCAATTTTCCATTCTTATCTTGACAACAACTAAAAAGCTACAGACTTGCGTAGAATAGAAGGACTGAAATGGTATGACAAAGTCACAAATGTGGAATTGATGACAAGAACCAGACAAGTGCCAGTAGAACAAGAGCTGAGAAGAAGATGCTGGCGATGGATAGGACACACATTGAGGAAACCTGTTGATAGCATTACAAGGCAGTCCTTGTTCTGGAATCCACAGGGAAAGAAAGGCAGAGGTAGACCAAAAAACACATGGAGAAGAGAGCTGGAAACAGAGGTGAAAATGATGAGGAAAACATGGAAAGAACTTGAGCGGATGGCACAGGACAAGAAGACTTGGCATGTGTTTGTTGAAGGCCTATGCTCCTTGGGGAGCTAAAGGGTATTGATTGATTGAAATATGACATGACATGACAGATTCAGAAACATGTCAGTATTTTGATATAACAAGAAAGGTCTTTCATTATCATCATTACCTTTCAGCTCATTATGAAGTACAGGTCGTCAACAGACGTTAGCCAAGCCCTCCAGTCCTGTGCCATCATGTCTTCTTTATCCTTTTCCTTTCATCTCCAGTGTCCTTCACCTCATTTATTCTTTATGCCACTCTATTTCTCTTACCCTGGAAATAGGTGTTCTTAACTCTTACTATCCGGCAAGCCCCGTGAAGTGGCGCGGGTTTAGTACCAATTTTACGGCTCGCCAGTTCAACTGGCGCGTGACGGTAACGATAGCTAAACTAGCGCGTAAAAACGCGGTTTTAGCTCACGTATAGTAAGAGTTAATCTTTGTCTTATCTAATGCCAGCTTCTTCTCCCCCACCTCTTGTTCCACTGTCACTTGTCTGGTTCTTGTCATCGGTTCCTCTTTGGTGATCTAGCCATAAGTTCCACATTAGTCATCTAATGTTCATTCATGAGTTCCACATTAGTCATATTGTCATGAGTTTCACATTAATCATCTTATCATCAGTTCCACATTAGTCATCTTGTCATCAGTTCCACATTAGTCATCTTGTCATCAGTTCTACATTAGTCATTTTGTCATCAGTTCCACATTAGTCATCTTGTTATGTGTTTCACATTAATCTTGTTATCAGTTCCACATTAGTCATCTTGTCATGAGTTTCACATTAATCATCTTGTCATCAGTTCTACATTAGTCATCTTGTCATCAGTTCTACATTAATCATCTTGTCATCAGTTCCACATTAGTCTTGTTATGAGTTTCACATTAGTCATCTTGTCATGAGTTTCACATTAATCATCTTGTCATCAGTTCCACATTAATCATATTGTCATCAGTTCCACATTAATCATCTTGTTATACCATTTCAGTCCTAAGTGTGTAGCAACTTATTCTCATTCTTGTTTCTCACACCGCTCATCTGTTATTGAATATCACTTCACATCTCCTCATCTTGTGATATCAACTCAGACTCTGCACTCACTGAAAACTAACCTCAACTGAATTAATTCTGAAGACGTTTGACCTCTGACTTCCTTTTTCTCTTCCTATAATAAGGCAGTATTCATTCATTTGATGTACTTGAGTCACTACCACTTGAATTCCAGGCACCAAACTACCACATGACAGACATTTATCCCATGAGAAGTTACTGAATAAAGCTTAATTCATACATGCTGACACAGCAAACTATAATGCAGTTTTGTTCGAAAAACCTTAACAATCTTATACACTCATTCTAACATGTACCACAACGATCAATTACTTCCTTTACATATTTGTCTCCCTTTCAATATAGAACATCTTACACCCTAAACGTAAGTCAATCAATGTGGCCAAAAACCAGAAAGATAGTAACAAGGGATGGAACTTTGTCTCGGAGCGCATTATGGTTGTAAAACTAAAAGAAGGAGAAACCATAGTCAACCTGGTCATAGTGTATGGGCCAAATGAGGATGAGAGAGCAGAAGTCAAGGAGGAATTCTTCAAGCTGCTTCAAAGGACAGTGGATGACTGCCTAGATGAAATTATCATGCTCGGAGATTTCAATGCCAGAGTTGGAAATGACCATGCTAGATGGGGTGGAGTTATCGGAAGATATAGAGAAGATACTCTCAATGACAATGGAAAGTGACTCCTTAGATTCTGCAGTGAGCAGAATCTGATCATTACAAACACAAAGTTCCCCCATAAGCGCATACATGCATACACTAGATGTGAACCAACAAACAATGAGAAGTCAGTGATCGACTATGCCATTGTTAGGAGGAGCTCATTCAAATATGTCCGGGATGCTAGAGTCTGGAGGGGGCTAGAGATTGGAAGTGATCACTACCTTCTTACAATCAAAAGAACAACTGAAAGAATTGCTCAGCCTAGGAACTGCCCAACATCACGCAAGAAACCAAGTAAACAAACAGGAGAAATGAGCATTAAGACCTACAACCTGAGAGAGCCAGAAATTAAGACCAGATATCAGGGGCTTATTTCTACACAGAAGAACAACCTGATGACTTGGAAACCCTCTGGCTTAAATTCAAGGACATCATAAAGACAGCTGCTGCAGAAGCATGTGGTGAAGTTCGACTTGGGAACAAGAGAAAGAGGACACCTTGGTGGACAGAGGAAGTCAAAGAGAAAATAAGAGAGAAGAAAATGGCATGGAAACAATACTTAGGAGCTAAAAACACAGCAGGACAAATAGAGAAATATCGAGAATATGTGATACTCAGAACAGAAGCAAAGAACAAGGTGCTAGCAGCAAAACAGAAGTCCTGGAAAGAATTTGGAGAAAAGCAAGAAAACCAGAAATTGTTCTATAAGACCCTAAAGAACATGAGGAAGGAAAAACAATGCCCTCTCAAATTTATAAAGGACAAGCAAGGCAAATTGCTTACTGCCCTGAAGGAAGTAATGGAAAGATGGAAAGAATATTTCTCAGAACTCCTGGATGGTGAGCATGGTGAAGCATCAGAAATGATAACCACTAGCACAGAAGAGGAAACTAATGGTGATGAAGATGATACAAAGATGGAAGAACTGAAGGCAGCACTGGAGAAAATCAAGATGGGCAAAGCAGCAGGGCATGATGGTATAACACAAGAAATGGTTAAGTACATGGGAGCATCAGGTGACCTATTACTCTCAAGGGTCCTACAGGCAGCGTGGTGCAACAAGACCATACCAAAGGATTAGGAGATTGCCATCATAACACCAATTTTAAAAAAGGGTGACAATCAACAATGTTGAAACCATAGAGGCATATCTTTTCTCAGTGTCCCTGGTAAAATCTACTAGAATCCTAGAGCAGAGATTCCGATGCCTAGCTGAGCCACAATTGGATGAGTTCCATTGTGGATTCTGAGCAAACCGAAGTACTCAAGACCTAATCTTCACACTCAGACAGCTGAGTGAAAAGACTCTTGAGTATAAGAGTGAGATCCATCTTTGTTTCATAGATCTGGAAAAGGCGTTTGACAGGGTCCCCTGGAGCAAACTTTGGGACTGTTTGGCAAGGAAGAACATTCCAGTACCTCTGATTCATGCTATACAGAGCTTCTACAAGTCTTGCAGAAATTATGTGAGAACAGCAAACCATAAGTCAGAAGAGTTAAGGACCACCATTGGTGTAAGACAAGGTTATATCCTGTCACCTTATCTTTTCATACTCCTCATGGACGATGTTATCAAGGTATGTAAGGAGAGAACAAGAAAGTATTCAGTGGGATACTGGAAGATGAGACAGGTATGTATTTCAGAGCTGGCATTTGCTGATGATGTTGCCCTGATTGCTAAATCAGAGGCACATCTCCAATCCAACCTGCAAATATGGAATGAAGAGCTGGAGAAGAGAGGGATGGTCATAAGCAGCTCTGAAACAAAATCCATGGTGATATCATGAGAAGAAAGAAGACATCAGATTAAGCTGGGAGAACAGGTCCTGGAGCAGGTCGACCACTTTAAATATCTCGGAGCTATTATAGACCAAAAGGGAGGCATCAAAGAAGAGTTGGCCACTCAAAAAGCTGCACCTGGAAGACTTTTTCAGGCCATAAATCGAGGATTCCTCAGCAAGAGAGAGGTTGGTAAAAAAATGAAGATGGCTGTATACCGCTCCACCTATGTCCCAGTCTTGACATATGGATGCGAGTCATGGGCAATGACTACAACCCATAAAAGCCAGATCCAAACCTCAGAAATGAGGTATCTGATGAAGGTTGTTGAAGTAACAAGAAGAGACATGGTCCGCAACCAGATGATACGTCAAGGCCTAAAATCCCACCCCCTGCAGACCCAAGTAGAACAGTCCCAACTAAGATGGTTTGGCCATGTCTGCAGAATGGGAGAAGATTGGATACCACGACAAGCATGGGAAACAAAGAGCCAAGGATCCTGACCCCGAGGACGACCCAGAGTCCGCTGGGAGGACAACATTAGACAATCTTTGAAGGACCGAGGACTAGAATAGAACCAGGCCAGGAGGAAGACAGCCAATAGGATAGTCTGGCGCTCTCTCTTCCAAACCTCTACACCTCACGGTAGAAGGGGAATGACTAAGTAAGTAAGTATGTGTAAGAAAAATGGAACTGTGAAAAAAAAATTAGAAAAAAATATTGAAAGTTTATTCTTTCAAAGTTTATTGTTCATTCTTTCCCCTGTTCTCTTTTTCTGTGGGTTCTTTGTCAATACCTGGGAAGTTACACGCCGGGTCAGTTCCTTCATATGGTCTTTTAGCATGAAAGTCATTCCAGAATATAATAATTATATTCAAAGATAATAGCCCCTCAGTCATAACTAACTATGGGAATACGCCCCTGAGGTGACAGCCCTTAACTGCTTTTTTTCCTCCTGTTCCTTTTGAAATTTTCTCCTCTCTTTTGCTTGCTGTGAGAGCTTCTTTTTTTTCCAATCTGAGGTGGCACCATAGAGAGCATCGCCACTTGGTGTGATCGGCCGCTTCATCCTCCCAGGCTGCTTGATTTATGTCCAGTGCCCTCATGTCTCTCTTGCACACATCTTTGAACCTCATCTGCGGTCGCCCAACTGTTCTTTCCCAAATGTTCAAAGATATTGCTAAAGTAACGTGTGATGTTTGTCTCACTTCTGCAGCTGTATCTGGATGGTCCTTACGGTGCAGGTCAGCAGGACTGGTATCAGTATGATGTAAGTGTTCTTGTAGGAGCAGGAATTGGTGTCACACCATACGCATCCATCCTGAAGGACTTTGTGCACATGTCTTCCATCAACATGAGATACAAGGTCAAATGTCAGAAGGTGAGTAACGATGATTAGGGAGTAGAGGAAATAGGAGATTGAGAAAGAGAGAGGTAATAGAAGATTGAGAAAGAGAGAGATTTAATAGAAGATTGAGAAAGAGAGATTTAATAGAAGAATGAGAAAGAGAGAGATTTAATAGAAGATTGAGAAAGAGAGATTTAATAGAAGATTGAGAAAGAGAGAGATTTTATAGAAGATTGAGAAAGAGAGATTTAATATAAGATTGAGAAAAAGAGATTTAATAAAAGATTGAGAAAGAGAGGTTATAGAAGATTGAGAAAAAGAGATTTAATAAAAGATTGAGAAAGAGAGGTAACAGAAGATTGAGAAAGAGAGGTAATAGAAGATTGAGAAAGAAAGAAGTAATACACACATTAAGATAAGGAAGAAAGGAGGAAACTTGAAGAAAGGCATTGCAGACAAGTAGAAAGACAGGAAGTGAAAAAAAATGGAAGCCAGAGAGAAAAGAAAAATGGAAGGAAAGAAATTACAGACAGAATGGAGAGAATGAGAAAAAGAAGGAAGTGAAAGAATGTAAAGAAAATTTAAAGTAGGAAGAAGTTGAAAGTTTTAAAAATAGTGAGAACAGAACATCAAGACAAAATTAAGATTATATCAGAGCTGTGTGCTTTCTGTGCTTCTCTATGGTGCGGAATGCTGGAGAGTTACAGAGAAGGAAATGTCGAAATTGTCCTCTTTTCACACAACATGCCTAAGAAAAATTCACCAAATCTTTTGGCCGAATACCATCACTAACCAAGATCTGCTTACTCGTAGCAAGCAAGAGGACATGCATACCATCATAGCTGGCAGACGCTGGAGCTGGGTTGGTCATGTCCTCAGAAGAGACCCCGATGCCATCACAAGAACAGCTATGCTTTGGACCCCTGAAGGAAAACGAAAGAGAGGCCGACCAAAAACAACCTGGCGGAGGACTGTGGAGGCTGAGATGCAAAGAATGAACCAGAGTTGGGGCACTGTACGAAGGATGGCCACCGACCGAGCAAAGTGGAATCAATTTGTTGTTGCCCTACAAGACGCCACTAGGCGTGATGGCCACTGACTGCTTTGACGTTCGGCGGCTAAGGATCAAAGAAGAAGAACATCAAGGCCATCAGAACAAAAATGCTCATCAGAAGAGAACGAGTAATGATCTTCAGACTCTGCAAAGGCCACAAGACCATCTTTTCAGCAAGTTACAAATAGAAATTACCGTACACTCTGTGGCACATATATAATGACTGACAAACATATGCTGCAGGCGTGCACTGTTTATGAGGACCAGAAAAATCTAATATGGCTGTTACCAGAGCCGGTCCAGGATAAACTCAGTGGAGATATTAGTAACCTGAAGTTGACCACTGCTTTGTTCAAGTGTATTCATTTAGACGTCTGAGAGCATTTGATGTAGAAGAAGAAAGAATTGTGTAATAAAGACAAATCTTACATCTTATTACATCTCTATGGTATTATAATGGTTCTTCTTTATTATCTTCTCTCTCTTCTTCTTTTTTCCTCCCTTAGAGATTTGAATTTCAAGTATTATTCGCTATTAAAAAACCAGTTTTTTTTTTAAATTACCGTTACTGCTTATCTGACACTCTTTGTTCCCAGTTCACCAGCTGCATTTCTAAATCCATTTAGATTTGTTTCTTATATTTTTCCATTGGTTCTCGTGTGCTTTTCATTTGGCATATCTGTATTACTAATATTTTTTGCTTTTAGAATGCAAATTTTAATTATAGTTGCAATTGTTATTGATGAAACTCATTGGTTGAAGTAGGAGAGAGAAGACTTGAGGTTGCTATGTTGGCCAAATATGCAGCGTTTCGCTTTGATTTGGAATTTTTTTATATTTTTGTATACAACCTCGGTGTTTGTCTGATGTTATTATTTTTGACAAAGCTTTATCAAGGCTGGGATTAGGTTACGGCTATTATTTCACAAAGTTCAAAACATGGTTGAGGTTAGGTCAAGGCTAGCTGTAGCATACATATATATTAATGGATAGCCACTCAGGCAACATGGCAAACAGTTTACTGTGCCCTAATTTTACCAACTCATTTAGTCACGAAACTATATAATTTTTTTTAATGACATGAAATGACCATTCAGTTTCTGAAATTCTGTCCAATCACAGCTCTACTTTATTTGGATCACCGGCAGTCAGCGACATTTTGAGTGGTTGATTGATATTCTTCGGGAAGTTGAGGAGGTTGACACCCAGGGAATGGTGTCCATGGATATTTTTATCACCCAGTTCTTCCAAAACTTTGACCTCAGAACTTCACTACTGGTGAGTTAGTTTTTTTGTTTAGAAATTAGAAACATCTGAATTAAGTAAGACTACTTTACAGTGACATTGTCTGCTTCCACTTCATGCATTCATTAAGTACCCTTCAGCTCCCCAAGGTGCATAGGCCTTCAACAGACTTATGTGACATCCTCCTGCCACATGCCATCAGCTCAAGTTATTTTCATGTGTTCCTCATCACTTTCAGCAGTCAGTTTTTGAGCATGAAGAAAACAGTAAATGCAAAGTTGTTGAGTCTAATCCAGTCTGATTGATATTTTAACAGGTCTTCTGAAGAATTTTGATAAAACCCTTGCATCTATTGGCCAGTCAAACTCACAACATTTTCACAAAGCGATCAAAGCTCACTTACATACAATTAAGATTGTAATGCTTGCCATCCTTTGCTGGGTTCTGGTGGAGACATTAAATGTAGACCTTGTCATAACTGGTGCCAGATTTATTACAAGTATTGTATGTTTTCATTTATTAAAATTTGTGTAATACACAAGTTATTACAACCAATTACAGCCAGCTCCAAACAAGTTTACAGAAAGAAGAGTCTGGAGGGAAATTAGGATACCATCCACCTTACCGAACAGGACAAAACAACAAAAATGCAAAAGGCTTAAGACTTAGGTATTACGTTGAATATGATAAGCATGTAATTAAAACCCAAAAAAACTACAAAACAGTTTTTTATTTCAAACAAAAGAACGAACAAAATATTTATTTCATCAGGGTAAAGAAATGGGCATTATTGCCTTTTTACATTTCTGCCCTGCAATAATATAATTCTGAAAGTATTTTCAAATTAAAACGTTCTTAACTTCAATAGTAAGTAGAAGAATCAAGTGGCTTATTTTCATGACAGTGTAGCAATTTTATTATTGCAATGAAAAGCTATTTTTCTTTCTTTTCCCTGATGAAGGCTTGTGGCTGAATGTTGGCTATTTTCATTGTCTTTTGTCCTCATAAGATGCATTACCTTTTTTTTCATACCCGTCCAATGAAAAGATACAACATTGACAATTCAACTGTAGTAACAACTAATATACAGTTTTACTACATTTACTTATACAATTTGAAAAAAAAGTTTTGACTGGTCTTTTTACAACTTTAAAAATGAATCACTTTTAATGATGTGATTCAGTAAGATACAAGCGATCATCAGGCATCCGTTTTTTAAAGGGCTGAAATTAGCCAAACAGAAATAACCAGCACTGTGCAAATCCAGACTCTTGAACATAATTAGAAAATATGTTAATTTGAACTCCGCCAATGCCGGTCCCAAGCCCGGATGAAAAAAGGAGGAGGGCGGCCTGCATGGAGGCCGTAAGGAGGCAGCCCCTCCACCATGCAAAGGCACAACAGGCCAATCACCTGTTTGCTTTAAATCATGATTACGCGGAATACAAGAGAGAAAAACACGGACTGATTCTAAAGGGCGACGAACTGGAACGGACTACGGACTACGACTTATGGAACTTGGAACACAAGAAGTATAAATGGGAAGGAAGAGGAGCTGGTGGAAGAGATGAGGAAAGCAAAACTAGAAATCCTGGCTATAACGGAAACGAAGAAAAAAGGACAAGGAGTCATGGATCTCGATGGCAACACGTTGCTCTACAGTGGTGTACCCATATCTGAAAGGGCTAAAGGGGGCGTGGGTTGCATTGTGGCCCAAAATCAAAAAGATAGTATCAAGGGATGGAACTTTGTCTCGGAGCGCATTATGGTTGTAAAACTAAAAGAAGGAGAAACCATAGTCAACCTGGTCATAGTGTATGGGCCAAATGAGGATGAGAGAGCAGAGGTCAAGGAGGAATTCTTCGAGCTGCTTCAAAGGACAGTGGATGACTGCCTAGATGAAGTTATTATGCTCGGAGATTTTAATGCCAGAGTTGGAAATGACCATGCTAGATGGGGTGGAGTTATCGGAAGATATGGAGAAGATACTCTCAATGACAATGGAAAGCGACTCCTTAGATTCTGCAGTGGCAGAATCTGATCATTACAAACACAAAGTTCCCCCATAAGCGCATACATGCATACACTAGATGTGAACCAACCAAGAATGAGAAGTCAGTGATCGACTATGCCATTGTTCGGAGAAGCTCATTCAGATATGTCCGAGATGCAAGAGTCTGGAGGGGGCCAGAGATTGGAAGTGATCACTACCTGCTAACAATCAAACGAAAAACTGAAAGAGTTGCTCAGCCTAGGAACTGCCCAACATCACGCAAGAAACCAAGTAAACGAGCAGGAGAAATGAGCATTAGGACCTACAAGCTGAGAGAGCCAGAAATTAAGACCAGATATCAGGGGCTTATTGCTACAGCAGTGAGTAACACAGAAGAACGACCTGATGACTTGGAAACCCTCTGGAATAAATTCAAGGATATCATAAAGACAGCTGCTGCAGAAGCATGCGGTGAAGTCCGACTTGGGAACCAGAGAAAGAGGACACCTTGGTGGACAGAGGAAGTCAAAGAGAAAATAAGAGAGAAGAAAATGGCATGGAAACAATACTTAGGAGCTAAAAAAACAACAGGACAAATGGAAAAATATAGAGAATATGTGACACTCAGAACAGAAGTAAAGAACAAAGTGCTAGCAGCAAAACAGAAGTCCTGGGAAGAATTTGGAGAAAAGCTAGAAAAGATGCACAAGAAAACCAGAAATTGTTCTATAAGACCCTAAAGAACATGAGGAAGGAAAAACAATGCCCTCTCAAATTTATAAAGGACAAGCAAGGCAAATTGCTTACTGCCCCGAAGGAAGTAATGGAAAGATGGAAAGAATATTTCTCAGAACTCCTGGATGGTGAGCATGATGAAGCATCAGAAATGATAACCACTGACACAGAAGAGGAAACCAATGATGGTGAAGATGACATAAAGATGGGCAAAGCAGCAGGGCATGATGGTATAACACCAGAAATGGTTAAGTACATGGGAGCATCAGGCGACCTATTACTCTTAAAGGTCCTACAGGCAGCATGGTGCAACAAGACCATACCAAAGGATTGGGAGATTGCCATCATAACACCAATTTTCAAAAAAGGGTGACAATCGACAATGTGGAAACCATAGAGGCATATCCCTTCTCAGTGTCCCTGGTAAAATTACCCTCTACCACAATCCACCACTCTCCTCTCCACTCCTCCGACGCTATCTGAGCCACAATTCATCTTACCAGTGCGGATTTCAAGCCAAACCCCCTACCTACCAAGACCTAACCACACCCCCACCCTACATCAACCATCAAACCTCTCAACACCCCTACAATCCTCCCAACATATCTTCCCTCCCCCCCACCTACCTCCTCTAACCTTCCCCCCCCATTATACCTCCCCTTATCACACCACACCCCAACCCACAACCACCACCAACATTCCTCATACCACCCTTCCATACCTTCTCTCCCCCTCCCTACAACCTATTTTACATTCCTCATCTCCTTACACACAAACTTCTCATTCCAAATCATCATCATAATCCATCAATCACCCACCTCTTC